>JAOTOM010005010.1:407500-710413 GCA_034440615.1 Ashinkailepas kermadecensis | reverse complement strand
TGGGGGCAGTCGCCCCCTGCCGTGAAACTGGGGCGCTGCCCCTGAAATTTGGAGAGGCCCCCCATCCGCAAATGCACAGCAAAAAAGGTGAGCAAGGAGGCCGACGGGACAGAAGATCATACTGTCAACGAGCTACCAAGACTGGACGAGGCCCCCAGGAAATATAATCAGTTCTCTATAAGAGACGTAGAACAGAGATTGGAAGGAGGCCCCCCCAGGACGAAAAGGAGGCCCCATGACGAAAGGAGGCCCCTATGACGAAAGGAGGCACCCATGAGAAAAGGAGGCCCCAAGACGTAGAACAGAGATTAGGAGGAGGCCCCCAGGAAGAAAAGGAGGCCCCCAGGACGAAAAGGAGGCCCCCAGGGACGAAAAGGGAGGCCCCAGGACGAAAAGGTGGCCCCAATACGTAGAACAGAGTTGGGAGGAGGCCCCCAGGACGAAAAGGAGGCCCCCAGGACGAAAGGAATGCACCTAAGGACAAAAAGGAGGCCCCCAAGACGTAGAACAGAGATTTGGATGAGGTCCCCAGGACGAAAAGGAGGCCCCTAAGAACGTAGAACAGAGATTGGAAGGAGGCCCCCAGGACGAAAAGGAGGCCCCATGACGAAAAGGAGGCCCCAGGACGAAAGGAATGCACCCAAGGACAAAAAAGGAGGCCCCTAAGACGTAGAACAGATATTGGGATGAGGTCGTAGAACAGAGATTGGGAGGTAGCCCCAGGATGAAAAGGAGGCCCCAGGACGAAAAGGAGGCCCCCAGTACGAAAAGGAGGCCCTCAGGACAGAAAGGATGCCACCGATACGGGCAAGAAGCCACCCAGGTTAGACGAAAAGGCTTCCGATGGGTGGCAGGATAGTCTTAATTTGGAAAACGAGTCCCCAAGACGGAAGAGGATGCCCCTGCAATATAAAATTAAGACAAGATAGGGGAGATTTCTCCGGACGCAATAGGGGCCCCAAGACGGATAAGAAGGTCTCCGCAGGAATGAGAGAAGGCCACCGAGACCAGCCAGATGAGGCCCATATTTTGGAAGAGGAGGACCCTAGAAGAGAAAATATAGGACTAGGACGCAAAAGCACCCTGCTAAGAGGATAATGAGGCTCAAAACACAGATAAGGAGGCCCCCATGACGTGAGAGGAGGCCCCCTAATTTAACAAAGGAGTCACCTAGGAGAGGGTAGGAGTCCCCAGAAATCAAGAGAGTGTCAAAAATGGCACGGAGGAAACCAGGATTGCAAAGGAGGCCCCAACACCGGAAAGGAGGCCACAGAATATGAGAGGAGGCCCTAAGACGGAAAAGGAAGCCAGTGAATATGAGATGAGGTTTCGGAGACGCAAAAGCAGGCCCCAAACAGGTGAGGTTCCACCGAGATAGAAAAGGTCGATCCAGAGACGTGGCAAGAGGCACCTAATTGGGAAGAGAACGACACAAGATTGGAAATGAGACCCCATGATGAACGAGGAGGTCTCTAAAATAGGAGAGAAAGGCCATTGGATGAGAGAAATGGCTCCCAGGCGGAAAAGAAGGCTCGAAGACGGGTAAGAAGGTCCCCGGGAAATAACAAGGCCAATACGATAGGAAAGATATGCCAGTAATTTGACAGAGGAGGCGCCTGGAAGAGAAGAGGAGTCCACCAGGAGATAAGAGACCACCTCTAAGATGGGTAAAGATCGAATCCACACGCACAGCAGGAGGCCCCAAGACGTGAGAGGAGGCCCCTAATTTGAAAAAGAAGGCCTCTAGAAGAGAAATGAGGCATCTGCCGGACTCGAGAGGAGTCCATCAAGAAGGAGTACGTCTCCAGGACCAAATGACACCCCGAAAACCGGAAAGAGTTCCCAGGAAATGAAAGGAGGCCCTTAAGATGGGAGTGGTAGCAGGTATGGAAGAGGTGAGGTTTCCAAAATTGAAGATCCCTCAAAACGGGTAAGGCTTTGCCATGATAAAGGAAGAGGCCCACGAGGCGTGGCAGGAGGCCCCTAATTTGGCAGAGAATGCCCCTCGAAGATGAGAGGAAGCCCCATGCCTTGTTAAAGGGTCCCCAGAATGCAAGAGGAAGCCCTCCAAGACGGGAGAGGAGGACCATTGAATATGGAGCAGGGTAGGACACACAAGGAGACGTCGAAAACCAGTAAAAAGGCTCTAGGAAATGAGACGAGACCCTTAAGACGCGACAGGAGGCCTATAATTTGCAAGAAGAAACCATTAAGAAATAGTAGGAGTCGTGTCTGGGTACTTTAAAATCACGATATGGGCCCCAAAGGATCCGGCGGGGCCCCCACGAATATGCTGAGACTGGGGTACCAAAAATTCACGCCCGGACCACCACAATCATGCCAGGGCACGACAGGTCGTACCGTGCCCCAACAGTCTGATTGGGACCAAAACAAATGAAGCCGGAGCAACGAAAAACAATCCGGACATGGATAATCACTTTGCGGGCCCAACAATGACGCCAAAAGCACCCAAAGCGCATTGGACCCCAAAAAGTGTCGAGGCCGCTATAGCTCGCGCGAGGGATCCAACAGAATGACGTCGGGACCCAAAAGATCACATTGGACTCAAAAAAGTCGCGTCGCAGCCCTTGAAAATCACACTGGAGGCCCAGGAGGTCGCACCGGGGCCCCAAAAGTTGCAGCTGCCCCAAAAATCAATCCTTAATCGGAATGTCACTCTGGGACAAAAAAACTCCTTTAGTGGCCGCAGTGCTATATCAAAGGGGCAAATGCCCCCTCCATCCTGAGAGGGATAAGCTCCCAAGAATCGTGCCGGGGCCTCAAAAATCGCGCTGGGACCACCGAAATTCGCGTCGGTCCACCAGAATTCGCGTATGGGTCTCCAAATAAATACGGCGAGCCCCGGAAAACTCGCTCCGAGGCCCGATAAATTGCAACAGGAACCGCCCAAATCGCGTTGGGGCCACAGCTAAATACAACGCGTCCCACAAACTCGAACCAGGCACCTCAAATATCGCGCTCGGGACCCACAATTCCCATCGGTAGTCCCGTCGAGGCTCTCAAAAATTGGCGTCTTGGGCCATACGTAAGCACAGTGTAACCACAAACACCGGATCGGTATCCGAAAAATCAAGCTGGAGCCCTCCAAAATAAGGAGGGATTCAAACAACTAAATGCCCAGGTTAAAAAATGGCTCTGGAGCACCGAACATATTATCAGATGCCTTCACAAATTGCATACGGCACCGAAAAACAAACCGGATCTCGAACAATCGAGGTGGGATACAAAAACATGGCGCCAAGGGCTCGAGAAATCAGCCCGGGATTCGGAGTTTTAAAAATCAGAAAGGCTTCACAAAAATCGTATTGAGCCCAGAAAACTGGGGTTGGGTCTCCGGAACCACGCGCCTAGGCGCGATAAGCCTCTCTGGGACCTAGAAACATCGTACCGGAGCCCCAAAATTGTACTGTGGCCCCACAACTGTGCGTCAGAAGCCCAAAATAGACACATCAGGACCCTAAGAGCACAACGGGGGCCGAAAATACAACTGGCCCTCCAAAGCGCACAGAGTCTCACAAAAAGCAACAGGGCTTTAACACATGCGTTGCAGCCATAAATATACATACCGGGAGGTCTAAAAAAATATACCGGAAGCTCTCAAGGCACACAGGGGTCATGATAACGCACAAGGACCTGAAAAAGTGGTTGAGGCCGCAAAAGGCAACATGGTTCCAAAACAAACAAAAAGACCCGGCGCTAAATAAACACATCGGGGTCTTCGAAAACGCCCTGACACGTCAAAAAAACTCGGTGCGCAAAAATGCAACGAACCATAAAACGAGCAGGGAGTTCGAAAATGTTTTCGGCCCCTAACACAAATGGATTGGAGCCATAATACACAATTATAGGGCAAGAAAGACGCAATGGGTCCAAAGAATGCTGAGGCAGGGCCTCGGTTCGGTAGCCAATATGGGAGGATAGCAGCAAAGATATGAAGTGCATCAAACCTCAGCGGAAACCGCATTTCATAACTACCAGAAAATGTGGAAAGTAGGAAACTAATGATCGAATTTAATCAATCGACTTTTCGCAGCGAACGCCCATACGAAGCATTCCATCACGTCAAATATGGCAATTGTATCATGTGGCAGCAATTAGCAAAACGCAGAAGGCCTCGCAGAGGCCGTAGCATCGCACGAAGTGTGGCGAATGCACCGAATACGAAAGATGGGTGTGCACGTGCACTGACGTTGCCGTCGTGGCGACCGGGTGCTATGAACTGGAATGCCTGAAATTGTGAAATTTTGTATTTTAAATTAGTGGGTAATACATTTTAAATTGAAGTTGTGGGCCTAATACATCTTCGAAACACTGCTCGTTTTAGGGCTTTGTTGCTTTTTTGTGGACCGAGTATGTTTTACGTGGCAGGGCGTTTTCGAAGATCCTGATGTGTTTATTTAGCTCCCGGTCGTTTTGTACGTGTTGGAACCATGTTGTCTTTGTGGCCCAGCCTCTTTTTCAGGCTCTTGTGCGTTCTCATGGCCCCGGTGCGCCTTGCGAGCTTGCAGTGTATTTTTTTCGAGCTCTCGGCATGTTTATTTAGGGCTGCAACGCATGTTTTAAGGCCCTATCGCTTTTGGGAGACTCGGTGCGCTTTGGAAGGTTAGTTGTATTTTCGGGCACCGTTGTACTCTTAGGGTCCGGCTGTGTATATTTGGGGCTTCTGATGCACATTTGTGGGGCCTCAGTACGATTTTGGGGCTTCGGTGTGATTTTTCTGGGTCCCAGCGCGACTTATCGCGCCCAGGCGCGTGGTTCCGGGGACCCAACGCCAGCTTTCTGTGCTCAACGCGATTTTTTGTGGATCTTTTCTGGGTTTTTATGTCCGAATCCCGGCCTGATTTTTCGAGCCTCTGGCGCCATGTTTTTGCATCCCACCTCGATTTTTCGAGATCCGGCATGCTTTTCGGTGCCATGCGCAATTTTTGAAGGCGTCTGGATAAAAATGTTGGGTGCTCCAGAGCCATTTTCCTGATCCGGACATTTATTTGTTGGAATCTCTCCTTTTTGGAGGGCTCCAGCTTGAATTTTTGGGATACCGATCCGGTTTTGTGGTATAGGTGTAATTTCAGCAGTGTGAGGTAACTTATCAAGGTACCAAAAGAAAACCTTAGAACTGGGTGGTGGAGTTAGGGTTGAAATCCGACCAATCAGAAACCATAGTGGTAGATTAGGCCCCTCCACAGGACAATTTAGTTGATGACTAATTATATTATTTCGAAATGTCCCCTTTGACAAAATAGCGGTCGAAATCCAAGGACTTTTTAATGGGCGTAGGTGCCTCCCCCTCCCCTGCAAATCCGTCTGCCCCCTCCTGCTTGACGCAAATATAGGTACTCCACTGGTCCCTCAATAATTTTCCGAAACATACGCCCATGGGGCAAAACCAACATTGAGGGGACAAATTACCCCTCACAAGCATACAATACAACATCCATGCCCCATATAAAACGGGATGAATGATGTTTTTAAATGCATTTTCTTCCAACAAACTTCTTTTCTGTTATTACAGCCTGCATGATTAGAGCTTCCCAGCTTCCATACCTTCTCAGTCATTTACAAAACGGTACAGCACAGCGAAAACGATGGGCGTAACGGCGTGGAATTTGAAGGTTTGGATTATGTATGCACTGACTTTGTTGCATTGTTGCATTGTCATTTATGCATTGCTGTTCAATGCTTGTTCTTGCCGTGAATTTATTCGCTGAGGATATATTTTAGCTGGTGTGACAGTTGCCTTGCAGCAAGCACCAAATGTTATAAAAAGAAACAAATTCCTAAGATGGCGCTCAGAAAACCAATGCAATCCACTTCTCGTTGTCACCTTTGCGAAATTGTCGTCCTATGACTGAGAAATGGTCGTTCAAGCTTTGCTTATGACATCAAGCTGGTGGGAATAAATAACAGTCGTGACGAATCTAGCTATATTCAGTTAGACTTGGAGGACTTAAAAGTTGGTTGATCAATGGCAGATATCTGTAAGATATGCTTAGCACCAGCCCCGCCAGCTCGCTGCAATCTAGAGGCCAGCGGGAAGATTCGAGAAAGTATTGACACGTTGGTTTGTCTTGGCACTTATGTATTTATCCAAATATTACTTATTTATACCCTGGTATGACCCAGTTTTCAGCGAAAATTATTAGTGCTATTGCGTTTTGAGTAAATGATGCACCATGCCAAGAACAAACAAAGCACCAATATCAAATCATGTTCCCCATTCTCGAACCATAGTAAGAGCCTGAAAGCAATATGAGACCCTAACACAATGGAGGCCCCCTTTCGGGGAACAGGAGGCCCCCTTCCGACCTTGCCCCCTGGAAGAATTTCGTGGCGACGCCACTGATCACAGAGTAAATATAAGATGTCAATGGAAGAATGCTCCTGGTACCAAATCTTAACCGTACATTTTTATAACTTAAAATGAGTCTAATGTGTTAATTCGACCCCTTTCAGACCGAAAAACCTTACTGAACCGATTTGCAGAGGTATAATAAATGTCTGTGTCCTACCATATCGAGAAATAACTTTTTATCTCACAACACAACAAAACACAACAAAACCTAATTATGTACCTTAAATTAGACGACACACAATGCATTTAAGAAGTGTTCTGAATACCGAATTCACCAAGGCCGCCATCAAGTAAAGTCTGCAATGGATTGGGTTCCGCATGACTGAAAGGGACACATTAATTGCAGGCGAGACCAACTTCCAGGGTGGCATCGGTAGTTTCTGAATTATCGTCACTCGGCGCAATCTGGTTCGACTTTTTCTGAAAAGGGTCTGCATACGAGTACAGAATGAGGCTGTCCTCTGACTTCGCCCGCCAGAAAAGAGTGCCAAAACGCGGCGGGAGAATACTGCTTCGTAGGTCGGGTGCGTGGGAAACTGACGTAGCCTACAAGCATATCGCAGGACCAGCATTTCTCGCCTCAATGCCAGTGAGGATTCGTTGGCCTCTGCTTCCAGGCTAACGACCGGTGACGTTCGAAACACCCTATATGTGATCCTATCTGATTCTCTTAGCAGTCTTTTGGCACTGACCGAATTTTACCCCTCAGACCCCCTACTACTCGACATCCTCATACGTCTTACCACATTAGAACGTGACGGAAAAACTGTCCGCTTGTGTTGGGTCCCGAGTCACATGGGAGTGTCCGGCAACGTGCGTGCGGACTCCGCGGCGAAGTGGGCAGCACAGAATCCACGCCCACGCATTTGCCCAGTACCTGCCAGGAATCATTTCTCAAGAATCTCAAGTTTTATCTTTCATAAGTGACAAAAGGCCTGGGATAGAGACGCCAACAATAAACTTCAGACAATCAGCCACACCTGGGACATTGGGCGTCATGCCTGCGTAGGTCCAGACCAGAGGAAGTTACACTTTGCAGGTTGCGTATTGGACACACCTACGCTACCCATAGCTACCTCCTCTGTGTGGAGGAAAGGCCGCATTGCCCTCGCTGTTCGGAAATCCTGACGGTGCGCCACGTATTATTCACTTGTCATTACTTTGCACGGGAGCGGAGATTGTTTTACGGACGAAATTTGAGTTCCCTGACATATGAAGACCTTCTGGGAAACAATTCAACACTAGTACATTCGGGGAACTTGTTCCATTGCCTTTCAGCGATTGGATTTAAGACCACGTATACACCGAGGTAATAGTTCATATCAGCAGTGAAGCATAATAAAATGTTATGGGCGCGAATGATCAAAACTGGTCGAAGCGCCCTAAAGCCCAAATAACTAACTAACTAACTGTACAATTTTGTACATCTACCCAGGGCGCTCACATAAATATTGTACCAGGAAGTATACCTGTAGCACAGGAGGCGTCGTATAGCAACGGTTTAAACAATTAACTGTTGTGGGCGCCAAATGACCGTGTAGTCTGCGTGCTCTTGAGCCCAAATAATCAATCAAAACCGATTGTTTTGATGAGCGTCATCTTGTCCGCTAACTTCCTTTCAAAGGCCCACATCGACTGCAGTATCAGTTCGTTCTGCTGGCTTCCCGCGCGACACGTATACTCTGCCACAATGACATTGGGTGGTTCCCCCTTCGCCTCTTGTTGACTACCAATATATCAACATTTGTTGCCGTCACAAGGTCGTCGTACGCTTGCTTTACAGATTGCCTGGGGTTCTCTTTTCTCTCCGAACTGACTTCTATTATGTCTGAGGGTCTGAGTCTTGTTTCTCACCTCTTCCCTTAGGAACGAAGCAAGTAGCCTCATGTCATCAGTAGAGGGAATCGTATCTCTCTTCATTTGTTTTCTCACGTTCATAGTGTGCAGGGCTGCACGAGACAATTTGCCACCCCATCCGGCCTCGTAGAGGTGGATGAAGTCACTAGCTGTGCGCTCCAGGCATTCGTTGCCTGTTCTGATAGCTTGTCCTACCACTGTACGAGCGAACTTCTCGAGTGCATGACCCACTGATCTGGCTATGGATGGGGTGTTCAGGGTTTGGTTTTCCAGGTTCGTTCCCACGTCATAGCCTGCGAGGTTCTGCGTTACGTCAATGATCGTGTCGAAATACGCACGAGATATCATGTCCTCTGCGGTGAGGTCTTCTTTTTCTGTTTTTCCCTCACGCCCTGTATTAGCTTTGCAACTAAGGTGAGCCGTGACTTCAATGCTTTGGTCTGGTTCTGCGATAATCCCTTTGTCATGACGGTATAGTTCGCATGCCTTAAGATGGTTGGCTATGTGTACGACAGCGCTTGCACTACCAATAAGCGTGTCCTTGACACGACACACCATGCGGCAATACGCATTATTATCGGAGCATTCCGAACCTCACCAATCGTCAGCCTGCTGGCGGAAACCAACGAGCCACCACTGGCGTTAAGACGGGAAATGTTTGGCATGCGGTACGCCTGCAGACTGCGTCAGTTTCCCACCCACCCCACGTACCCAGCAGCACTGGCGGATCTAGCCCACCGGTTTGGGGGGGGCCAACTTTAGATTTTCGGCGTCAGCCCCCCCCCCCTTCCCCAGTGGCGTACCTAGGAATTGCATCAGGGGAGGGTTGAACGGATTTGGAGGGTGCCCATTTTCCCACTATTTTTGGTTAAAAGCACCGGATTTCGACCACTATTTGGCAAAGGGGCCCATTAAAAAAAAAAAATATTAAAATAAAAATAAAATAATAATTGACAACATAATTTTCTGTTTAGGGGTCCCAGCCTACCTCCACCGTTCCTATGTTACCGGATTTTTGTTCTTGTTTACCAAAACGTTCACGTTCACGTTCAACGTCTTGTATCACGTCAACGTTCGTGCACGTGTACACTGGCGGATCCGATTTTGTCAACTCTTGCTGTAAGCAGAACTTGAGCAGCATGGAACCCTCGATGTGTGTCAGAATCTACTATGCTACCATACTGGCTTCCAAACAATTATACAAAATCCTTTAAAATTGGAGATTCTTTCATCCAGACGCTACTTTTTTAACCTCGGCAAAGGTTACGGCATTTTATTTTAGTTGACTTCTGTTGGTTTCGGGGGGGGGGCCAAAAGACACTATGGCCCCACCCCTTTTTAAGCGCTTCGAGGGGGCCATGGCCGGAATGGCCCCTCCCTGGATCCGCCTGCGATTTTACGAATTTCTATCGGGACGCCCCCTCAAATTGTGAGGTTAAACATGATAAAAAACATTGCAAAAATTGAGAGAGATTCATCAATATTTAGTAGTGCCGCAGCGCAGTTCACGTTAGCCATGTTTGGTGCTGAAATCTCCATTGGCTTAACATAGGGAAATATGAGGCTACACTGCGAATAATTTGTTTTGGCTCTCTTTGCTGTAACAAAAAATGGGACAAGTAAGGTACAGATATCTCTCCTTCGATATTTTCTGATCAAACGCGATTTTTCGGAATATTGGAATACACAGGTTACAGAGGTTCCGGGTTCAAATCTTGGTAAGTTCGGAAACTTTTTGCGCCATGTCTCTCCTGGTCCAAATGGTTCCTTGCCTTTGTCGTTTTATCTACATATAACCATTGGATATTTATCGTACAAATACACCGGCTGGTGCGAACAATCTATTGAGCGAAATCACAACTGTGCTGAACACATGAGAACGGGCCATCCCGCACACCTCTGAGTTGTACTGCAGGTACTGAGCCTCGACACCTCGACGGAGCCGCGTCAAGCTCCAGCGTGTCACTTACGAACCAGCCGCGACTGGCTTCCTAGCGTCTGGGAATCGCTGGCGGTGCTTCTCCACCACCTGGAGGAGATACTGACGCTGCTGTTCGTTCTTCGTCACCTTCAGGTTGAACCTTTCCATCAGCGCGACGCCTCGCTCTGCCAAGTCGTTGGTGACGCGCAGACTTGCCACCTTCTGGGCGGCGGCGACATATCGCTGGTCGTTGGGCCAGCTCGCTGGGTCGGTGGTTATGGGCGCTATATGACCGATGTAGTCGATGCGCCCTAAAGCCCAAATAACTAACTAACTGGGTCGGTGGACAGGAGCTCGTCGTCGACACCCAGAGCACGGCAGAACGACCCCGACGACTCAGTGACGAAGTCCGCCAGGGTCTTGTTGCTAATATTGTCCGAGTCCAAGTCGACGATAGCACGTTTCGGGGGATTATCTGACCCCTGTCGCTCTCTCAGCGCCGTTACCATTTCCCGCTTGGTTCATGCGGACGTGTCGCTGTCGAAGAGAGCGAGTGGCACCAGCCTCTCGCATAGGTACCACAGGTGTGATGCGAACGTCCTGGCCACCGCCTTGGCCAGCTTCTTATCCTCGTAGCCGACGATGCTCTGGAGGAGAGCGAGGTCGTTCGCCGGCGCGGCAGCT
This sequence comes from Ashinkailepas kermadecensis, assembly GCA_034440615.1. Taxonomy (NCBI): domain Eukaryota; kingdom Metazoa; phylum Arthropoda; class Thecostraca; family Neolepadidae; genus Ashinkailepas; species Ashinkailepas kermadecensis. The sequence goes on along the minus strand of JAOTOM010005010.1, from coordinate 699,578 downwards.
GGGGTCGGAGCGTTGAACCAGGCCGAGATGTAGAGGACGAGAGCGAAGTTGACGAACCTCTTCAAGCTATCACGCTCTGTCTTCGTGAGCGCGAACTGGTTGCGGAAGAGATATACCTTGAGAGCATATATCACCTTCGCCATCCAGCGCGCATGACTGATGGCACCAGGACGCTTGAACTTGATGCCTCGGGCGGGGACACCACCGAGAACGGTGACGGACAGCTCCAGCAGTTCGCGATAGTCTCCCCTGGGCTGCTGTTCCAGCAGGTGTGCGTTGAAGCTGGCGATGAGGCTGTCTCGGGCGTCGGTGAGTGTGATTGTGGCGTCCCCCAGGTCCATGGTGATGTGATCGTCAGCGTCAGCGTCGTTCCACCACTCCTTGAAGCGCTTGAACAGCGGCACGCCGGGGCCGGTGGAAGTGCCGAAGCACTCGGTGAACGCCTTCTTGGCGATGAGCTCCATGATATGGTGTCGGCACGCGAGGTTGAGAAGGTCTTTGTCCAGCTTCTTCTCAACCAGAAAGCAGGCCCCAGCGTGCACGCCAGTGTTGGACGCTGTCGTGTCAAAACTCATGCCGACGATGCGGTCTGCCACGCCCCAGTCCTCGAGAGTTTCCACAACGGCTTTCGCCATCGCTTGTCTGGTCGCAGCAGAGAGCTTGGGAACGGCGAGCAGCTTAGTGACACCTTCACCAGAGACGAGGATGGGCAGTCGTTCCACATGGCCTTCCATCACGTCTGATACAAGCTTGCCATCCCAGTGGACGACGAGTGGAGTGTCTGGGGAAAATGACTGCATGATGGCTCTGGCGGTCTCCTGCCGGTACTTGCTGCGCGAGTTGCGGACAGACTGGAGCCGCTCTATCTGAAACTTGCGTGCGGTCCAGCGCGGCGCCCACCTCTGCTGAAATGACTTGCTGACACCCTCGGCGCTTCGGCGTCTGACTGACGGCATCCAATGCCGGTTGTTGGATGTCATCATCGCCGACCATTCTTCGCTTGCTCCGCCGCGTTGCGACTCTCGAGGTCGTGGATTGATCGTGGCCTTCGCAGCCGCTGGCTGATGATGCCGTACGCTGGGGACTGGGCTCCCTGGAGCTGCCAGAGTCTCACTCAGCCAGCGCCGCCTGATCACGCTTCCTCTTCTCCTCCTTCTCCTGCCTTGCGCGTTCCTCTGCCACACGCCGAGCTTGCCTCTTCTCGCGCTCCACGAGGAGTCGGTCGCCTCCTTGCATGATTCCCCTTCGGCCATCCTCTCGCTGAGCTTGAAGGAAAGCTTTATCTTCCGCAACAGAGATCATATTCATCGCGTTTGCGTGGGCGATATCAAAGAGATTGTCCAAATGACGCGCCCACGCGTTCTGCTTCGTCAGGTATGAGCTCGTCGTGCGTTTTTTGCTGCGCGTCAGGTTCCGTACTTCCGCGTGCTTCTTGATGAGTTTGTGGACGCACCGCTGATGTTTGCGGGTGGGGATCCTGGCGATGTCCCACAAATCGCGAACTTCTTTGATGACGGTATCGGCTGCCTGAGGGATCGTCTGCTTTTGCACTCTCAGCACGTGCGAGAGGCGGCGGAGAACTTGTCCAGTAGATGGCAACTTCGCACCGGTCAGGCTCTCCAGTGGTTGGCCGACCATAAACACCTCCGTCGACTTCCGCGTCTTGCGTTTTGTTTTCACGGATGATGGCATCTTTTGGGCTGAAACAACGCAAAAAAACGGTTACTCACGAATCACAATGAAATTATTATAAAATTTGAGGTAAAATTAGTGCAAGCAGATTACTCTCGGCGCCAATAAACCATGGGCGTCGCCGGCGAGGGGTCGGGGTGGGGGTGCCGACCCACCCCCGAAACTAATGCGCCCAAAATACCGTCCGACCGCCCCCCCCCCCCCCCCCCCCACAAAATCCGTGACGACACTCTTTCAATAAACGCGTAGCTTCCTTCGGCACCGTTGATAAATTTTTTAATCATTGTGATTAAATTTAAATGCCTGTGAGCGCAACCGATGGGAAGGGAGGAGGGTTGCGTATGGTCGAGACGCAGGTCAAAAACAGTGGGTCACTTGTCATAAGCACGGATTATGACGACTGTAAACTGAAGACTGCGCTCCCAAGCTACAAACGCAGTAATTACCATCAGTAAACTGAGGAGTGACTGGGTAGCAGAGGCATCAGACGCAGTTACGACACACTCAGTTGCCTGTATCTGTGCTGTATTGCCCGTTGCGGCACCTTTGACCGGTTGCTTATTATGTTGCCATAACAACACAATACGTCACTGGGATGATGCAAACAAGTACAAATCACATTCTGATAGTAGGTAAGGTAGATGTCGATTCTAAACAAAAAGTTGTGTTGTTGTGTTCCGAACTCTACCTATGCCACTATTATCCAACTATTGCCCTATGTTAAGCCAATGGAGATTTCAGCACCAAACATGGCTAACTTCAACTGCGCTGCGGTACTACTAAATATTGATGAATCTCTCTCAATTTTTGCAATGTTTTTTATCATGCTTTACCTCACAATTTGAGGGGGCGTCCCGATAGAAATTCGTAAAATCGCAAAATAAAGACCAGTCTAGTACCACAGTCATCATAACTACTGGGGCTGGCTAATAGGGCTTTGCTATACTAGTCTAATGCTAGGTTCAAATCATTACTGGAAAGTACGTCGGTCACACCCCCGGGTCAGCGAACCTGGGTCACCTTCCCACCACAGCTCCAGACACTGGGATGGCACAGATACAGGGTCAGCGTAGAGCGGTTGAAGTGATCCAGTCCATTTGCATAATACTAACAAACATTAAATGGTAAAGTAAAACTGGAATACCAACTAGGCATCGACAATGTCACACAGATCTCTGAGATCGCCATCAGATATCACCAGCAGCATCAAGAACATATCACCACTGTCGTCGCATCACCGGCTCACTGGGCAAAATGCCGGCACTTACGCCTCTCACGCCTCGCCAAGGATTCCGAATACGCGGCGTTGTTTATTGCCCCCATCCGAATGAAGATGCGGATGCGGGCGAACGGTCGGATCACGCTCAGGCTTAACTCGGGGAACTTGCTGGACAGCACTCGCGTCAGTCCCATCACGACACCCTCGTCCCGACTCAGTCCATCAGGCTCATGGGCATGCTGGAGGCAAAATACTTCTTCCATGTCCTGGAAGATGTCTCTGAATGATGAGGACGGTATTGTCAGCCCGCTAAGGCTCAGCATCTGAGTCCAGAGAGTCTCCCTTGGGAGATCCTCTGCATATGCCGAAGGCACACCCAGAGATCGGTCACCCGACTTACGTGCCACGTAACCCGCTACATGAGCCATGCCACTGACCGAGGCAGGGACCCCGGTGTCCCGGTCGACGGGCGCTCCTGCTGCAGCAGCAGACGGAGGTGGTTTGATCTGCCTGCGGTTAGCTTCCTGTAGGAACTCTCTGACCTCTACCAGGTTCTCGTCTGGATCTCGGTCGGCGTGTTCCTCGGGCAGTGTGGGGGCGAATCGCTGGATGTCTGCCACCACCTCGGCGCAGGTGGTGGCCTCCAGCTCAGCCTGCAGCTCCTGCAGTTGGGCCGTGACCTCTGCTGGATCCGCTTCTCCCGTGTCTGCTGAATCCTCACAGTCACGGTCCAGCGGGTTGCCACCTCCCTGCACCACGTACAGCAGTAGCAACAAACGAAGGCGACACTTGGCCTCTAACGCCGTTGGGTTGAGATGTGATCCCCCCTTTCCCCGAATCACGCCAAACATACCCTCCAGACGGTCCTGCGTGAGCCGGCGTGTAAGCAGGAACGTGTCTGGTCCGCATTGTCCCTGCATGTCAGCCAGGAGCCCGCGCACCGACGCAACATTTATAATCATGCCCTTTTGGAAGGCGTAGAGGTGCTTGGCCGTACCGATACGCATGCTGGTGACCTCCTCCTTCGTCTTCTCGAGGACCTCTTCCTGCGCTGGACTTCCCCAGTATCCGCGTCGGAGCACCTTGGTGTCTTCTGGGAATCCCGCGTTCATGACGTCCGAGTAGGCGTCGAACAGGCGCAGTACGCGCGCCTCCTCTTCGTGGCCGGGCATGTAGCGCTCCATGGCGAGTGCGCTTGTAGCGCTGATAAGTTGGAAGGCCGGCCGTACCTTCTGTCGTCCCAGTCCGGTCGGGTGTCGACAGGTGGTGGGCACCGGGGTCCTGTTTTACGTCATTTTACATACACATGAGCTCCCATAATGTTATTTTTTGCATGATACTCTGCCACCTCCCTCCCCCACCCATATATAGGGTAGAGCAGACTTTTTACGAATGCAACCACATCCATAGTCAACATATATTCCCGAGCAGCGCAAGCAACACCCCGATGCCCCTAACTAAGCACATTTTCTTCAACGTTCGTACACAGGCTCAGCCAATCCATATAGTGTCGACCGTGTCGACCTGGGAAGTGTAATCAATGCATGTAATACAAGGAAATGCATGAATTCCTGGACATCTATTAGTCAGTCTTTGGGATAATCATTACAACCAATTGTAACTATGTGTAACCTAGTGATATGAAGAGGTTATGAAATGAAACTCAAGTTGATAACTGTCAGTGCAATGTTATTATAAATTAATTAGGGAATTAGGTACTTTATTTTGTACCAGCTGCAGGCCTAACAGAAATGACACGGGGAAACAGTTGTGCTCCTAAGTGGCAATTGTCTCACCTCTACATGAGTTTGCAGGTGGAGCTTTGGCAGGACCTTGTATTCCGAGGAGCCGTCAATCGCGAGGAGTTCCCTCATCAGCGATCGGTCCACTCGTTTGCCAAGGGTAGTACGCAGGCCACCATCCAAGATGTTATTTCGTAGCCGCTTAATCAGGTGTGGTAGATCGGCGAAGCACCATATCCGCCTGGTGGGAAAAATATTACTGCGTGTTGCATATCTACACAAAACGATATTTCCATTCCATGCTACCTTTTTGTATTCATCAATAATTGCATGTCTATATCAATCGAAAGATGAAAAGTGCAAAGTAGATATCGTACACACAATTACCATTACGTAGGCAACAAAAACTAAGGGGCACCGGGTAGAGGTGGTACACGAATCCAGAGAGACCAATTAGGGGATACTCTCCACCGCCTCGATCGAGGTCGAAAAATGAGTCTTCGGGCGGTGGGGCCCCCAGGGTGTTTTCACACACTTTTCAGCGAGAGGTACCCATGGAGGAAGTTGAGTGCACCCCATCTGCTAACTTCGGTAAAACACCAGTCACTTCCGATATATATCGCCTATATCGGAAGACAGGTGCCACTTTTATCAAAATTTCTAGATTCGCCTTGAAATAAGAATACTACCATAAACAAATTCGGCGGAAATACGATAAAGCAATATGGCCAAAAAGCAATACGGCTACGTCCTTGGTGTAAATAAGTGGCATGCAAGTGTGCACGCAGTATCTGCCACCTGGTGCACTTTTCTGATGCAATCATCGCTCCCAACCCCTTTCAACCTCGACGTCACTTGAACAGTATCAACGGCCACCCTACCATCAAAGCAAACAAACTACCTCATAAGTGCATATGAACCAACAAATGCTGGTGCATGAATCTTCAGATCGTGTGTTGGGTATGACGAACACTTAGGTTCCTCTTAACTCAAAGCAGCTCTTGATGGGCAAAATTCCCCACTGGGATCACCTCATTGGTGATAAATGTCGCAAGATACCTGAATGCAGCTTTTTACATGACAAGCTTTTTGTCATGATACCATTTGTGAAAGGCAAATGTCAAACCAATGCAGGAGGAAGTCAAGACGTTTCAAATTTCAGCATCTCAGTGAATAAGTAAGTGGAAGAAACGGCGTTCATACTGCCTGCATCCATTCCAAATAGGGCTCAATTTTCAATAGATGAATGGTCCATGTGTCTCACGTTTGCGCCTGTGTAAAACACTATGCTCACCTTGCTGGGTCAGCTGGGTTCGCGATCCAGGTCTGACCGTCGTGTGTGACGCCGAGAGTGCGCCACAGCCCCTGGTTGCTACCACCCAAGTCGTTGACGGTGGCGACAACCCTGGCTCCAGCCCTCTCCAACTGGACGATGAGGACGAGCAGCATCTCTCGTTACTGCCTGGTCAAAGCAAAACTGCACTGGCAGTTTCCAATCCGAGAAAATGCCACCGGCCATCAGTACCTGTAGGTGCTTGTGAGGGCCGACGACCTGGTCCAGCTGGGGGTCATAACTTGCGCGACCCATCAGGTCCATTTCATCGAACATGAGGACACATGTGCGATCACGTTCCGATAGAGGAACCAGGAGCTTCCTGAGCATATGCACCTGGCACTGACCCGGCCACAGCTTAACATCTGACAGCCACTTCTGCAGGGTGGTGAGACCTGGAAGTGGGTGGCCCTTGTGGCGGAGCCAGTTGTACTGGCGACGCGACGTATTAAGGCGCACCTCCAGCGCCCGCAGCATAGTCTCTTCGTCCCAGGGACGTGGCCGGACCCCAGTAGTGAGGTACAGTGCCTGAGGACAAGATCATTCCTGTAAACTTGCAATCTTTGGGCTCTTTTACGACGCATTCAACCGCTTGGTCATATAGCGTTGCCAACCTCTCACGACGATTGGTCGCGGGTGGACTCGGTAATGCCGCCGGCTGCGAGATTCGAACCCACAATCTTGCGATCAAGAGTCCGGCACTCTACCAACTGAGCTACCGCGGCCCCATACACTTGCAATCATTCTCATAATTTGACAGGGCTGTGACACAGGGTCACAGTCCATAGAGGTCATATAGCAGGTTAAAATGTTACAGTACATCACATTAATTTCCTTCGGGGGTGTTTTTTCAAGTGATCTACATTGCATGAGTACAAAGCAAGTTGAACAATATGAATACAACGTCCCAAAGACGAAACAGTAGAACACCTAGAAAAAGAATGCAGTACTGGGGTGCTTTAGGTTCTAGTACAAACACAAGCCCACATACACTCACTGACACACACATACCCACATGTCTACAATTTGGTGTCAATATCAATGTTCTAGAGACATTTGCAAGGAAACCAGATTGAGTAAAGTACTAACCTATGAACTAGCCTTGCCTTGTAAGTGGAATGGGGGCAAGGGAGCAAGCATAGTTGACATCATCGTCTAAACCAGTCTGCTGCCACAACACATTGTTTGGTCAGTATTCATTTTTATGAGCATAGTATGTCATGCAATTCGGTATATGCTTCCAACCACACCACCCATTTCACAACAGCACATACCTGAACTTGCATAGGATAGGTCTACACAATAAGAGCACACAGTGTGCAACTTAGCTACTGCTTCCGTTAGAGCAAAGCAAACATGCAACTGACCTGTTGCTCGGTAAAGAGGCCGGTTTTCACTGCTGCTGCAGGAGCACCAGCCTTCCGCAGCTCCCGCACTTGGCATCTGAGAAGGTTGACCTCCTGCTCCAGCTCCTTCTCACGGGAAGATACGGTAGCAAGCTTAGGAGGCTTCATCCTGTATAAAGGAAAGTTGTTTTATATACGAAATGGAAAATTGCTCTTCACTCACCAGGACTTCAGCCACTAAATTCAGGGAATGTCGATGCCTTTGAATATTTTTACATTGGGAAAAAAAATATTTGCATGCAAATAACTTTTTGAGAAGTACAGAACATCCCAATTAAAACTGCTTAGTATATTTTTACATTTCATGTATTATGTTAGTGCTCATGGAATAATCACATTGGAACTAAAGCACTTTTAATTGAACCACCCCTCAAAGGGAAGAGGGTACAACAACATGAAGACATGTTAGGTGATTGCTACTGTAAACCAGCAGGCAGTTAGTGCATGAACGAGTCATGTACATGTATCTAGTTGTAATCAACATAAAAACTCAGCCATAGCATAACATTGTGAATTAAGTAAAGGGAAGCACAATCTAAATCGTTTGCAAGTAATTTGTTCAGTGCACACAAAGCTATGGAATATTGAGTTTCCTTTTTATGCACATTCTTAGTTCATCAGGATCTAAATTTACTGTATGCACACAAGTCATACACCACAATAAAATTTTCTTCAATGTGCTTATAATTATGTTCAGATGCATGGGCCAATGAAAGATGACATACACATGCAATGACCCAGAGTTACAACACGTATACATACGCCATTATACGTACGCCTTTTATCAGTAGCTATGGTCAGCTCAGTTGGCTCCTGTTGTGGCTCCTCCAACAGATCAGCAATCTCTGCCAACTGCTCTCTCTTGTTCTTTTTTGCCAGAACACCAGATCCAGAAGAAACACTGAATGGAATACACACATACACCACATGTTAAACAATGCCTAGTCCACACCTGGAGATTGTGTTAGACTTATGCATACAATAGTTTATACTCATATAACATGCATACACACAAGATGAGGATGTAAAAAAATACATATGATGACTTGTATATGACTTGTACATGGCAAGCATATGGTGTCAGTGTTTAAAATGGAAAATTGATATGATCAAGCATCAGGTTAATTTCATGACAGCTTATTTATCGGTATATATATGCAAGATAGCATTTCTAACACTTGCCAAACAAAAAACTAGTATCCTCAATCCATGAAACTAACATCTGTGTTGCCTTCATAACTGTGCTTGCATTTTACACTCAAAATATGAAGGCCTCTGAAGATCACTATGTTGTGCAGAGTTGAGCAGGTTTTGTTTGTCAACCACCCCATTACAGAAAGGCAGGGAGTACAACATACCCCTACACAAACTGTAATAAGGAACTTAGCAAACCTAAATGCATCCATTGGTATTGCATGCCACTCTGTTGCATAGTGGTCTATTTATTAATTGTTTTATCTCCTTCATCTAATAGAGTCAAAATGGAAAGAAGTGACCAAAGGGTCTTGGATGCAAATGCCAAACTCAGACAGCTCAGATCAATACTACTTGGCAGTTTGCAACAATCGCACCACACAGAAATGAAGAAGAAGTTAAGGAATAGAAGGATGACTTACATGATAGGGTGTGACAGCTGAATGTTCACTGATGGGACAGCAGAAGGACGAAGGTTTCCACGAGACATCATGCTTGGTGTTGTTGGGTTCAGCAGCTCAAACTGCATGTTTCTCTCATAACCAGAGGCTAGGAAGTGTGAGGAGCACACACGAGGATCTTTAACATCAGACACCTTACATTTACGATGGATCTTGCTCCACCATTCAGCTGCTAATGCTGGCTCTTTTGGTAGTCGATGAAACTTCATGCATGCAGAGCTTTGGCTACCTTTTCCAGTGCCATTCAAACATCCAGGTACAGCATAGTATGATATTTTTGTGCTTGAAGCAGAAATATTAGCAACACTGAAACACAGGCACAGCATGTAACAAACTACACATGAGCCTGTCTACCCTCATTTGACCCAGTCTGCAAGGTATGCAATCCCAACAAGATCTTGTCTGGTATACAAGCATAGCTGGTGTATCTCAAGGGGCCTGGTCAGTGTGCCCATTTAGGCACTGTCACATCTAGATGAGAACACTCTCTTTGTCTACTTATTTATTAACAATGTTCATACTCATATCTGGAACAGACAGGTCACGTTACGGGCACGTATCATTACCATCTATCCCCCCCTAAGTCTGCGCGCCGATAATGGGCATTAGCCGTAGACTGATGAAACATAATGTAAAGTTCCAACTTAAGCCTAAGGAACACAATTGACGGGACGGCGAGATAGCTACAAGGATGCCGACACAGGTACGGATTCGAGATTCGCACACGCATCCGAAGGAAGTGCACGGATAAACCGTTATGGACAGCGGCCAAAACAGAACGAGGTACGCTTGAATCTCAGTCCTTCGCAAACTGCACTGACATACGCCAAATACACGGTGAACTGAACTCGATACGCGGTGAACTCATTACATCTCAAAGTCGCGACACCAGGCCAGCCGGCAAGTTGCACGAGTCGAGCGTCGAGTTGTCGGTGGCGCGGGAGATGGGTCAGGTGCTGGCGCGGGAGGTGGTCCAGGTGCTCGCGGTGGACCCGGTGGTGGCGGCGCGAGTGGCGAGACCGGCGCTGAAGCAAGAGATCTCGGTGTCGAGGCCGTGCGCTCTGGGGAGAGGTCGCTCGGCGTTGGCGGTTTCGGAGATGCGCAGGCGGGGTCAGCCGGAGGGTCGCAAGTGGATGGAGGAGAGCCCACATCAGCATCAGGAGCGCGGATGGGCGGTGGTGTCGTGGGCCGCATCGGGGTCGTGGCCAGGCGTTGGAGTTGTGGCGAGGTCAGACGCTGATTACAGGCGGGGTCGTCGTCGATGGGGATATAGGCTGGGATGATGCGTCGCAGGTCTGGATCCAGACATAGACGTGGGGGTGGTGTCATGGCGGGAATGTACTTGCGGAGGAATTTTCTGTTCCTCAGTGTGACCCGTCCGGAGCCGTCGACTCGTATGGCGTACTGATCGTGTTGTCTGACCTCTATGATATGACGAGGCCAGTTGTGTCCCATTTGAGTGGTTCGGTACCGATTTGGTTTTGGAGTCGGACGCGGTCGCCGACCGCAAGCGGAGGGAGGCACCGGGTGTGCTCCCACCAGCGCTCCGCGTCCCGCATGTGTCTGTTCCACAGGGCGTCTTCCCGGGAGGCCAGAGTGCCGCGCCAGGTGTCGTGCGGCAGATAGCGCCCGGGAAGGATGGGGATGAAATCTCGGATGGGTCGGCCGAAGACGCACATCGCCGGGGACAGCTTGGTGTCCCTGTCAGGCGTGTTCCGGTATTGAAGCATCGCACGCTGGAAGGCATCGGTGTCCAGGTCGCCATTGGCGGCGGTGTTGTCGGTAATAAGCCGTTTGACCGTCTTCACGCCAACTTCGGCCCGGCAGTTGCTGTGTGGGAATGCCACCGAAGAGAGCCGGTGGTGGACGCCCCAGTGTCGGAGGAATTGGCAGGTAGTATTTGAAGTGAATTCTGGACCGCCATCAGAGGCTAACTCGTCGGGAATTCCGAAAGTGACAAATGTGCGTCGGAGACAGGTCACGAGCCCAGCCGCGCCAGAGGACGAACGCTCGACAATGGGCCAGTTGGAGTAACGGTCGACGATGACCAGGTAGTTGTAGCCTTTGTAGTGGAAGAAGTCGGCACACACGCATTGGAATGGGTACATGGGGGACACCAGAGCAATGGGTGGAGCACTGGGCTGAGACGGAGCCATGCGGTTGCAGTGGCCACATCCCGCACGCACGGAGGAGATGTCCCGGGTGATGCCAGGCCAGAAGACGGAGTCCTCAGCTCTCGACAGCATGGAGGTAACACCTTGATGGGCTGAGTGTAGGGCAGCCAGTACTTCCTGCCTCAGAGATGGCGGGATGACGATACGAGTCTTAAATAGCACGACGCCGTCAATAGTGCGGAGCTCGTGACGGAACATGTGGTACTCTCGGAGGGGTACTGGAATGGTCTGTCGGTCCGCCGGGATGCCCGACTCGACTAGAGTTGCCAAGGAGTGCATGTCAGGGTCGCTGGCCGTGGCGATACGCACCCTTTCCCATGTCACCGACTTGATCGCGAGAGAGGCGAGGGCGGAGACCGCTCCGGCGACAACGCGTTGTCCTGTGTAGTCCGCAGCTGATGCCGCCATGCGCATACCGTTTGGGACGGAAGGCAGCGGCAGCATGGCGGGAGGGTCGTCATGGTGAGCGGTTGCTACGTCATCGTCCAGGTGCATCTTCGTGGGAAGTCCAGTCGGATGACGAGAGACGCCGTCAGCAGCTCTGTGCTTCACACCGGGAACATGGGCCATGCGGAAACGGTAGCGGAGGGTTTTTTCTTTCAGGTTCCTGAGACGGGTGTTGGGTATATCTTCAAGGGACCTGTCCCCGAATATCTTGAGTAGGGGCTTATGGTCAACCGCGACGATCAGCTCCCTGCAGCCCAGGACGAAATAGCGCGTTTTGTCCAGGGCGTCAGCAACGGCGAGCGCTTCTCCTTCCACGGGCGCGTATCTCGACTCGGCAGGATGCGTGAATCGGCTGCCAACCAGCGTCGTCTGCCAGCCCGTGCGACAGCAGAATGGCACTACCCTGGGGCACGAGCAATGCTTTTGAAAGAGCCAAAACCCGATGCCTGACTTCGACCAGTCCGTGGCCAGGCAGGTCGGTTTGCGAGGGTCGAAAATCTTGACGCCCTCCTCGATTTCGCTGGTGATGATGGTTTTAGTCTCCTCGAAGATGGTGTTGAGTCGCTCATCCCAACGGAATGGCGTGCCTGGTTTTAATAGCTGACGGAATGGCAGCATCCTCTCGGCCATGCTGAAAGCGTAGGATACCTGGTTGACGAGGCCAAACCATGAGCGGACGTCTGTAATGTTGCGCGGCGGTGGGAAGTTCCGGATGGCCTGCAGGTAGCGTCCGCAGGGTCCGACGCAATCGGGCGTAATCTCGAAGCCAGCGAACTCCACGGCGTCCTGGACGGAGACGAACTTATCCGGGTTCAAGGTGATACCGTGGCGCCCGCAGATGTCGAGCAACTGCACGGCCTGATGGAAGCTCTCCTCAATGGATTCGGACCACAGAAGAACATCGTCGATGCACTTCGTCTTGTGCGGGATGTGGGACACGATCTCGTCGTATCGCCGAGTGTACCCATCGCCCGAAGCAATGTAGCCCTGTGGGGCTGTTTTGTATCGATAGCGACCCCATGGGGTGATGAAGGTTGTCAGATGGCGGTCTTCCGGACGAATGGGGACGCTGTGATAACCATTCCAGGCATCGAACACCGTCTTCTTCGTGCCCGATGGTACAGAGCGGGCCTGATGGAACGGCGAGTGGGTGTGGTGTGTCTCCCGAGTGGCTTGCCGGTTGAGCGCCTGAAAGTCGACAGTGCGACGGGGTGTGCCGTTTCTCTTGGCGCATACCACCATTCCATGGCACCATGTGACGGGTACACCGACCGGTACGGGCTCCAGCACACCAAGCTGGACGTCACGGTCAAGACCGGCCTTAACTTCGTCGTGCCAGTGGAGCGGCACCGGTATAGGAGTGTGGTGCGCAACCGGCTCGGCATCGGCATCCACCATCAGCTACATGGGAGGTCCCTCCATCAGCGGAAGAGGTTGGTGATCGCATATGTTGAACGTGCTGGAGCGGTAGTAGTCCAGGAGGTACTGCTCCAGCCTGGTGGGTCGACATCCGTGGCAGGAAACGGGAGAGTGGACGGCGGACGTGGCAGACGTTGGCGACGGGGGCAACGGCACGACGTCTGGGCGTCGAGGTCGTCCAGAGCATTAGTTCCCGCCGTCGGATCCTTGTCCGTCGAGGCGTCCCACGGGGATTCCTGGGCTTCGCCTACAGTCGGGAAGTTCTCGGAGATGACGCCCAGAGCGACGCAGGCTTCGCGGCTGAGGAAAAGTTTGTCCGAGTCGTCAGTCACGTAGGTGATTTGTCTTGTCTCGGTTACCCGACCACGCCGGCCTGTCCCGGAGAACCGGAGGATGACGGCGCCCAAGATTTTGATGCCCTTGCTGTTTACGGCGTGCATCTTCATGGTGACGGGGATGAGGTCGGCGTGGCTCAGACCCAACCGGCGAATTACTCGGATGCCCGCTAGGCAGCTTTGGCATACGGTGTCGGCCACTGCAGAGAGGACAGTTGTTTTGGTCGTCGTGGGGGCAAAGCCGAGAGCCTGATAGTCGGCGGTCACAGTCCGAACAGTGAGCTTGATGGAGGGCTGGGGTTGCGATTGACGCATCAGCCATGTGTTAGACATCTGATCGTAGAGATGATGATCGAGGGCGATGATCTTTTCTCCTTCGAGGATCTCAAAAGAGGTGACAGCACACAGTGCATCGAATACAGCACCTTCGCACTCGTCAGTGCTGGCGGATGGGAGGGCTGGACGTTTCGCTTTCCCCCGGCTCCGACACACGCTCTCCAAGTGATGGTCACGGGCGCAGTGACGACATTTATGGCCGTAGGCTGGACACGCTTTTTGCCTGAGTTTGAGTGGCGCGCTCTTACCATGACCTGATTTGCCGCAGTACGTGCACGGACCTGTTGGATCTGTTGATCCAGTCCTTAGTACATCGTCCTTCCCGCGTCGGTAGCTGCTAGTGGCTGCGTCAGCTGCGTGGGTGTCATGGAGCTGGGAGGCAGATCTTTTCCCTGATTCCTTGGCCTCGACAAACCGGAACACTTGCTCCAGAGACATGGTCTGGTTCTGGTTGCCGAGGAGGTCCAGTTGGATCTCCGGGTCGCTGATGCCCCGGGTGAGGGCGTCCCGGAGAATCTCATCCGTGTAGTTGATGTCCTGTTGGCAGTTCGGGCATTGGGTCGTGAAGTTGCATACCCCGGCCCGGCCACGCAGACGGGAACGGGAGCCGAAGCTGCGGATAGGTTCGTCACGATCCTGACGCATGTTGTGCAGAGTCACGCGTGCCACCATAACGTTCTCCTCCCGGATGGCGAGTCTTTTGATCGCTGCCAGTACGTCCTTCTCAGACTTATTGGCGAGGCTGCCACCTGCGGACCTCATCAGGTCCTTGCGTAATGGCTCTTCACAACATTCAAGGAGCTAGATAGACAGGCCCTGCCCCGTGAGGTGGTTGGCCTGGACGTAGTCAGCCCACCGTGTCGTGAAGTATGACCAGTCCTCACTGCTGCCACCAGCTGAGATTGTGGGTCTCTGGATCTTGGGCCCATCAATCCTGGACGTCGCAGGGCTGTGCTGATGAGTGGTGCTGTGAGTGCTGATGAGGGCAGCCACGATGACTGGATCCACGTCCGGGGTGGTGTACCCGCATCCTTCGATAGGACACTGAACAATTGGCATCTTGTCTTCTGTGGCCCTTCTAGGTATCCTAGCTTGTGTTCGGTGATATATATGAGTATGAACATAGATGAGAACACTCTCTTTGTCTACTTATTTATTAACAATGTTCATACTCATATCTGGAACAGACAGGTCACGTTACGGGCACGTATCATTACCATCTAACATCAGTGTGCCATCAAAAGACTCATGTGGGACAGGCAACAAAATAAAGAAAAGTGGAAATTCCACACACAAAAAAGTACCCTCCTGACAGGTGATACATATTTGCCACAGATAGTTCATGATTTTATCATCATTGCATCAGGTAATGCTACTAAATATTGAACAAAATATTTGCTATCACAGGACAATACATCATATTTGTCTGAAAATGATCTGTTTTGAAAATGTTCTTCATATATATTGTTGGGAGATGGATGTTCACAAACACTCATCTTGAGTATTTGTTTTGCACTGTACTTGGTGCCATTTTGATTTCAAGGGTTGGTACACCCAGTGTGCCTTTTTCCCAATGCATATTTTGCATCAGCTGGTACTGGTGCATGTGGTGTGCCTCATCAAGCTTTCTGCCATGCTTCAGTCTGGAATCTGACAATTCTGGAAGAATACTTCAATGCATGTGCATTTTGGAAAGAAAATGCCATCTTTACGCAAGAAACCTCACAAATCAATTGCTTTCAAAACAATCCGCTTGGTTCAAAATGATATATCCATCAAATTGCACCTTAATACTGCCCTCAATGTTCTCCTGTACTGATTTCAGCATACAATACTGTTAGGCAGAAACAAGCTCAACAACCTGGTTGATAACCGACATGTCACTTACTAGTCTTCAAGATACTTCTTATCTTCTTACTCACTTGACATGGGGCTGAGGCTGAGCAGCCTACAGCATATCAAGATGGTAATGCCCAGATCATGCCAAAGATGCTATATTTTTAGTGCAATTTCATGGTTCCTATGTGCTGGAAAATGGATATGGGCATATCTGCCACATGTATTTCCGTCCCATGGAACAGACAAGATTCGAATATTCCAACACATCAGTCTAACTAGGCCTGGGTACCTACCTAGGTTCTTATTTGATAAATCCAGCTATGGATTCAGCCTTAATGGTCGGGAACGACACCAGGTTGAGGTGTGCTGTTCAAGCTGTTGCTTCCTAAGAACTGAATAATTGCTGCACCTGACTTAACGGCTTGTTTAATAACCAAGTAATACACATAATATCTTCAGTAATTACAATAAGTCAAGCAATTCACAATAAGTCCAGTATCTTCCATCCCAACAATCAACAACCACGGTCAACGTAGCAGTAGCATTATGTCTTTGCTGCGCCACAGATGAAAGTGCGCCCAGGTTTACAGACATATTTAGCATGTTTACGTGACGTCACCGTACCTACCAAAATTCTGGTAGATTCTACTAAAAATCTCGAATATTCCTGCCTACGTCACTAGGGCTGGAACTAGAAAACCTACTAGGTTCCGTTGTACCCTTTAGTATTAGTACCCAGCGTGGGACGGCTGTGTCCGTGTCCGGAAGCTCCTTCAGGAGAGGAGAACGAGAGTGTGTCGAGTGATGTACTTGCAGCAGCTATCGATACCCCCGTGGAATCTGGTGTATCCTGCAGTTAATCTGACACTTGCAGCGATGCGTAAGGGCGATGTTCCACCCGAGCTGTTTCGGATGCAAACTTTGGAGCATTTGGAGACGTATGAAGGCTGTATACGCATTTTTACAGACTGGTCGAAGGGTGGCTGAGGAGTGGGATCTGCGTTTGTGTGCGGCTCCTCCGTCAGATGTTTTACTTTACCTAGGTATGCCTCGGTGTACAGTTCGGAGCTCATTGCAATTATCAATGCGCTTTCCTACGTCGATATTTTGCCGGATGACGAATGTGTCATTTTATCCGATTCTCTTAGCAGCCTTTTGGCGCTAACTAGTTTTTGCCCATCTGACCCACTGCTCCTTGATATTCCTACTCGTCTGACTGCTGTGCATCGGGATTGGAAACTGTGCGATTGTGCTGGATCCCCAGCCATGTGGGATTATCGGGAAATGAACGTGCCGATTCTGGGGCGAAATGGGCTGCCCGGAGGCCACAAACACGTGTTTTCCACTGCCAGCCAGGGACCATCTTCCCGGAATATATTCATTGATGAACACCAAGTGGCAGAGTAGCTGGAGCGTGCGGATCAACAATATGCTACACGCGATAAAACCACACCTTGGAGCCTGGCCATCGTGCTATCACTTCAGATCTAGAAGTGACGAGGTGACGCTGTGCAGACTGCGCCTCGGCCACACACATGCTACACACCAATACCTTATCTGCGGCGGCGAGAGACCCCAGTGTCCCGCTGTTTAGTTGATTGAAACCTGACCGTACGTCATGTACTTTTCTCGTGCGAGCAGTTCTCAACAGAACGAAGGTTGTTCTATGAAAATAATACACGGCTCAACACATATCGTGGTGTCCTGGCTGATGACTCAGACAAAGTTCATTCTGGGAACATATTCCGCTTTCTGAGAGCGATCGGTTTTCGGGCCATCTACTCACCCCGGTAACACCTGTCCGCATAACTAACTGAAACGCTGAACTAAAAGTTATGGGCGCTAAATGATCACGCTTTGGTCGAAGCGCCCTTAAACTCAAATAACTAACTAACTAACCTTAAGATGGTTGAGTCTGAAGATAAAATGGTACGGAGGTCATCACTTCTTATTGTTCTGATGCACTCCGGGATGTCTTCGTTATCGCAACGCCCCAGAAGTGCGTCCGCTTGTAAGCCGATGCGTCTCGGTGAGAATGTCTTTGCTAACACCCTGGAACACTGACACAGGTGGCATAGTAGCTCTCCTACGCACCTTCAATCTAGTATGGAAAAACGGTGGCATCTCATCTTCATGGATGCATTCAATCGTGGTCCCTATACTAAAACCGGGCAAAACCGGTATGGACCCACTTCATTATAGACCAATTTCACTGACATCTTCAATGTGCAAACTACTAGAGAAAATGATTAGTGCGCGACTCTCCTAGTTTTTAGAATCACGACGTGTATTTACGACTCATCAGTGTGGTTTTAGAAAAAACAGGAGCACTCTTGGTCACATTTTAACTTTAGACACGGAAGTGCGCATGACTTTTCGAGCAAAACGACAAGTTGGAGCTGTGTTCTTTGAGATTGAGAAAGCTTATGACACGACATGGCGTCATGGAATTCTTATGAAGCTTTTTAAGTACGGAATACGCGGACCAATGCGTACATTTATGCAAAACTTTTTATCTGATCAATACATAAGTGTGCGTATTGGAAACAGTTATTCGACCAGATTTGAACTTAAAAACTAGATTCCACAGAGAAGCGTGTTAAGTGTAGCTTTATTTTCAGTCATGATTAATGACATTGGTAATACATTGCCAAATCATATACATCAATCACTTTATGTAGATGACTTTGCCATCTGGACACAAGCATCTACAGCACGAGCAATACAGCGGCAGCTTCAGCTGGCTATAGGGAAGCTAGAGAAGTGGAGTAAGTGGAATGGTTTTACATTTTCTGTATCGAAAACAGTAGCCTTACATATTTTCCCGGCGAATCCAGCAAAGTGACGAAATTAACTTAAGGCTGTATAAACAGAGAGTGCCCACAAAGTCACTCGTTAAATTTCTGGGGGTGGATTTCAACTCTCATCTGGATTATAAAGAACATTTTAAGATACTTAGGGACAAATGTTTCAAAGCTTTAAATATTATGAAATGTGTTTCAAGAACATCATACGGTGCTGAACGCAAGACGCTTCTGCTTCTGTATCGCTCACTAATCAGGTCAAAGCTCGACTACGCATGTTTTGTGTACGATGGGGCGTGTAAGGGCAGAAAGCGTACGTTCGACACAGTGCACCATGCAGCATTGCGTATCATCACCGGTGCATTTAGGACATCGCCAACTGCCAGTCTCCTCGTTGAGGCCTACGAGCCGCCACTGGCATTGAGGCGTGAATACCTAGGGTTACGATACGCTCTTAAGTTACGCCAGTTTCCGGATAATCCGGCTTATCGTGCTGTTTTCTCCCGGCACATGAGATTGCTTTCTAGAGAAGAGAGATCCCGATGTTTTTCATTTTTGGACCGTATATGGAAACTTTTCGACGAAAGCCAGATCAGATACGGCGGAATTATACGACACCAACAACTTCTCACACACCCCTTGGCAATTGGTACGACCAGAAATTGATACAACTCTATCATCAATACTGAATCGCGACAGCTCCGATCAGATGTCACGCTCCGAGTCTGTGCAGCACATGTCTTCATACCAAGGATACAGAGTCATCTTTACTGACGGGTTGAAGAGCGACACAGGGGCTGGCTGTGCATTCGTGTGATAATGATGTACCCACCTTCCGCCTACCGAACGAAGCGTCTGTATGCTCATGCGAACTTACTGCCATCATAAAAGCCTTGTGTTTTATCGAAGCATCGGAAGAAATATCATTTGTTTTATTCACAGACTCTCTTAGCAGTCTCTCAGCATTGAGCAAGTTTTATCCATGCCACCCGCTTTTGCAGAATATTCTTGTTCGTCTGACCGCACTCCGAGAAACTGGCAAAACTGTAGTACTGTGCTGGATACCTAGCCATGTGGGGATTGGGGGGAAATGAGCTGGCGGATGCCGCAGCTAAGCAAGGATCTCACAAAGCACACATATCTGCTCTACCCATTCCGGCCACCGATTACTATGCTATTTCTTCATCGTTTACTCACTCCAAATGGCAAAACATGTGGAACATGGAACTCGGGAATAAGCTAAAGGCGATTAAGCCAAAACTGAGAGAATGGCCATCGCCCCGGCGTAAATCCAGAAGAGAAGAGTTGACACTGTCGACTGATAACTGGTCACTGTTATGCTACCCACTGCTACCTTTTATGCGGAAACGAGCCATCGCTATGCCCTCGATGTCGCGCACGTTTGACGGTTCGTCACGTTTTGTATTCATGTGGAGGCTACGATGGGGAGCGCATGCGACACTTTAGGACTGCAGCCAGGTCGCTGACATGTCCAGGCATGCGTGATGATGACTCCCCAATCGTACGCAATGGTAATCTCTTTCATTTTATCTCAGAAATAGGATTCGAGGCTATTTACACACCAAGATGAAATTGTTACTTACTACTGACTTCTGAGGATGAATTGATAACATAGCAGGATTTCAATACATATGAGCGCAATGTGATCAACGAAATGGTCGACGCGCCCTTAAACCACAATAACTAACTAACACCCTGGGACAGGTGGCAGCATGCCGCGGTAGATCACTCTTGATCATAAACCCCAAGCATCCGGGACACGGGACGAATGCGGTGATCGGAATTCCAGTCTGTTTGGGCCGCCGCAGGAGCATAAGTTCACCTCTTCCTTGTTTCAGGACACGCAGGTTGTGGTCGTAGTTGCCTTCGTTCAAATGGGATGCAAACTCGGCATCTTGTTGTTGTCGCGACAGACGTGCTGCCTTGGCTACCCTCTGCTCCGCATTATGGCTTCGGAGCTGATGTCTTTTCATTTCTGTTTTGTTTCACACGTTTCTTGCAAAACAGGCAGACGTTGACAGTGTCATAACGTTTCTTTGCCGTTGCGCACGTGTAAGACACGGAACTGGTCCCGGCCGGAAGACCGTCGCCGTCCTCAATCGATCTGCAAGAAAAGAGGAACGGGTCTAGATAAACAGAAATGATCGTCGATGCAATGGTGACTGGCTGTAAATAAGGGTGTCGACAGCAGGAGCCAAAGGAGGCGATCACCTTCCCGTCCCCTTTTAGCACGAAGGAACTGGATGCCAACGATGTAGATGTATTTAGCTGACTTTCGCCACCAAATACCGGAAACGACGTCAGCATTGCATGGCGTTACGCTGGTTCAGCAATTTCACGGTTGGTTTTACGTCATGGATAAAGAAATTGGCACGGTAAACTCAGACGATGAAATCCCGGCGGCAGTAACTGGAGTTGCAGCCGACTACGTCTTACCGTCTCGTCCTGCTGTTGTGCAGACAGAAACTTCGTTCAGTTCCCCAAAACAACGTCGTCCTGAGCAGCGCACGATCGCCTGCCAAACTGACGCTACCGCAACTCCGGTGACTGAACCGATTATGGTGGCATCCACCCAAACACCTCCCGCAGAAATCCCTAATTTACCACCCCCATCGACTTTTTTACCTCTCCGATCGACCAGCTCATTGCCGTCACTGAGAATTCCTGTGCGAAGTGGAGCTCCGGACCTGACAGCGCGAGGTCGAGCAGAAAGATCTACAAGTGCGGCATCAAACATTGGTGGGAAAGGCGCAGTGGGAAAATGTTCCATGGCTGCGAGGCTCGGCATGCAAGAATGCTCACCGTCGGTACCGCGCGCACCACTTGGCCCCTCTGGAGAAATAATGGGTCCACCTCCACCTGTCCCATTCACAGGCCAGCCACTTACACCACCTACCAGCCGAAAGCGGATGCCTATTTCACCACCGATCGAAGCGAGTCCCAGGTCCCGTCCCGCGCTGAGTCGCCCGTGATGAGGTACCCACCTGTAAGCCGAGACGTTTGGGATAGACGACCGTCCTGACCGTAACACCTGTGACCGCCCCATACCATATCTCTAAACGGCTGACTGCGAAGAAATGTTTTAACTGAGACAGTATGCGGGAACTACACCTCAGCATGACACTGTTTTGCCGCGATTTTACTTCTGGTTTTATCAATAAACTTGTTGTGGGCGCTATATGACCATTGCAGTCGATGCGCCCTTAAACCCAAATAACTAACTAACTGGCACAGCGATGCAAAACAAAGGAGTAGTTCGTCGTATAAACCACTTCTTTACCGACAAATCGACATGCAATTTTAATATTATCGTGCAGTCGCTGTTATGGCGGGAATTTTTAGCTTTCAGTTTTTTTTGTGCAAAAGTTCGAAATTATAGACCACTTTTCCGGAAACCAAACTTCGTATCGTCTACGGACTTTTGTCACCGTGTTCCGCATGGCCTAAAGTCCATGCTGAACCCACATAGGAATGTGACTCAGTCACCACGTTAATCTCATTTGGGAAAGGAATCTAAATTTATGGAGCCTTTGGCATAGTTCCGAAAATATGTCTTAACTACAGGCACTAATCGACTGGACCTGTGTCTCAAAGTTGTGGCTATGTGTGGTTGAGGCTCAAGGCCTCGCAACCACACACCATATTTTCCGCACTTGGCACACTAGTCGGACGCTGCACATCGCCGCTACGTCTCCACCACCACAGGCATGGATGGGAACGAGGTGGTCGAGGGAGACCTTTCGGCTGGGGGAGGGGAGCGCAGGGGACGTAGGCACGATATCGAAAGACGAGGTTTAACCAGGTACACTCGCCTGCAGTGAAGTGTTCTACGGGACCTAAAACTATGGCTGGCCGCTAGGAACGTAGCCCCCCCCCTCCGACGAAGCACCACCTTTCCGTGGTGGGGGATTGAGTGCCCTAAGGACCCGGAATCCCAGTCCATCGGTGAGCCGGCGAGGGGCCAGACTAGGAGTGCCTCACCCGTCCTTCCATCCTACGCTCCCATTCCAATGGTGATCAATATGAACAATCTCATCCCAGAATATCGTACGCGTCAAAAGTGAAAACCAGGTCTATTTGAATTGAGTAGTGGTCACTGGCTGAAAGTGGAAGCACGCGACAACATGCTGCTTGTGCTGCACGCCTTGCAGCCTGATAGACGAGTTGATTGCCATGGATTCCGACATGTGCTGGGATCCAGCAAAGTGTTACTTGTTTTCCCGTACGATGTAGCGAAGTAAGTTGATATAAAATGTATCGTACAATGACATGTTGTTGGTTGAAACTACGCAATGACAAAAGACTGCTCAGAGAATCCGTCAGGATAACATGAAAATCCTCGTCGTCGACCTCGATGTATGCAATGGCTTTGCTAATGGCTATTAACTCGGCTGTGAAGACAGTGGCATGTGAAGGCAGGGGGAAGGATCTCGTAATAGATCCTCTCACGAACGCGCTACCCACACCGGTGTCAATCTTCGAGCCATCTGTGTATGTAATAATGAAGCCACGGTATGCTGAGGAAACGTGTTCTAATGAACATGATAGTAGCTCCTCTTTGGTAACATCCATTTTTATCTCGGCAGTGAGGACAATGTCGATGAAGGGGGAGATCAGCTCCCACGGGGGAGTTGTTATTCGTTCACACTGCCTGATTCCTTGTAGTCGAATTCTCGTCTGTCTCAGAAGTGTCCTCATTCTCACACAGTAAGCTGTTCCCCTCCTCACGTGGCCACGAAGGATTGTATGTATATCGCGATAAAAAAACAGCCTTATAAGATGGGTGTGTCGGAAACTGACGCATTTTGCATGCGTAGCGAAGTCCCAGCATTTCTCGTCTCATGCTCAAGGGTGGCTCGTGGGCATCTGCCAGTATGCTGACCGTGGGAGAGGTGCGAAATGCTCCGGTAATTATTCGCAATGCAGCGTGGTGTATCGGGTCTAAAATACGTTTTGTGGTAACACACGCACCGTCGTATAGCACACACAGCCCGACAGAGCCTCTGAGCTGATGGCCAAATAAACAGCTCTTCTTCGCTCCTTTTGAGTGCCTCCTGCGTCGCAAGTGAGGCAGGGCCAGCAAACCCAAAACAACGCAGATATGACCGATGGCCCATCTTCCACGAATGACACCGTTCTCCCGTTAGAAGCCCCCACCAGATCAACGCCCGAGGGTGCGGCGTGGACGCTTGTGCAGCGGGGCAAGAGGCGTCCTCGGTCCTTCCCACCCAATCCCATCCCATCCCCACCTACCTCTAAATTCCCGCCTCCCACCTCCCGTCTGCCCTCCAGCCTCCCCTCCACTCCCTCGCGCCCAACCACCACCCCTAAATCCACCCTCTCCACCTCCTCCCTCCCCGAATCCTCCCCCCTTCCCGTGAGCCAGGCCTCGACTTCGCCCTCAACCTCCGCTTCCGCACCTGCATCGCCGTCCAGAAACGCTCGACCAATCCACATCCCAGGCGTTAACCTACAATACCAGAAAGCCGAAAGACGCGCACGAGAAGCAAAGCGGACAAGGCTCGCTCAAATGGAAAAGGCCCGAGCCCAGTTTCCTCCCCCAAAGTCAGTCACCACTTCGCCGCGAAGGCGAGTGCAGGGACCGGTGGGAGCATCCGAGATGAGTCCTCCCCCGCCTCCGCCGCAACTAAGTGTTCCTCAAAAGCGAGGGGTGCCCTGGTCCGAATCACCTCTGGGGGGGGGGCAGCTCACCAAGATCGCAGAAGCGACACACTGGAGCAATCTTTTTCGACCTCGAAGGAGCATATGATACAACCTGGCGCCACGGTATTTTGATGACAGCTCGAAAGTGTGGAATCCGCGGCCATCTGGGCACTTTCATTCGCAACTTTTTAACTGAACGCTTCTTCCGCGTCCGGGTAGGACACGAACTGTCCGAACGGTTGCAACAAACCAATGGAGTCCCACAGGGCAGCGTCCTCAGTGTGACTTTGTTCGCCATGATGATAAATGACATTGACGATAGTGTGCCGCGGAACATAGGACGATCGCTCTTTGTCGATGACTTCGCAATCTGGTCATCTGCCTCAAATATTTCAACACTGACACGACAGCTGCAGATGGCAGTGAACAAGCTCCAGAGCTGGAGCATCAAAAATGGATTCAGGTTCTCCACCGACAAAACAGCCGCAATCCATTTCTGCCGCCGACGATGTACCCAGGAACTCGACGTTGAGCTGAACGGCGAGCCTATCCGAGTGAGACCAACCGTGAAGTTTCTGGGAGTACAATTTGACAGTCGTCTGACATACAAACACCACATCAAGACACTTCGGGAAAAATGTTTTAAATCTCTCAACTTACTGAAATGTATTGCTAAAATGTCTTACGGCGCGGACCGTAAGACCCTGATGATATTTTACAAGTCATTTATTCGGTCCAAACTGGACTACTCGTGTTATGTGTACGATGGCGCTTGCGCCAGCAATAAGCGCACTTTCGATACGGTGAACCACTTAGCACTACGTATTAGCACTGGTGCCTTCAGAACCTCACCAGCTGCGAGCCTGACGGCAGAGGCCAATGAACTGCCGCTGCCACGTAGGCGTGAAATGTTGGGTCTGCGATATGCGTGTAGGCTGCGGCAATTTCCCACACACCCCACTTACGACGCAGTCTTCTCCCGCCGCATTCTGACACTTTTTTCCAACCGACAAAATCCGAAGACATTACCTTTCTGTACGCGGATTCAGACCCTTCTCAAAAATAGTAAAACGAGAGTACGTCGAGTGATGCAAGTACACAAACTACAGATACCACCCTGGAACCTGGTTTCACCTCCAATCGACATATCTTTGTTGCACAAGGGAGACATCCCGTCGGAATTGTGTCGGTCGAGAACGATTGGACACCTGGACTGTTACCGAGGACACACAAGGATTTTTACTGATGGTTCCAAGAGTACCACAGGAGCAGGGTGTGCTTTTGTGTGCGGTACTACTGTACGTTCGTTCAGTTTGCCTTTGTATATCTCTGTCTATAGCTCTGAACTTATTGCGATTGTGAAGGCACTGTCTTTTATAGAGGTTTCTCAGGACACACTATGCGATCCTATCCGACTCCCTTAGCAGCCTTTTGGCACTGACTGCATTTTATCCCGCGGACCCCCTACTACTTGACATTCTCATACGAATTACTATGTTGGAAAGGGAGGGAAAAACCGTCTGTCTATGCTGGATCCCAAGCCACATTGGGGTGTGGGGAACGAGCGCGCGGACACTGCGGCGAAGTGGGCAGCTCAGAATCTCCGCCCACGCATATGCCCACTTCCTGCTAGGGACCACTTCTCAAGGATCACAAATTTCATGTTTACTAAGTGGCAAAGAGCATGGGACAGAGAAAACAACAATAAGTTGCATGTAATCAAGCCACATCTAGGACCTTGGGAGTCATGCCTTCGCAGGTCAAGACAAGAGGAGGTCACACTGTGTAGGATGCGCATCGGGCACACTTACGCTACCCATCGCTACCTCCTGTGTGGGGAGGAGAGACCGCGGTGCCCTCGCTGTCTGGAAACCCTGACTGTACGTCATGTACTTCTCTCGTGCCAGCAATTTGTACCAGAGCGCCGATTGTTTTATGGAAGGGACACAGATCGTCTGACATACCAAGACCTCCTGGGAAACGACTCAAAACTTGTGCATTCTGGAAACTTGTTCCGTTACTTGTCGGCGATTGGCTTTCAAACCACGTATACACCCAGGTAATAGCCCTCACCGACAGTGAAGTACTAGTATAAAAGTTATGGGCGCGAATGATCAATTCTGGTCGAAGCGCCCTAAAGCCCAAATAACTAACTAACTAACTAACTCACCAAGATCGCGCCAGAGAACACATTCGCTTAGCTCTGGTGGGGCCGCCTCCTGGAGTTCTCGGTGGACTCTGCTGCGAGTCAAGGCACGGACACGCAGCTTTAGACCCCTCCGCCTTTATTTTAGTGAACAATGACACCATCATATCGCTTTCTGGTTTCCATCTTTTTTCTTTATCAATTGATCGTGCTATCCTTGGGTTTATTATGAACTCTAGTCATTTTTTATCTTCAGAAGCAGGGCTGCCGTGGTCACCGCGGTCGCACCCGAGAACGACCTCACTCGGTCACGCTTGGAGTCACTGGGAACCCTCTGAGGAGCACTTATAGTCTTACGCTGACTCACCATCATATCATCTTTAATTTTTCCCTTTCTACTAATATCCTGTGTGCCATTAAATGATATTCTGTATTCAGGAAAGACGTCTCAAATACTGACGCCATTGCACACGGTGGAGTAATGTTGGTTGTCCACCATGCAACACCTACACGAGAAATAACACTGCAGACAACGCTGCAAGCTGTAGCCGTGCGTATTAATCTAGATCACCTTGTTGTTTCGTTGTGCTCAATTTATCTTCCCCTGGGAGAAGCTTTCCCCTCTGCGGAGCTTACAAGTCTCATGCTGGAGCTTCCTCCTCCCGTTTTACTTCTCGGTGATTTTAACTCTCATCATACTCTTTGGGGTTGTACCACTGCCAACTCCCGTGGTAGACATATGGAATCCTTTTTAAACTACGAAACATTGTGCTTACTAAACACAGGCTCTCCAACGCATATAACTCTACCATCGGGAACAAATCAGCCTTAGATCTTAGCCTTTGTAGCCCCCAGATCGGTCATCGCTGTGTTTGGTCGGTGGATGATGACCCGGGAGTGACCATTATCCAATCTGGTTGGAACTTCGTTGCGGTGCTGTCCTGGGAACGAGGCCACCGCGTTGGAACATTGGACAACAACATTTGACATTGGAACATTGGACAATTGGACATTGTGATTGGACAATGACAATGACATTGGACAACAATTGGACATTGGAACATTGGACAACAACAACAACAACATTGGAACTCCAAGAGTTATGGGCGCAAAATGACCACAGCAGTCGACGCGCCCTAAAGCCAAAATAACAAACTAACTAACATCCGGAGATAGTTCATCGGACATAGGCTCACGTTGCGGAAGTTCGTATCAACAGGGTTTGTAGGACAGCAGTTCGCTTGGAGAATATGTCCTCGTCGCAGATAGTCGGGACATGGAAACACCCCCATGGCAGCTGATTGCACCGGAGGTGGGTGTATCTCTCGCGAAAATCAAGAAAGCCGATGTCCCTCCAGCAGAATTTCGTGCACTTGCGCTGGAACATATTGAAACATTCCAGGACTGGGTGGCACCATATACTGACGGCTCTCGAACAGAGGACGGTGTGGGCAGCGCTTTTGTCTGCGGGTCTGTCGCCCGCTCATTTACTCTCCCGACGTACGCGTCGGTGTACTCGTCGGAACTTGTAGCTATTACGAAAGCTCTATGTTTTATCGAGGTGTCGGATGGTAATCGTCAAGATATATTCACTGATTCTTTAAGTAGTCTGATGGCCCTGGACACGTTTTATCCATCAAACCCCCTTCTGCGTGACATTTTGTGTCGTCTTACCGATATGCAGCGCCTAGGACGACGGGTGATTCTATGTTGGCTTCCTAGCCATGTGGGAATTTATGGGAACGAGTTGGCAGATGCTGCGGCAAAGCGAGCAGCACATGCCCCGTGCAATCGGTCATTACCACTCCCTGCCACGAACCATTACCGAGAAGTGTCTATTTTCACCCAAGACAAGTGGCAGGCAGTGTGGGATGCGACGCCTTCGAACAAGCTGAGAGCCATCAAGCAACGTCTGTGTCCGTGGAGCTCGTCCTGCCGTAAATCTAGACAGGAAGAGGTGACACTTTGCCGCCTCCGCATTGGGCACACTTATGCCACACACAGGTATTTGTTATACGGCGACGACAAACCGCAGTGCTCCAGATGTCAGGCACAACTGACAGTTCGCCATGTTCTCATCTCATGCCCTTGTTATGCTGACGAACGTAGACGCTATTTTGGGTCTGCCCAGGTGGCTTCCCTTAGAGATATTCTGTCGGACAACTTTCTACTGTCCAATCGGGACGGTTGATGCATTTTTTATCAGATGTTTCGTTCACAGCAATATATAACCCTCGCTGATATACACCGCATGTAAACTTTGTACCACAATAGGACCAGGTGGACGGCTAACCACGATGTGAAGCTCGATACTACTGCACTTCCCCCCCGACGAGGCACCACCTTTACGTGGTGGGGGGATTGAGTGCCCTAAGGACCCGGAATCCCAGTCCATCGGTGAGCCGGCGAGGGGCCAGACTAGGAGTGCCTCACTCGTCCTTCCATCCGTACGCTCCCATTCCAATGCCCATCTCATCCCAACATCCATATCCTTCACCTGGCCCTGCAACACCAACTATCCCTACTGTCAGCAGGCAGGACAACTTCCCCGGTCCTGCCCTCCAGCTCAGTTTTATCGGGGTAGCCGCGCCCCCTCGGCCCGTCCCCCGGGGTTGACGGAGTCCTGGAGGCTGAGGTCCCCCGTCGCACGGTGCTAGTTGTGACGGGGGACCAACACGCCTCTTTGGTCCTGATATCCCGGAGGGGCGGGCGGGCCCGTGGGGCCTCACGCGGGTCAAGTGGCCGGTCGCCTCGGGCCGGGGACCTGGGAATTTTTCCCAGTGTCTGCCGGCCCGGCCGGCTGGGGTCAAGGGGTGGGAGGCGCTGGATCCTGGTCGGGGTGGTGAGTCTCTCTCTCCCGGCCGGGCGAAGGCGCCGCCTACCCCGTATAGCTCTTCGGGCGCCTGGCGTCCTCCTGTCCGCGGGACCCAGGCGTCCCCCCCAGTTGGGCCCCTGTGTGGTGGAGCGCCCGGGGAGCAGAACACAATCACACTTAATGGCAACCATAATAAACAAAAACACCCCTGGCCCCCTCTCGTAGGGGCCAGACCAGCCTCCGACCCTTCGCGGGTGTGAGCTTGTCTAATCCAGACAGAGGTGTGGGAAGCGTTCCCCCTACTCCGCGTATCCTTATATTCAGAGGAATTGCGAAGAATCTTGCCTCTCTGTCTCCGTTCCAGAGGCGAAATGGCTGTGACAGATTTGGAAGGATCTCTAGATGCGAAAAGTTAAAGGATGGTGGTTTGGAAGTGGAATTTGTGGTGGCCAAGGAGGCGGAGAATGCCCTGAAGCTATCGGAGTTTGTGTACAGTGTGCGGAAAGGTGATACGAGAGTGGATGAGAGAATTGAAATAAAAATAGAACCTCACCAAACGAAAAACACATCGCGAGGCATTATCAACTGCTATGACCTGAGCGACGTACCGGAGGACGAGATAGTTGATGGATTGTCAGAGTTCGGAGTCACGGGAGCGAGAAGGATAAGGGTGAGGAGAGGCGCGGACACAGTCCCGACAAACAACATAATTTTGACCTTTAACACACCAGACATACCATCGGAAATACGTGTGGGGTATGTGCGTGTGAAAGTGCGTGTCTTCCTACCCAACCCAATGCGTTGCTTTAGGTGCCAGAGGTATGGACATACGACACAATTCTGTAGAAATCGCCCAGCATGTGGCAAATGTGCCTCCAACGACCATGTTTTTGAACAGTGCACTTCCGCGACCCCCCAGTGTGTGAACTGCGTGAGGGACCAAAACCACCACACTTCTTCTGATCGAACTTGCCCGTCCTACTTGAAAGAAAAAGAAATCATAGCAATCAAACACACACAAAAAATAACTTTCCGGGAAGCAAGAGACTTATATGAACAATCCCATCAAAAAACGTCCTACGCTTCAAAAGTAAAAAATACATTACCAGGCCCGAATCTGACACCTCCACAGCACTTACAGCCCGATAAGGCCTCTGATTTCATCGATCAACTGACTGCCCTCCTTCGAGCCTTTGGTGTGCCCCTTGCGTCTCCGGTGAGGCAGGGTCGGTCCACCCAAAGTGGTGCCGAGACCACCATAGCCCCACCCACCACCAGTGGAAGCGCTGACGAACCGTCCGAGGCCTCATCCCGAACAAGATCTAGGGGTGGGGAGTGGACACAGATCCAGCGGTCAAAGAGACCTGCTAGATCCCCTCCACCCAAGCCCAGCCCCTGCCCATCCACCACGAATCCCCCGCCTCCCACTCCACGTCCTTCCTCAAATCCCCCCTCGCCACCACCATGTACCGGCACCACCTCCAAATCCCTCATCTCCACCTCCTCCCTCCCTGAACCCTCCACCCTTCCCCCGAGTCAGACCTCGCCCTCACACTCAACCTCTACTTCCGCACCTCCATCGCCGTCTCGTAGTACAAACCGACCCTTTCAAATATCCGAGGCTAGACTTACTCATCAAGAAGCCGAGAGGCGAGCTCGTGAAGCGAAGCGAGCGCGGCTCATCGATATGGAGAAGGCCCGAGCGACGAGCCGCCAAGGGGCTGACAAGGCTTTACCCCAAAGGCCGGCCACCCCGTCGCCACGACGGAAAGTGGAGGGACCGGCTTCCTACAGCATGGGCCCTCCCCCACCCCCACCTGGACTGGGCTCCCAGAAGCGAGGCCTTCCGACGTCTGGCTCTCCGCCGGGCCAAGGATCGCCGAGCTCCCGCCCCAGGACCCAGTCCCTTGGACCGAGTGTCTGTGTGCCCTCTGAGGGACCGGCTGATTCGTGGGCCACGGTTCGTTCTTCGTGAGCCGACCTGTTTTACCTCCCTCTTTAAAATATACACTTTTCACACATTTTACATACGTTACACGTCGTCAATCTATACACTCACTAGTTCTACGATGGACCATTAGGATTGTGAGTGTCTTCTGTGATAATAACTGATAATTATACATACCTACTTTAACTCGTTTTAAATGCATCAGCCGCGGTCTATTTTACAATGGAATTGTAGGGGGCTGAGGACTAGCACGGAAGACCTCCAGGTACTCCTAAACCGCCACTGTCCTGCGGCCATCTGCCTTCAAGAAACCAAGGTGACACCGGACTATTTATATAACCTAAAATGCTACTCAGTTTTTCGAAAGGACTTGCCCTCGGGCACCATTGCACATGGTGGAGTGCTGCTGGCTGTCCACCATAGTGTGGCGGCGCAGATACTAGTGCTGCACGCCAAGCTGCAGGCCGTCGCAGTAAGAGTGCATTTTAATTACCGTCCTATTTCTATCTGCTCACTATACTTGTCACCCGGTACTGGTTTCCCGTCTACTGAGCTACAACGACTGATATCCGAGTTGCCCCCACCGGTCTTAATACTAGGTGATTTTAATGCTCACCATACGGCATGGGGATGTGATGATGTTAACACACGGGGTCGATGTTTGGAATCATTTATGCATGATGCATCCTTGTGCATTTTAAACACTGGAACAAAGACGCACCTCACCCTGCCCTCTGGTCATACCTCTCCCCTGGACCTCAGTTTGTGTAGTCCACAACTCGCACAACTTTTTAGCTGGTCTGTGTCCGACGACCCCCTAGGCAGCGACCACTTTCCGGTGTGGCTGGATTACGAGGATGGCGCAGTACTCGGAACGCGACCATGCCGATGGAATTTTAAGAAGGCCGACTGGCCAGCATACGAGATGCAACTAGAGGATATTTGTTTCCGTGGGGCCCGGTACCACCCCTAATTCTGTGGAAGGACTCACAAACCTGCTGGTGCAGACTGCAACTAAGTCCATCCCTCGCACCTCTGGCACTCCCCGTCGTGCGCCCGTCCCGTGGTGGACGGAGGAGTGTCATCAGGCAATTCGGGCAAGACGACGCGCCTTCAGGGCCTTTGACCGAAGGAGCAGCATGGCCAATCTCATCGCCTTCCGGCAAGCTCGAGCCATTGCTCGACGCACTATCCAGGACGCTAAGCGTGCCTCATGGAAGGACTACGTGAACAAGCTAAATCGTTCCACACCTGTGTCACAGATATGGTCCAGAATCAAGCGTATCGCCGGTAAATTCAACTCCACCCCTTTGCCAGTACTACGAGTCGCCGGCCCAGATATCACCCAGCCGGTCGACGTGGCCAATGAGATGGCTCGCACAATTTCGAACCGATGTAGGTGCTACAGTGATGACGTATTCGCACGCCACAAAACCACTTGCGAGAGACAACCACTAAACTTTTTCACTTCTGAACGTATCAGTTACAACGAGCCGTTTACGATGTCCGAGCTGCGTGCCGCTATTGCCACCCTTCAGAGCGTATCTGAAGGCCCCGACCAAATACACAACGATATGCTCAAACACCTTCCTTCATGCACACTTGGTGCCGTGCTTGCAACGCTGAACCAGCTGTGGGAGAGAGGAGATTTCCCACCCACTTGGCGTGAGGCCACTATGATCCCAATTTTGAAGCCCGGAAAAGACAGCGCAGACCCGGCGAGCTACCGACCAATATCGCTCACTTCATCACTCTGCAAGCTTATGGAGAAGATGGTAAACGTACGTTTGACCTGGTTCCTGGAACGACATGGTATTTTAAATAACGCACAGTGTGGTTTTAGGAAAAACCGCAGCACCGTTGACCATATTTTATCTCTTGATACTGTGGTACGGGCAGCGTTTCAGCAAAATCGTCATATTGGTGCAGTATTTTTTGACATTCACGGAGCGTATGACACCACCTGGCGCTACGGCATCCTGAGGAAAATTTTCGGACATGGAATTCGTGGACCTATGGGCTTCTTCCTCCAGAACGTTTTGTCCAGGCGCTTCTTTCGAGTGCGGATCGGAAGCTGTCATGCAATAGCACGCATGCAAAAACATTTGACAAGAAATCGGAAGCCGAACCTGTCAAATTATTACGAGTACAACCAAAACAGATATTAAAATGACTCAGTAAAAGCATGCTATCAACCTGTCGAGCCTAACACATCCTTATTTCCGTTCCTCTCCTCAGTCTTTGATGACTCCATTTGAAACCTTCACACGAGGAAAGACCCTGAGGTTAGCATCTAACTTTATTTCTCGTGTTTGCACAGACGCCATATTCTAGTTCTCAGTGTTCGCAGACTTCTCCCTGGGAACTGAACCAAGAGGCTGAAGAGCTCCAGCTGGCGAGGGTTCGTGCCACGATCCTTCAGGAACGTCTTGAGCTTGTCCACCTCAGCTGTCGTCCAACGCTTGCACGCTGGGGAAATACAACTACATTAACCGCCGTACTTTTGGGCGCTTGCAATACACGAAATACGCCGGCAGAGAGGGCCACAGTGTACACATGAATAATTAACCCTATTTCATGCAAGGGTTTACTATAAACCCTTTTTTTCGCCGTCACAAAAAAAATACGGGAGTTAGCGCGCCGCAGCATGGCATGCTTGCCTATTTGATTGTGTACACAAATTTGGATATGGCGCGGAAAGTCGGTGATCTACAACCTCAAAAGGGAACATACCAGGCCGTTTCTTTCCCCAAATCAAATTATCCGAAAGTAATCCCACTTATCAGCCCTAAATCACCAATGATGAGTGGCATTGAGTCAAAGGACAACTCAGCTGATCAGTACACACAGGCCTTTCCAAGGTCATCTAAAGAGTCAATTACCCGGCTTCACCTTAGATGAACTTTTTGTTAAAGAGTCAGTTATGGAGTTAATTATCACACTAAAATGAATATGGTTACTTCTTGCTACATGGAACACGACAGTAATATTTTCAGACAATATTTCGGAAAACGCCCAAAATGTGGTAAGCACTTTGCCCTTATCTGATCCCCAACCCATGGGTATAAATGTGTTACCCATACTTTATCCCCAGATATTGAGAAACACTATTTGTGAATATTTGAAGTGTGCGTCTGTCACTGTTTTCAGCGGCAACGTCAACAGTCCCGTCTTTTACCAGACATGACATATAATGTGACCTGACGGGTCACCAAATCGCAAGTATAAAAGTCACTATCAATCTCACGATGTCATGACGCGCCACACATGGGTTTTGCTGTATGCCAGTAGTCCCCTCCATCTGGAAATACCAGGGGGTCGCAGCAAACCCCCTGCACTGGCAAATGTGGCAAAATGTCATGCACCGGCGAGGGTAAATATAGAATGGGAGCTTATCAAAGAGCACGGACAGAGGGCATGAGACGTACTGCCCAGACGTCACCGACCACGACTTCGTGCGTGCGTTGTTATTCTGAATTATGAAGCATATTCACGCCACATTTAGTAGCAGCAACATCGGCCCCTACATGTCTTTATGTGCTAGATACAGAGCCATCACCGATTATACTTGATGACGATGTTTATTAAACTTCCAGGTGAATGGAACGATGAACTCAATTTCAGCAGACAAATGACAACCGGGCTTCCAAGAGAGTTTAATAACCTACTTCTGTTGGCTTCATGACCCGAATTTCCTGCAAAAGAAATGCTAGTTAGATATTTATTATAACATTACAACTGTACAATTGGAAAGCTACCACGGCCGGACGACAAGGGTTTTCACGAACGCCTATCAAACATGTCGTTTGAAAGTAGTACCGTAAACAGAGAAAAGAGATACAGAGATACAAGTGGGTTACCTGCGTGTCAAGGTACGTGTGTTCCTTCCCAACCCGATGCTATGTTTTAATTGCCAGAGGTATGGACATACAAACTCATTTTTCAGGAACCATCCAGCGTGCGGTAGATGCGCTTCCTCTGAACATGTCACTGAGCAGTGCACCTCCGAGACACCCAACTGTGTGAACTGTGGGCGAGGACAGGTTCCTCATGCTTCTTTTGACCGCACTTGTCTGACTTACACAAGGAAAAGGAAATCATCGCAATTAAACACATGCGAAAAATAACCTTCCGTGAGGCTAGGGATATATATGACCAGTCTCAACCTAAAACATCCTATGCGTCGAAAGTCAGAACCACCATATCAGTCCCACACCAGATGGAGGGAAGTAAAACCAACGACCTGATCGCACAACTGTGTGCGCTCCTTCGTTCCTTCGGCGTACATGTCGCCTCGCCAGCGACACCACAAAACCAGGTGAGCGAGACCCCCTGGAGACAGAAAAGCGCTCTGCTTCGCCGTCACCGGCCTCTGATGTCGTGACGCCACTGTCACCAGATGCAGCTCCGGAGAAATGGCAACGAGTCCAGCGAACCAAGAGGCCCGCTAGGCCTTCCGATAACCACCTGGAATCCTTACCCACCACCTCCACTGATCCCACACCAGCCCAGTTCATCCCTACACCATCCAAACCCACCCCTACTCACCCACCCCAACCAACCAGTTCGGAGGAGCCCGGTGTGACTTCTCGACGGGTACCACTGGTCGCTCCTCCGGCAACTCGACCACGTCTCACGGTCGGAGTCCGCCGGGGTGCGCCCGACATGGGCGCATCTGGCCGGGCATCACGGACCAATTCAAGGAGTCGTCGCCGAGCTCCCGAGTGGGCGGGCAGCCCCCCAGGGCGACACCCCCTACCGTCCCCAACTACCAGAGCTAGTCCCCAGTGTACCACAGAGACAGGGAGGATCATGGGCGCGCCGCCCACCCCACCTCACGGGGGCGAGGAAGTCGTCCCTTGGCCTTCCCCCGTGGCGGGGCGTAAGCGAGCTCCCCCATGGACACCATCACCGCCCGGTGGGGAACGCCCCAGGTCTCGCCAGAGGGCATCCGACATCACCAAGTCCGCCCCTCCTCTATAGTGTACTGGCGTTGCGTTTTAGCAGCTCCTTTTGTTTTAAACGGTCCCTCGGCAATGAAGCGCACGTAGGACACCGTTCATAGCCCTTTTAGTCACTTCTAGTCACACCTAAACAACTATGTCGTCCAAAGTTTTACAATGGAACTGCAGAGGTGTGAGGACCAGTCTGGAAGAACTCCAAGTCATGATGAGTGTGCACCAGGGTTGTGAAAAACCCAGGTTTTTTTAGCAAAAACCCAATTACCCTGGGTTTTTGGCAAAAACCCTGGGCTTTTGTGGGTTATTGGGTTTTTGGGGCAATCTGAGAAAAGACCAAAATCGTCCAGCGTATGTATTCAGATAACCTCACAATGGGGTCACGAGATGCTGGGTCACGAACCACCAGCTGGGTCACGAGAAGGCCGCAAAGTTAGTAGTGCCCTGAAGGCGCTGCACAGTGACATTACCACTCATGACCATCCCGAGAACGGAGGAGACAGAAGCATTTCACGAGCTTCGCGGCCTTCTCGTTACCCAGCTGGTTGCGGATCTTGCTGTGGATGGCCCCGTAAGTGCTGAAGACACGCTCCACAGCGGCGGAACTGGTCGGAAGGCGGTGGATTCGCGTCATCAACGTGGCAAACCCATCCGGCAGCGGGTGCTTCTTCGCAGCCTTCCTCTCCATCAGGAGCCACCAGGAGGCCGGCTCGAGGGACTCGACGGTTTCTTCCGCAAACATCGACTGAGGAAGCTTCTCGTCTTCGATGAGGAACCAGCTGAGAGGCGCCATAAATTGGCGATTCTTGCTGACCACCCACTTCTGCGCCTGCTCCTCCTGCTCGTGGGTGAGGCCGCTCCCTTTGTACTTTGGGTGCGTCAGATAGGCCGCCATGTGCACCGGGGTCAGCCACTGCTGGAATCGTTTAAAGATGACGGCGCGATATGGCGTCAGTTCCTCTTCCTCCAGCAGCTGGACCCAGACGCTGACGCCGTCACCGAGCGTGCAGGCGTCCGACTGGAGCTTGTCCAGGGCTACGGACACCAGCTTCAGCTGGCTGAGCAGGCTTGTGGCGCTGCGGAAGATGGCGGTGTCGTCGATAATTTCGGCGATGTCGTTGTCGATGTCGCGCGCATGCTCACTTCTGATGGAGATGTAGTGGGCGTAGTTTTTCAGGAAGGTGTCCACGCAGGCCACCTGACTGCTCCAGCGTGTGTTGTTCGGGATCTGCGGCTTGACGCTCCCAGGCTTCTCCCTCAGCCAGCCCTGAAACGTGGGGAAGTGAGAACAGAGTCGTTACTAAAAAAAGCCAGCGATCGAAAGGCTTCTTTTTTTTTGCTTTTTAGCTGCTGAGCCTATTCACGAGTGCGATCAAGGCGCCCGCGTGACTACACTCAAGCGAAGTGCATAGAAGATATGTAGATTTACCATGTAAGCTTATATTTAAGTTACATTAAAGTTTAAATAAAATGTATTTATTTCATTTATTATTATTATTTATTATTATTTAGATATATATTATTTATATTCTATTCTTTATTTATTTTAAATTAAACATGTCATATTCGTTGATGTAATCGTGAAATTTTGCCGGCAAAATAAGACGCAAATATTTATTTGTCTCAAATAATTATGGCAGAAATATAAGCAAGGCGTTGCGGCTGATTTTCACTGCTATCACCTCAGCTTGGTGTCTGTTTCGGAAGTACTTCTGAACCTCAGTCACGGAGACCACCACATTCTTCGGTGTTACATCATTCTCGACAAGGTTCAGGTAATGCGCTCCGCACCCCACAACGTGGATGGCCCTGGACTTCTGCAGGATTTCTCTGCACTTAAGCATTTTTGGCTCATTGTCGGAAACGTAGCCAACAACCTGACAGCCATATTTTTCTTCGCATCTTTCGATCTCCTTTTCTGCGACGCTGGCCATGTACTTCGCGTCCTTCTTCTCACTGCCGGTGTCTGTCGCGCCGACGAACACGGCTTCTTTGCCAGTGTACAGACACGTGCCGATGATCGGGTTGTTGTGGATGTTCGACCATCCATCCTGGACGAGAACACGCAGCGACCGGACAGCTTCTCGAACAGCACACCTTCGCATTCCCCGCTGACGTCGTCCAGGAGTTTGCCAGCCAGAGCGAAGCGGGACGGCGGCTCGTAGGAGCCACCTCTGGCCATCGTCATCAGCTTCTTCACCTGTGGGTTCTCGGCTGCGTTGAAGGGAATGTTGCACGCGTAGAAAGCTCGGGCGAACTGATGGTCCAACTTTTCCTTCAGCACTTTACTTGTTCGCAGCAGGGTTTGTTGCTCCATACGCGGCGTCTTTTCTGAACTTGGTCCTGCTGCTGCTGCTGTCGGAACATCGTCTTCACTTTCCTCTTGCCTGCCTCGTTTTTGCTGACACTTGAAATCTTCGCATTTTTTAGATGACTTCGCATTCTTTCAATTTTTCCCGTCACCATTGTTTCACAATGGTTGCACCTTTGCTTTCCGTTTTCATGCGGGGTGAATTCTTCCCACTCATCTGTTTTGCTTCTTCCGCCTCTGTACATTTTCACCCTCAAAATTTACCTTCCAGTTCGCTCCACGCACTCGCACGCAAACGACGCTGACACCAATACCAACGAGCATTGACCTTGTCCAAAGCCCCGTTTTGTTTGACAGCTCCATCTGCAGCCAGAAAGCCACCAAGAGTTCTAAAAGTTTTGTAATATTATGACTGGCACAAAAAAGGTACTTAAAATATGTATTTTCATTTTTCCGCCTTAAAATATAATAGTGGCAATTATTTAAGCTTCCGAAAACATCTCAAGTTATTGATATTTACAATATTGCCTTTTGCCCCTAGCGGTCGTCGTACCTATGTAAATAGTATCTACTATAAACTATTACATGTTGACGAGGAGCGCGCCGCGCCGGCACGGAGACGCGGCTGTGCTCGGAGCGTTCACCCACCCGGCCAGATCATTGGCACCCGGCCAGATCATGACGTCATACAGCCGTCGGAAGGCACTTGAGCCCGCGCGTGTTTGTGCTCCTTGTGCTGTTCGTCATTCTAGGGCCTGGACCAGTCTGGTTCATGTGCTGCTCTGATATGCGGTTGGGTACACAAGAGTCTAGGAGCTGCGAGCAAATGAGTTCGAACTGGGGGGGCATTCCATGGGCGCAGATCCCGATCGGATTTCGAAACGCGGCGGGCGCTCGGCGACCAGCAGGTGAGCATCCGAGCGCATGCAAGCGCGGCGCGAAGCGCTGCCCACCTGGATGTATTCGATTGGACTCGATAGACTCAAGACCGCACGCATCGCTGCCTGTTCCTTATTAATTCGCGGCCATTAGGTACATATTGCTGCTAGCCGGCAATAATGCTGATTGATGCATGGAACTGGTCTAACAAACATTGCATCGGGAATTTCCAAAATTCAAGTGCATTTGCGTGTATTTCTTTTGCGAATCATTTGTCACTGATTATCCTCTGAGTATTGCCAATTTATATGCTTTGGGTTTTCGTGGGTTTTTGCACCAAAAACCCAACCCAAAAACCCTGGGTAGTGGGTTTTTGGGTTTCCCAAAAACCCACTACCCGTGGGTTTTTGCCGCAAAATGGCCGCGAATACCATCCCACGTACCTCTAGTAAACCTCGACGTGCGCCTGTGCCGTGGTGGACGGAACAATGCCGGGATGGTATTCGCGGCCGTCGACGTGCCTTCTGAAAGTTTGACCAAAACAATACCTTGGAAAACCTGATCGCCTTCCGGCAGGCCAGGGCGGCCGCCCGGCGAACAATCCGGGAAGTCAAAAGAACGTCATGGAGACAGTACGTGTACAGGTTGAACCGATTCACCCTTACCACGCAGATTTGGTCCCAAATACAACGAATAGCCGGAAATTCGCGATCCACACCACTACCAGTCCTGCACGTCGCTGGCGGTATAGTCACAGAACCTCGAGACGTGGCGAACATTATCGCTCGAACCTTGGCGGACAGAAGCCTGAGCTGCGACCGAAATGCAGGTTTTCGTGACCATAGGGTTCGATGCGAAGCATCGATGCTTGATTTTGCCAGCGCCGAGAAACTTTAGTACAATGAGCCCTTCACAATGGTCGAATTAACATAAATTGCTGTACTGCGCCCCGTATCCGAAGGACCGGATAACATCCATAATGAGATGCTCCAGCACCTCCCCAGAAATGCACTCGAAGTACTTATGTCATGTTTTAACACTCTTTGGACGAGCGGCAGATTCCCGCCATATTGGCGGGATGCGACCGTCATCCCTATATTGAAGCCCAACAAGACTGGTTCTGACCCTCTTCACTACAGACCGATTTCCCTGACCTCGTGCCTGTGCAAACTCATGGAGAAGATGGTCAGTGTTCGCCTCACGTGGTTCCTGGAACAACATAATTTGTTTAGCCACGCGCAGTCTGGTTTTAGGAAAAAACGATCCACACTTGACCATATACTAACATTGGACACTGCAATTCGTACCAGTTTTAGAAAAAAGCGACATGTAGGAGCTGTGTTTTTTTTACATTGAGGGCGCCTACGATACGACATGGAAACAAGGTATTCTATTAAAGCTTTGGAGGTGTGGTGTGCAGGGTTTTATGGGACATTTCCTTCAGAATTTTCTTACTGATCGAACATTTCGTGTTCGTGTAGGACGCACAATGTCTGATCGGTTGATGCAGGTCAACGGTGTTCCCCAGGGAAGTGTCCTTATTGTGGCTTTATTTGCGGTAATGATTAATGATATCGGACCCCCGCAGTGGGGTCAGCCTCGTTGCTCGGCTGGCTAGAGAAATGGCGCTCTCTCGGGTTACCACAGCCACAGTCGTCCTTCCATCCATACGCTCCCATTCCAACGCCCATCTCATCTCTACATCCATGTCCTTCACCTGGCCCTGCAACACCAACTTCCCCTACAATGAGCAAGTAGGACAACTTCCCCGGTCCTGCCCACCAGCTCAGTTTTATCGGGGTTGTCGCGTCCCCTCGGCCCGTCCCCCGGGGTTGACGGAGTCCTGGAGGTTGAGGTCCCTCGTCGCACGGTGCTAGTTGTGACGGGGGACCAACACGCCTCTTTGGTCCTAATATCCCGGAGGGGCGGGCGGGTCCGTAGGGCCCCATACGGGCCAAGTGACATGTCGCCTCAGGCCGAAGGTCTGGGCCCTGGCCCAAGGCTTGCCGGCCTGGCCGGCAGGGGTCAAGTAGTGGGCGGCGCTGGATCCCGGTCGGGGTGGTGTCTCTCTCTCCCGGCCGGGCGAAGGCGCCGCCTGCCCCGTATAGCTCCTCGGGCGCCTGGCGTCCTCCCGTCCGCGGGGCCCAGGCGTCCCCCCCCCGTTGGGCCCCTGTGTGGTGGGGCGCCCGAGGAGCTGAAACACAAACACACTTCATGGCAACTCAAAACACAAAAACCCTCCCTGGTCCACGTGCTGGTGGCCAGAACACGAACCCCACCATTAATGACCAAATGAACCGATCTGCGAATGGTGGAGCGACAAGGATTCCTTCCCCCCGCATTCTTGTTTTCCAAGCCGCTGAGGGAACAAGGCAACTGGCCTCTCTCTCTCCATTCCAGCGACGAGATGGCTGTGATCGTTTTGGACATATCAAGAGATGTGAGAAACTTAGAGATGGTGGTTTAGAGGTTGAGTTTGAACGCACGGAGGAGGCGAAAAGAGCACTGATGGCGAACGAATTTGTGTACTATACTAGAGACCAGCAAGGGAGAAAGACGCTGACAATACC
Organism: Ashinkailepas kermadecensis; assembly: GCA_034440615.1. NCBI lineage: Eukaryota > Metazoa > Arthropoda > Thecostraca > Neolepadidae > Ashinkailepas > Ashinkailepas kermadecensis. The sequence continues at coordinate 657,865 of JAOTOM010005010.1, read as the reverse complement.
CATGACTGTAAAAACACACTCAACGAAAAACCACTCGAAGGGAGTAATTAATTGTTTCGATTTAAGAGGTGTTAGTGACGCTGAAATTACTGATGGCCTGGCGGACGATGGAGTAATCCAGGCGAGAAGAAGTACTATGAAGAGAGGCCGGGAGGTTCAGCCCACAGACAACATAATCTTGACTTTTAGTTCTATGGAATTACCGGAATCGGTTCGTGTCGGGTACATCATTGTGAAGGTCAGGAGGTTTGTCCCCAGTCCCATGCGGTGCTTCCGATGTCAAAAGTATGGCCACACAACCCAATTCTGCCGTAATCGCCCCGCATGTGGAAGATGCGGATCATCGGAGCATGCTACGGATCAGTGCAATGCTGAATTACCTTGGTGTGTAAATTGTGGTGAGGGCCAGCGTGCACATAGCACATTCGATAGGGCATGCCCTGCATATAGGAAGGAGAGAGAAATAATTTCGATTAAGCGTACCCAAAATGTGTCTTTTCGAGAGGCACGAGATCTGTATGACAGGATCCATCCCAAGGTTACCTATGCAAAGGTGGCCGGCCGCGAAGCTAGAACTACTCTAGTAGATACACAACACACACAGCCGAACGTCTCTGACCTGATCGCACAACTCACGACTCTTCTTCGATCTTTCGGAGTGCCCCTTGCTTCGCCCGCGAGACCAGGGCAGCAAGCCCAACATGGCGCCGAGGCGACCGAAGTCCCACCCTGTACGAGTGTATGCCCCACTTGTCCACCTGAGGCCCCCTCCCGTCCAATCCCCGAGGGTGGGAAATGGACTCTGGTCCAACGGCCCAAGAGGCCTCCCCGGTCCTTTCCGCCAAATCCGAACCCCTCCCCATCATTTCCGTCACCTACCTTGTAGGAAAGTCCTTATTGGCACGCGAAAGTCTAGCAACCTCTTCGTTCGCGATAACTCCAGTCACGAAAGTACCAGTACCTTTTGCTGCCCTGTATTGCACTACAGCACTCCACGATCACACGAGAACTACAGACACCGTACAGTACGTTCTCCTCGGAAGGTAAGCCGTGATACTGCCTTTCCTATGAATTTAGAAGCCGAATTTAGCTGGGAAGCGCGCACGCGTAGCAGCGGTCCGCTCGCTCAGAGTATTCAAGACCGACTGCTCTGGGGGCCGCACGGCCGCTAGTGACTTCGGGAGACCCCCGGTCGCGGATTGGTCGAGGGCGCAGAACCACCCCTTGACGTCACATCCATGTCGACGGCCTTCTAGAAGGGGAAATGGTCTGTTTCTAGTGGCGGTGACGATGTGTTACGTTTACGGTACACTTTTACAATCGCAAGGCTTACGGGATTATATCAATTACGGTTACGGGACAGCCAAACGTATAACTTTATGTGAACAAAGTTACATCTAGCATTAACGACGGCGGCGGTACGCGCAGGTCGGATAGAGGTCACGTCTCTGGCGCCTGGCTGGCGGGGTGTCAGCCGGAAGGAGGGAGGGGAAGGTACAAGGTCCAATGTACGTCTCCGTTCGGGCGGTGGCTGCTAACGTAGGCAGCAGACAGGCCGACGCCAGTCTCGGAGCCGGGGACTTGTCGTGCCATGAACGGAGTGGGTTGGGGCTGAATTTATGGGATCAAGACGCTCAAAAACTAACTCTCTTACAACACAGCGGGAGGTCCGAAAGGTCGGATCATTTCCCAGATTGATCCTGAGCTTCCACTCAGACATATCACGGCCTTCTACAATCACATACGAATCAACAGACACTTACGAGACGACAACAATTTAATACATGTCAGATGACATACAGTTCTACGTGGGTTAGTCTAGGAGGTGTGTAAGGGTCACCCGCTCTCTGATCCATGGTAGTAATTAAACAATGTTCCTAATAGCTAAACACAAATACAATTTTCCGTACACATTTTGGCGATCACTGTCGCGCGCGCACTGGTATAAGTTCAGTCCGGTTCGGGAAGGGGAAGTAGCTGAGCATTACCGACCTTGCCATGCTGCATACTGGATGCCGCCCGGGGTGCGACACTCGACGACCTCACTCACTGGTCGGTTATGCGGTATCTCACCGCATGTCTATTACTATTTCCTATTCACTACGCCGGTTGTGACGCAATTGGTAGTACCGCCACATCACTCGGCGGAGGGCTGCGGCGCGGCTCTCCTTGGAAACCGGTAGGGACGGCGCGCTGTCAGCGACGGCGTCGCCGACAGCGGCGTCCGCTGGCCCCGTGCCAACGGACCAACTGTCGGACGGGTCGGGCGATACAGCCGGCGGTGGGCTCGTGTTGCCGGTGCAGGGTGAGGCAGTCGTAAACTGGTCCACCTCGCAGGGGCCGGAGGAGGTGGCGGCCCTGCAGAGGCGTCCGCTATGGTGCAGCAGCGAGTGGCCGCAGGTTTGGCACCACTCCTCATGGTGCTGGTATGAGGCAGGCTTCTCTGCCCGCGGTCCAGGACGCCCTTGCGGCCCTTATCGATCAATAGGGAGGTCTTCCCCAGCGATCGTCAGTCTTCTCAAGAGGTCGTCCGGCATGTAGACGCCGTGCTCCCAGGTGCGCTGATCGGTCGGCCGGCCTTCCCACTCTACCAGGTATTCAACGCCCTCGCGGCTCCACCTGGCCGCGAGGACGCGCGATATCTGGTGGCTCATGTTGGCTGCTGTTGGCGGCGGTAGTCGGCGGTAGTCGGCGGGAGGTGGCGTGTCCTCTCGACGGTCCTGCGGCAACTGGCGTGACGGACTCGTCACGCCCGATTGTCAGGTCGTGTTGATGTTGGCTCAGGTTCAGGTCCAGGACGGATGATGATGATGTCTTCACCGAGCGGGAAGGGTTGGATGGTTTGTATTGCATTGTGGGTTCCAGGTACAAAACTCGCTTCAAAGATGCGGAAGTATAGGTGTGGGGTTGGATTTTGACCACAAATGCATGTTACTAACAGTTGACAATATGTCACACAAGACATCAGGATAGGCGACTTCACAACATCACTTCAACATCATTATGCCCATATGGGGTTCCATCACAAGGTGCTACACGCACCACGTCCATCACATCAGCAATCCGACCGGTAGGTGGCGTTACTCTGTCACCGTTGGTGGCGCCACTGCGTCAACACTACAGTATGTTCACATGAAGCGACTCACTGGCACACTTCGCGACATATCTACTAGAGCCGTTACGTAAGCATCGATTTAAACATCATCATTTGTAATTTGAACTGCTTCATCATTGATTCATTTTGCATCTCCACAAGGCTTGCAAAGGCGTTATTTTTAGCCGTGACGTCGACTCGGTCGACATCAGCTTCGTAATCAGTGGAAGTAGCGGAGTCATCGTGAATTTGAAGTTTGCATGGAGGACGATCGTCGTCAGATGATTCCACCAAAAGTCGTTTTTCAGAGACTGGCCTCACTGGGCTTTCAGTCGAGTCCTGCACGCGTTTTGCTAATTCTGAAAGCGGAATTTCATCTTCCGATTCGCTAATTGGAGGTTTCGGACGTTTTGCCAATTGCGATTGTGAAGTTTCAGGGTCTGAATCACTGGACACAGGTAAGGGTCGTTTTAAGCGCTCTGCTAATTCTGAAAGGGGATAAATTGTCTTCTGAATCGCTCGAAGAGGGGAGTGGTCTTTGGTTTCGTTCCGCTGGTTCCGAAAATGGGGCGTCGTCGTCTGACTCACTGGTCGACGGCAACGGCCTTTTGTTTGTCTGGACTGGTTCAGACAGAGGAATGTCTGTCTCAGTGTCACTCGATACCGGTGGGGGCCCAGCTACATCTGCAGACGGGGTGAGAGGTGATCTCTCTGGCCGGTCAGACTCGACCGGCGGTGGCTGCACCGAGCCAGGCACGGGCTCTGTCAACTCAGCGGTTTCATCATCCTTTGTTCTCTGTGGGCTGCATACATCCATGGGCCAATCCTCACAGGGACTGTAGTCAGGGCCGACCTCGGCCCGTTTGGCTGACCTAAAAGGCTGCACTCGTTCAGGGACAGCACCATCTACCTTTGACGTTTTCTCTAGATACTTTTGGTTCACTGGTTCGTCGTGGTCCTTGGTGGGTTCCCATGTTGTGTTCGGGTCGGCTAGCCGTAGCTTCTGTGCATGCACCAACCGGGTCTTACCGGAGGTCCGATTTATGATCACATAGTTCACTGGGCTCGTTTGCTTCACAATCCGAAAGTACGGTTTCCACGGCAACGAGAACTTTGACGACGTGCCAGGCAGCACAGTTGTGTCATAATAATACACGGGACCCCCAATTTTGAAATTTCGTGGCTTGGCTTTGCGGTCCGCGTACTCACGGTTACGTTCATGACTCTCCACAATGTGAGTCTTTACATGGCTGTACGCTTCATGTAATAGTCTTCACCGTAATATTTCATCTTAGGCTGGAGCAAATTGTCCAGGGGGAGAATGGGGTCTCTGCCGTACAGTGTGAAGAATGGCGAGATGGTTCCAGAGCTTCCAATGTTAGCTGTCCGATAGGCGGCAAGAGTAGCGGGAATTTTTGTGTCCAAGTCATCCTGATTTTTGTTGATTGTTTTTGCCAATATGTCGTTTTGGCACCTATGGTACCTTTCGCATCGTTCGTTACTTTGTGGCCGATATGTACTGGTGGTGATATGGCGAATATTCAAACAAGTTTCCAGCTCGTCTACAACGGCATTTCTGAATTATGTTCCTAAGTCCGAAAGTATCACGCGTGGACATGAGTGGCGTGGGATGATTTCTTCCATAAGGATTTTCGCGACAGTATGGGCATCCTTTCGCTTAGTGCAGAAACTTTCCGGCCAAGAAGAAAACAAGTCGATGATCGTGATGACGTAACGGTTACCTTGTTGTGTTTCTGGGTATGGTCCACAAGTGTCAATCGCAATCATTTCAAAGGGATAGTGAGGAACTGGCATCTCCTGCATCGGAGCTGGGGCTGCTTTGGCTTTGCGTCCTGTGCAAGGCACGCAAGCTTTGAGGTAGGCCACTGTGTCTCTCCACATTCCGTTCCAATAATACCTGAATTTAAGCTTTTCGTACGTTTTGGTGAGTCCCATGTGTCCTGCAAAGAAACCATCGTGCATTTCCTTCAATACCTCTTGTCTCAGGGATTTTGGCACGCATAGTTGTAAGCCTGGAAATGGTCCACAGCGAGGTCCATCGCTAATTTTGTAGATCAGTTTGTCCAATTCCATGTAACGCAAAACGATGTCCCGATAATCTGAGTGATTTTTGTCATTCATGATTTTCCGAATATTTGCTATTTCCTCATCGGCACTCTGCAGTTCCGCTATATTCTCCCATTTCACTAGTACTTCCTTAAATTTTACCTCTCTGCTGAAATCTTCCTCTGGTTTTCTCAATTCAGTGTGACGGAGATCACCCATTGGTACATGGTCTGAATCTATGACGTTGACGTCTTGGTCAGTTTCGTGCATTCGACTGAGGTGGTCAGCCACGACATTTTTGCTTCCTTTAATGTATATGATTTCGCAGTCGTGCTCTGAAAGCATGATCGCCCATCTCTGCAACATGGGATTTTTCATTTCGGACAGGTTCAAAAAAGTAAGTGGACGGTGATCGGTCAGAATGGTGAATTTCGATCCAAGCAAATATTGGCGTAACACTCCACACGCACGCATAAGCCTCTTTCTGGACCAGTGGCCACTTCCGTTGTGTCTCATTTAACTGTTTCGACAGGTACTGTACTACTCTTTCACCTTCTCCGTGTTCCTGCACTAACACGGCTCCAACTGCTTCCTGGGAGGCATCCGTGTATAATTTGTACTCTTTCGTGATGTCGGGATATGCCAGCACGGGTGCGGTAGCTAATTTCTGTTTCAGTGTTTCAAAAGCAATCTCACACCCGTCTGTCCAATCAAATCGGGCATGTTTTTTGGTGAGGTTTATAAGTGGCGTGGAGATTTTGCTGAAGCTGGGAATGAAGCGACGGTAGTATGAACACATACCGATGAATGAGCGGACTCCCTTGACATTGGTCGGGGCTGCCATATGTTGAATCGCTTCCACTTTCTCGGGGTTTGGCTTGATGCGAGAGGCTGACACTAGGTGTCCCAAGTATTGTACTCTTTCCTTCAAGAAGTCACATTTCGACAGTTTTAGTTTCAATTTCGCTTTTCGCAGTCTGCGAAAGACTTCTTCCAGATGGGCCAAATGTTCGTCAAACGTTTTGGAGTAGACGATTATGTCATCGATGTAGGCGGTTGCAAACTGATTTTGAATTCCGGACAGCACTTTGTTCATCAATTCTGCGAACTTGGAGGGTGCATTGCAAATTCCGAATGGCATTTTGCGAAAGTTCCATAGTCCCATAAAACATGTAAAGGCTGTTTTTTGAATACTCTCCTCGGACATCGGGAACTGCCAATAACCAGCTTTCAGGTCCAAGGACGAAAAGAAGTTCGCACCTCCCAGAGAGGCAAGAATGTCCTCAAGTAGCGGGAGTGGGTAGCTATTTTTCTTGGTCACCTTGTTTAGTTTTCTGAAGTCAATCGCGAATATGTTACCTCCATCCTTTTTGCGAACGATCACGATCGGGGCGGCCCAAGGATTGTCTGAGTCCTCAATGATACCAGCGTCTAACATCACTTTAATTTGTTCCTCTGCGTATTTTCGCTGAGAGAATGGGGTTTTGTAAGGAGCTTGTCGGATCGGCGGGTTGTCTCCAGTGTCAATGTCCATTTTGATGACATCAGTCGTCCCAAGATCTGCGTCAGTCTCGGCAAATAAGTCAGTGTTAGCACGTAACAGTTGTTCGAGTCTGTCTTTGTCAGCACCAGTCAGGTGAGCCAGCTTGGCTTGATCAAGCGGGTCAGAGGGAGCGGTTGGCGGTGTCAGTTCAATGTCCTGTGTCATGTCAATCAGGTTTTCCAAGTCAGAATCGTCTATAGTCTCAGCGAATGCAATCACCTGCTCTGGGTGCAAGGAGAAATCACGAGTTGTAGTGTTGACAATTCGCACTGGTACGCGTTTGTGTTGGTCAGGCTTCGCTATTATTTCGGCTATGAACAAGCCAGGTTCCTCAGAGATCAGCGGCATGTTATCCAGCGAGTGTACATGACAGTTTTGATCTACCAGTTGGACACGGTTGATGAAGGCTGGGCATTCCACGACAGTGTTGGCGGGAATGTGAACTCTTTCCTTGACACGTACGAGTGAGCTCGTCGGTTCACTGTTCTGTTTTTGTGGTCTGAAAGGAATCATGTTTCCTTCGATGCAGAGTGCTTTCTTCTCAAAGTCTAACTTCGCTCCAAACTTCGTCAAAAAATCATTCCCCAACATGCACTCCTGTTTTAGGTCCTCCACAATTTGAAATTCGAAAGGTTTTCGGAATTTGCTCATCTCCACCATGAAGGTTCCAACTCCAATGTTTTTCAGGCGGTGGCCACTGGCGGATATCAGTGGTATGCAATCTCGTCGGTCCTGTGAGAAATTTATAATATTATTCTCCGCGATTTTATCAAATAATTTTTTCGAAATCAACGATATATCGGCTCCCGTGTCCACTAGAGAATAGGCTTTCTGGTCGCCGATGTGAAGCCATGCCATGGGCGTGTTTGCCTTGATGTGAACTTGTTGGACGCGTGCCAAACTTTGTTTACGTTTTCCGGGTCTCTCTTTTTCCTGATATTCTTCCTCATTTTTCTCGGTATTTCCTCTGTCTGAATTTGCTTAGCTCCATCACGGTGGTCAGTCGCGACAGAGCTCATTAGTTTTCCGCCTGGCTAATTGGCTGAGAGCGGCATCTTCTTCCAATGTGACCAATTTTGGCACACCTGATACAGATGGGTCTACCATCGGGAGTCCAGCGGTAAGCTGGGTGCTGGTCGGTGTTGGGTGGTGCTCTTCATACTCTGGGGCCCATAGGAGGTCGTGGCTGCTGTGGTCCATAGTGTGGTCCTGACTGACGTGGTCCATAGTGGGGTCCTGGATGAGGTGGTCCATATTGCGGTCCTAGCTGAGGTGGTCCATAGTGTGGTCCTGAAGGGTAGTTTCGTAGCGGACGTGGGTAGGTGGGATGGAATACCCGTGGTCCAGGCTGGGATTGGTTCTCCCTGGGTGGCTTCGGAGTTTCTGGCTTGGTTGCCGCTAATTTTTCCACCGATTGGCCTATTGCCATAATAAGTTTTTCCAATTTCTCCACATTGTCCTCTCCTGTGTCTGGCTGATTTGAGTTGACATCCATCGGCTCCTGCCTTCTTTGTACGCCTCTGCATACCTCGATTACTCTGTCAACCTTCTGTTCCTTTACTGCAAACTGGATGGCTTCCTCCAGGGTCCGGAAGTTCTGTCTGTACAGCTTGTTTGCCAATGAGCTACTTTGGACACCTTTGTTAAAAATATCAATGAGATTTTCCTGAACCGTGGGATTTTCGACATCTGAGTAAGCTTCCCGTGCCAGTGCGATTAATTTCTCCTCGTAGTTCTGCACCAGTTCATTGCGAATCTGACGTAGTTTTCGCAAACCCTCCTGAGCGCACTTGTCCGAAAGGTCCGAATACCTTTCCCGCATGACTTGTTTTATTTGAGCCCACGTCATAAGTGGTTGTTCCGTGAATACGCATTGCATAAACTCGGCTGCAGGTCCAATGAGAGTTTTGATGCAAATAATCTGCATCTGTTCGTCATCCATGCTGAAGTTAATTCTGTCAAGTTGCTTTATCCATTCAATTAATTTATTATGACCTTCTCCAGAAAAAGGTTTAATATTCTGCGTCATCCCTTGTGCGCGCATCTCTAAGCGAATTTTGTTGAAGCACTCCGCCAATCTATCAGTAGAAATCTCAGTCATATTTAATTACGTTAAGTTACTCTATATTTTTCAAAATTATTCGCTCACTTTTGTGGAGATTTCTATGTTTCAACTTCGGCTCGATGTTCACACAGTAGTTCCCACACACAGTATTCAGAACACGGTAGGTATACAGCACAATTATGCAATTTTTAAAACCGTTTTAGGTGGTCAAAATCCAAAAATAGTATTTTTAAAAGGATGATGGATTTTGCTCGGACTTACGTAAATGAAGCGTAAGACGTTTTCTTGCTCGTCCGTGCTGAAACGGCGTGATTGAAGGTCTAGTTGGTGTTGTTCTAGTTGGGCTTGCAGAAGGTCGAAGAAAATTTCGCACAAAAATTTCGCAAAAAATTTCGCGAAAAGTTTCGCAAAAAAGTCTTGCAAATATTCCGGGTCACTGCACCACTTGTAGGAAAGTCCTTATTGGCACGCGAAAGTCTAGTAACCTCTTCGTTCGCGATAACTCCAGTCACGAAAGTAACAGTACCTTTTGCTGCCCTGTATTGCACTGCAGCACTCCACGATCACACGAGAACTACAGATACCGTACAGTACGTTTTCCTCGGAAGGGAAGCCGTGATACTGCCTTTCCTATGAATTTAGAAGCCGAATTTAGCTGGGAAGCGCGCACGCGTAGCAGCGGTCCGCTCGCTCAGAGTATTCAAGACCGACTGCTCTGGGGGCCGCACGGCCGCTAGTGACTTCGGGAGACCCCCGGTCGCGGATTGGTCGAGGGCGCAGAACCACCCCTTGACGTCACATCCATGTCGACGGCCTTCTAGAAGGGGAAATGTTCTGTTTCTAGTGGCGGTGACGATGTGTTACGTTTACGGTACACTTTTACAATCGCAAGGCTTACGGGATTATATCAATTACGGTTACGGGACAGCCAAACGTATAACTTTATGTGAACACAGTTACATCTAGCATTAACGACGGCGGCGGTACGCGCAGGTCGGATAGAGGTCACGTCTCTGGCGCCTGGCTGGCGGGGTGTCAGCCGGAAGGAGGGAGGGGAAGGTACAAGGTCCAATGTACGTCTCCGTTCGGGCGGTGGCTGCTGACGTAGGCAGCAGACAGGCCGACGCCAGTCTCGGAGCCGGGGACTTGTCGTGCCATGAACGGAGTGGGTTGGGGTTGAATTTATGGGATCAAGACGCTCAAAAACTAACTCTCTTACAACCTCGAAATCCACTACCCATCCGCCCTCCAACCTCCTTTCGCCTCCCACACGCCCCACCACCACCTCCAAATCCATGCTGTCCACCTCCTCCCTACCTGAACCTTCTCCTCTTTCCGTGAGCCAGGCCTCACCCCCACCCTCAGCCACTGCTTCTGCTCCTGCATCGCCGTCCCGTAATGCGTATCGCCCCAGCCAGATACCTGATATCGACCTGCATTACCAAGAAGCCGAGAGGCGCGCCCGCAATGCTAAGCGGGCGCGGCTTGCACAGACGGAGAGGACACGGGCGAGGGCCAGCCAAATCTCCGACAGAGCTCCTCACCCAAGGCCTGCCACCCCATCGCCACGAAGGCGGGTTGGGGGACCGGTAGTAGGGCAGACTAAAGAGATGGGCCCTCCCCCGCCTCCCCCTAGGCTGGGCGCCCAGAAGCGAGGAATGCCGGCGTCTGGCTCTCCGCCGGACCATGGATCGCCGAGCTCCCGCCCCAGGACCCAGTCCCTTGGACCGGGTGGAGATATGACCTCTGAGTCATCAGCGATCCCCTCGCTCGGGGGGAGAACGGAGATACAGTTTTAAAAAAACGCATGTTATCCGTCATAGTTAGTACTGACTACTTCATCCATCTTATATACCTGTACGTGTTCATACTTTGACCTATTACTGTTACTAACCTAGTCAACCCTAGTCAACAAGCAAAATCCCGTCTTTATTTTTACAGCGGAATATGCGGGGCTTTAGGTCAAATTGTACTGACCTACAAAGAATGTTATCTTGTCGCAACCCCACTGTTGTATGTCTCCAGGAGACTAAGCTTTCTGTAAGCGTGCAATGCACCATTAAAGGCTATTCTGTCTTTCGGAAGGATGTCTTGTCTGCCGACACAATTGCACATGGTGGCGTTATTCTAGCTGTCCACCACAGTGTTCCAGCGCAGCACCTGCTGCTACAGACGTTCCTCCAGGCGGTTGCTGCACGTGTGAACGTCGACCGCCGTGCAATAACAGTTGTTTCATTATACGTGCCACCGGGGGATGCTTTCCCCTCGGCACAGCTTAGCCTGTTAATGCTGGAGCTCCCTCCACCTGTTTTACTCCTTGGAGACTTCAACTGCCACCACACAGTGTGGGGATGTAACACCACCAACACTCGTGGGCGTTTTTTAGAACGTTTTATCGATGCTGAGTCGTGTATTTTAAATGACGGTTCGCCAACCCATATTACTCTTCCTTCCGGGAGTACATCTGCTATAGACCTGAGTCTTAGTAGTCCGCAGATAGCTCAGTGCTTTACTTGGTCTGTGGCTGAAGATCCGCTGGGAAGTGACCATTTTCCGGTTTGGCTTGAACACCAAACCGAAACGGTTCTTGGTGCTAGGCCCCAGCGATGGCACCTTAGCAAAGCCAACTGGAGTGAATTCGAATCCAAGCTCGAAAATATGCTCACTGTTGCCTCCAACAGCCGTCCACTCTCGGTGTCTGCTTTTACTTCTGTCATCGTCGAATCAGCCACAGAATGCATTCTGAGGACCTCTGTGGCGCCTCGGCGTATCCCAGTGCCGTGGTGGACGGACGAGTGCCGCGAGGCTATTCGGGCCCGCAAGCGTGCATTTAGGACTTTTAACCGAAACAGTACCATTACAAATCTGATAATGTTCAGAAAATCCCGGGCTCATGCACGGCGCATCGTACGAGACGCAAAGCGAGCATCCTGGACGAAATACGTTGGCCAACTAAACCGCTCCACTCCCTAACGGATGTTTGGTCTCGCATCAAAAGAATATCCGGGCGCCACTGCTCGGCTCCACTGCCGGTTTTACAGATACGTGGGGAGACTATCATGAACCCTTCGGAAGTGGCCAACGAAATTGGGCAAGCACTCGCAGAACGAAGCAAAGGCGGGAACACCGACCCCGACTTCCTGCGACATCGCCACCGTAGCGAAAAAGCAAGGGTGGATTTCTCCACCTCGGAACAGCTTACCTATAACGAGCGATTTACCGCGGCGGAGCTGTCCTCAGCAATTCGCTCCCTGAGGAATGTCTCCGAGGGTCCAGATTTAGTGCATAACCAAATGCTCCAACATCTTCCCCGATGCGCACGAGATAGTCTGCTTACTGCTTTTAACTCTCTGTGGGAGAACGGCGAGTTTCCTGAGTCCTGGCGCGAAGCTATCATTATACCTGTTCTGAAACCGGGAAAGAGTGGGCTCGAGCCACTGCATTATCGCCCCATATCTTTAACTTCGTCTATATGCAAGCTGATGGAGCGAATGGTAAATGTTCGGCTGTCTTGGTACCTGGAAGACAGAAACATTTTATCCAATGCTCAGTGTGGTTTTAGGAAAAACCGAAGCACCATTGATCACCTCGTTACAATTGACACCGCAATTCGGGCAGCTTTCGCACAGCACCGTCATGTTGGGGTTGTGTTTTTCGACATAGAGGGCGCTTTCGACACCACATGGCCACATGGAATTCTTATGAAGTTACGCGACTATGGCCTGCGAGGCTCCATGGCTGTCTTTCTCAAAAACTGTTTAACAAACCGCCGGTTTCGAGTCCGTGTTGGTGCTCACTTCTCGCAATGGTTCCAGCAAGTCAACGGCATCCCCCAAGGCAGTGTCTTGAGTGTGGCCCTGTTCGCTGTTATGATCAACGATATCGGCTCTGTTCTGTCGCCGTCAATATCCCGTGCATTATTCGTCGACGACTTCACGATCTGGACTTCCAGCACTTCCACTCCAATAATGCAGAGACAGTTATGTCTCTGCATAACATAACATAGTTATGTCTCTCTCTGTCGCAAGGCTCGAACGCTGGACGAAGCTGAACGGCTTCCGCTTCTCGACAACAAAGACGGTCGCCATGCATTTTTGCCGGCGTCGAAGCTGCCCGGATATGAAGATCAAATTGTATGGCTCGGAAATCCCAACCGAGAAAGTTGTCAAATTTATCGGTGTTTTGCTCGACAGCCGGCTAACATATAGGCATCATTTCAAAATGCTTAGGGATGGGTGCTTTAGGTTTATGAATGTCATGAAGATGGTTGCACGAACATCATATGGTGCAGATAGATCAACCCTGCTCAAACTGTATCGCTCCCTGATTCGATCTAAACTTGACTATGCAAGTTTTGTATATGACGGCGCAGCTTTGACCACAAAACGGACACTGGACACAGTGCATCACACAGCACTCCGTATTATCACTGGTGCTTTTCGCACCTCACCGATTGCCAGTCTGTTGGTGGATGCGAACGAATCGTGCCTCTCTATGCGTCGGGAACTGCTGGGCATGCGCTATGCACTTAAGTTGCGTCAGTTCCCAAATCACCCAACATACCGTGCAGTGTTTTCGCGAAGCACTCTGGCTATCTTCAGAAGAAGACGGCCTGTTAGCTCTGCTCCCTTCTGTGCTAGAATTCGTGCTCTGTTGGAGGACAGCGATATAAGATTACGCGGTGTGATGCGCATCGGATCGATGCAAGTCCCTCCCTGGACCCTCACCTCGCCCGATATTGACGTATCACTGTCCAGTCTCAAAAAGTGCGACGTGGTTCCTGAGGAATTTAGACTCCGGGCGCTGGAGTTGATGTCATCCTACCGCCATTCTACAGACACCTATACAGACGGGTCGAAGACAGAGTCTGGTGTTGGATGTGCGTTTGTGATTGGCACAACTGTCAGGACTTTCTCCTTGCCGGCACACTCATCTGTGTATACATCTGAGTTGGTTGCCCTAGACAAGGCACTGAGTTTTATTGAAACATGTGATGAAATGCTGCATATAGTCTACACCGATTCACTCAGTAGTCTTACCACTCTAAGTGCGTTGTACCCATCGAACCCACTTGCGCAAGATATTTTATGTAGGCTTTCCTCTCTGACCTGCGCTGGGAAAACGATTGCCCTATGTTGGATTCCGAGCCATGTGGGAATCCGTGGGAACGAAGCCGCGGATGCTGCGGCGAAACGAGGTGCATGGGCCCCGTGCACACGTTCCCTGCCCCTCCCTGCGAGGGACTTTTACTCGGATGTGAAGGGATTTATTCTCAGTAAGTGGCAGGCAAGCTGGGACTCCCTAGTGGGGTCAGCCCCCGCAGTGGGGTCAGCCTCGTTGCTCGGCTGGCTAGAGAAATGGCGCTCTCTCGGGTTACCACAGCCTCGTTCGTCCTTCCATCCATACACTCCCATTCCAATGCCCATCGCATCTCAACGTCCATGTCCTTCACCTTGCCCTGCAACACCAACTCTCCCTACCATGAGCAGGTAGGACAACTTCCCCGGTCCTGCCCTCCAGCTCAGTTTTATCGGGGTAGTCGCGCCCCTTCGGCCCGTCCCCCGGGGTTGACGGAGTCCTGGAGGCTGAGGTCCCCCGTCGCACGGTGCTAGTTGTGGCGGGGGACCAACACGCCTCTTTGGTCCTAATATCCCGGAGGGACGGGCGGGTCCGTAGGGCCCCATACGGGCCAAGTGACATGTCGCCTCAGGCCAAAGGTCTGGGCCCTGGCCCAGTGCCTGCAGGCCTGGCCGGCAGGGGTCAAGCGGTGGGCGGCGCTGGATCCCGGTCGGGGTGGTGAGTCTCTCTCTCCCGGCCGGGCGAAGGCGCCGCCTGCCCCGTATAACTCCTCGGGCACCTGGCGTCCTCCCGTCCGCGGGGCCCAGGCGCCCCCCCCGTTGGGCCCCTGTGTGGTGGGGCGCCCGAGGAGCCGAAACCAAGCACAACACATGGCAACAACAACACTTAAAAACACTCCTGGTCCCTCTCGTGAGGGCCAGACCACCTGCTCAGATGGACCCAACGCGTTTTCCGCCACCCCGCGGATCCTCATTCTTCGAGGGAAAACACAGACCCTTGGTTCTTTATCCCCCTTTCAAAGACGTAATGGATGCGACCGGTTTGGAATAATTATTCGATGTGAGAAGTTGAAGGATGGAGGGTTGAAGGTGGAGTTTGCGGTAGCGGAAGAGGCGGAGAGAGCGTTGTCGATGACCAAGTTTGTTTACAGTGTGCGAAAGGATGGCAAGAAGGTAGACGAAAAGCACCACACCATGTGGGGCTGCGAAAATGTGAACACGAGAGGTCGCATCTTGCAGTCGTTCATCATGGAAGAATCGTTATGCGTTTTAAACACAGGCACTCGCACCCACTTAACGATGCCAACTGGGCATACCTCGGCGCTAGATTTGAGTCTGTGTAGCCCACAACTGGCACAATATTTTGACTGGTCAGTATCTGACGACCCCATGGGTAGTGACCATTTTCCCATCTGGCTGACATATAGAGGAGACTCAAACTTGGGTATCAGACCCCAGCGATGGAACCTACGCAAGGCTGACTGGGACAAATTCGAAGATCGACTCAAGGACACATTCTCCAGTCCTACTGGACAAGAACTACACTCAATAGATAGATTCACATCGCTACTTTTAGAGGCAGCACCAGGGTGCATTCCGAAAACGTCCGGATCCCCTCGTCGAACCCCTGTCCCGTGGTGGACCACTGCATGTCGAGATGCCATTCGAGCACGACGCCGCGCATTCAAAGCATTCAATCACAATAGTACCACAAATAATCTCATCTTGTTTCGAAAGGCGAGAGCGGTGGTGCGTCGTACCATTTCAGAAGCCAAACGTACATCATGGAGGGCATATATCACTGCTCTGAATCGGTCTAGCTCCTCGTCACAGGTGTGGTCTCGAGTAAAAAGAATTGCCGGTACATACTGTTCAGTCCCCCTTCCTGTGTTGCGAATAGCCGACCAGGACATCATTGACCCTGCGGAAGTTGCCTATGAGATTGGTCGTGCTATATCACAAAGAAGTCGAGGCAGCACTGATCATCCTGAGTTCTTGCGCCACAAAGCTGCATGTGAGTCGATGCCAGTTGATTTTACCACCTCTGTGCGCCATCCATACAATCGTCGTTTTACAATGAAAGAACTGACTTTCGCCATCGGATCACTCCGGACTACGTCGGAGGGACCTGATGGAATCCACAACGACATGCTAACGCGCCTTCCGTCCTGCGCTCGTATCTCCCTTCTTGCCTCTTTCAACTCATTGTGGCTCGGCGGCGATTTTCCCTCTTCTTGGCGAGAAGCCATTATAATCCCAATCGTGAAACCAGGCAAGACTGGCCGCGATCCTCTACATTATCGCCCCATCTCTCTGACATGATGCGTCTGTAAGCTCATGGAGCGGATGATAAACATTCGCCTTAGTTGGTTTCTCGAGAAAGAAGGCATCCTCACAAACTCACAGTGTGGGTTCAGGAAAAATCGTAGCGCTCTGGATCACGTTTTACGACTAGACACAGAAATAAGGCACAACTTCATGCAAAACAGCCACCTGGGAGCAATTTTTTCGATATTGAGGCTGCTTATGACACGGTGTGGCGATACGGGATACTTAGGAAAGTTTGGAACCACGGAATACGTTGACCCATGGGAACGTTTTTAAAAAACTTCCTGTGTGATCGTACCTTCCGTGTCCGCGTCGGAAACCATGTGTCTCCACGTTTTGTGCTGGAGAACGGTGTACCACAGGGGAGCGTACTTAGCGTTGCGTTGTTTGCAATTTTGATCAATGACATTGAAAACGGCCTCTCACCAAGTATAGGTAGGTCACTCTTCGTTGATGACCTGGCTATTTGGTCCTGTGCGACGCGATTACCATCCATGGCAAGACAGCTACAGATGGCCATAGCCTGTCTTGAAAAATGGACGATCGTGAACGGTGTCCGATTTTCTACCTCAAAGACGGTTGCCGTCCACTTCTGCCGACGTCGTCACCACTGTCCGGAGATGGTAGTTCGGTTATATGGACAGCAAATACCTGTGCGGCCGTCGGCTCGCTTTCTCGGCGTCATTTTCGACAACCGGCTATCATACAGCGACCATGTCAATACTCTGCGAGATAAGTGCTTCCGTGCAATGAATATAATGAAGTGTGTCTCACGAACTGACTACGGAGCTGATAGAGCAACTCTTTTAATGTTGTATCGATGTCTTATCCGCTCGAAGCTCGATTACGCGTCATTCATATATGACGGTGCCAGTGGCTCAGTGAAGCGGAAACTTGACACAGTGCACCACACAGCACTGCGGATCGCCATAGGGGCATTTCGGACGTCGCCAGCTGCGAGTATTTTAGCAGAGGCCCATGAGCCATCGTTGGCAAGCAGACGCGAGAAGCTGGGCCTCCGGTATGCAATAAAGCTAAGGCAGCTTCCAGAACATCCCACTTACAAATCTGTTTTTCTCACCATTTGTTGTCGATTTTCCACGGGCAAAGAGGTCAAAGACTGAGACCATTTTGCGTCAGAATTCGCTCGCTACTTCATGAGGCTGAAATCCCACTGAGAGGCGTGGCGAGGATGAAATACATGCGAACTCCACCATGGGAACTCGCCTCACCCGATATTGATTTATCCCTGGCTACAACCCAGAAAGGACATACTGTCCCAGAGCTCTTCAGAGCAGAAGCACTGGAGCTACTAGAATTGTATCGCTGCTACTCTCGAACGTACACTGACGGATCCAAGACAGCCCATGGAACTGGTTGCGCATTTGTATGTCGGACAGCAACAACATCTTTTACTTTACCACCACACGCGTCTGTGTACACTGCGGAGTTGGTTGCAATTATTAAGGCACTATGTTTTATTGAGGTTGGAGATGAAACCCTACATCTTATTTTAACAGACTCGTTGAGTAGCCTTCGGGCCCTTCAGTCTTTTCAACCATCAAACCAGTTCGTTCAAGAAATCCTGGCACGACTGACAGTACTGGGTAGAGCGGGTAAGAGGATTATCCTCTGCTGGATACCGAGCCATACCGGCATCACAGGAAATGAGCTGGCTGACGCTGCTGCTAAGCGTGCAGCTCAGTCACGTAGGATTCGAGCTCTGCCCCTCCCAGCCAGAGATTACTACGCAAATGTAAATGCTTTCCTCCAAGGAAAGTGGCAAGAAAGCTGGAATTCCCAAATTTTAAACAAACTCGGTACCATCAAACCAGTTCTGGCACCGTGGACATCATCGCTAAGGAAATTTAGGAGAGAAGAGGTGATTCTGGGACGCTTGAGAATAGGACACACGTATGCAACGCACGGCTACCTTTTGAGAAGGGAGGCAAAGCCACGCTGTTCCCGACGTGGCTTACCGATGACAGTTCGACATATACTGTTTTCATGCCCCAACTTCACGGTAGAACGAAGACGTCACTTCGGTTCCAATTGCCACGAATGGTCTTACTGTGACGTTTTAGGTGACAATTCGGAGATCACCCAGACAGGACAAATATACCGATATATATCGACCGCTCAGTTCGACGTAATCTATTCCTTCCGAAAATAGACTCCTGCCGCCTAGTGTAATGTGAGAAAAAAAAACAGTTATGGGCGCTACATAACCAGTAGCAGTTGATGCGCCCCTAAGCCCAAGCAATCAATCAATCAAGGTAGACGAAAATATTCCAATCTATGTAGAACCCCATAAAACCAAGAACTCATCGAGAGGTATCATCAACTGTTTTGACTTCAGGGATGTACCAGAGGAAGAGATTGTCGATGGACTAGCAGAATTTGGAGTGACTGGAGCGAGAAAGTTGAAGCGAGAAAGTTGAGTAGAGGTGCAGAGATGGTCACAACTAACAACATCGTACTAACATTCAACACGAGCGATCTTCCTCCTGAGATTCGTGTGGGATACATCCGGGTTAAGGTTCGTATTTTCTGTCCCAACCCGATGAGATGTTTTAAATGCCAAAAATTCGGCCACACAAACCAGTATTGCCGCAATCGCCCCGCATGTGGCAAGTGCGCATCTCACGATCACGGAAGTGAACACTTCACCTCTGAGAGCCCCCGTTGTACAAACTGTGGCTCAGAACAAGACCCCCACTCATCGTATGACAGGACCTGCCCGATATACATCAAGGAGAAAGAAATCATTGCAATTAAACACACACAAAAAGTAACGTTCCGGGAGGCTAGAGATATATATGAACACACTCACCCCAGAATCACATACGCATCAAAAGTCAAAAGTCATACGTTGATCATACAACATACTCAGCCCAACAAGGTTTCTGAGCTTATCTCCCAAATGATAGCCTTACTTCGCTCCTTTGGAGTGCCCCTTGCGCTACCTGCAAGGGACATACAGCCAACCGAAGACTACGTCGATACCACCAAAACCCCACCCACTATGAGTGAACAAACCCCTGTACATGACACCACCAATACGGCAGAGCGCGTTGTTTCGACACCAAGGGCCCCGGAAGTCGCAGTTCCCCCACCCGTTATAGAGCAGGCTTGAGAAGAGTGGCATCTTGTCCAGCGGTCTAAGAGACCCGCTAAGACCTCCACTATCCTCGAATCCTTACCCGCCATACCCACCGAACCCACTCCCATCCAACCTATCACTGCACCATCCAAAACCACGCCAGTCCCCCCACCGCCACCCCCACCAACCATCTCAGATCCAAAGATCGGACATGCTGCGGTTCAGGTGCGCCCTGGAGCCCCGGATTTAGGAACACAAGGTCGCACCACCCGACATATGCCAACCTCCTCGAACTCGAAGCCTGAGGGCCAGCGCCCAATGGCGACTCCACTCATCATTACCCGCGGCAACCATGAGACCACCGGAGACACCTTCCCGTCGAACCCCCCCCAATATCCTCCCCATCCCCGAATCGCGCTACGAAGCGCGCCCTCCCCGGTGCTGTGTCACCAAGTGAGTTTGGGAGCCCGCGCTCACGACCACGAAGCCAAGACCCCCCGACTACAAGACCATGATTTAGTCAATCTTGGCCTTTTACCCTCTAAGCTTAGGACTCCCTCTTACATATACTGACAAATGAGTGACATTTTACAATGGAACTGTAGAGGTTTGAGAACTAGTAATAACGAATTACAACACATTTTACACCGTCGTACACCGTCAGTAGTATGCCTGCAGGAGACCAAGCTCTCCTCCGGTGCTTCCTTTTACCTAAAAAACTACTCTGTTTTACGGAAGGACGTCATTACACACACTGTGGCACATGGTGGTGTGCTCATTGCCGTCCACAACTCAGTCCCTTTTCAGCAAGTACACCTGACATCAAATATCCAGGCTGTCGCTACTCGGGTCATAATTAACCGCCGTGTTGCCACCATATGCTCTATGTACTTGCCCCCAGGACACACCTTTTTAATTCCAGAACTGTCGCAGGCAATAGATCAGCTTACTCCTCCGCTGATTATATGTGGAGATTTTAACGCCCACCACCAAGTTTGGGGCTCAACGAATACTTCTAGTCGCGGACGTGCCCTTGAACAAATTATCCGGAATGTCCCCCTTGTAGTTCTTAACTCTGGTATCCCAACACATTTTACACTGCCAACGGGACAAACCTCCGTGCTGGACCTCACGCTTTGCAGCCCTGAATTTGTCTCCTATTTGGACTGGTCGGTGGACGATGATCCGGGTACGAGTGACCATTTTCCAGTTTGGACAAGTTTCATTGATAGAGTGGAAGCTGGCCGACGACCACCCAGATGGATTTTTAGTAAAGCTGACTGGAGCTCCTTTCAGTCCGATGTCGAAGAGAGACTCGGTGAGTGGTCGGAAGGATCGGTTTCCATGGAAACGTTTACAGCTGCAACGTTAGAAAGTGCTCAGCGGTATATTCCTCGTTCGTCGCGCACGTCACGCCGTGTACCAGTCCCGTGGTGGTCAGAAAATTGTCAGGATGCGTTACGTGCTAGGAAGAAGGCATACCGGGTTTTCAATCGCGACAGCAGCATGGCGAATCTGATAGCTTTTCGCAAAGCAAGAGCTCATGCGAGGCGCACTATCGCTGATTCCAAACGGCAATCATGGAAACCATACGTGAACACGTTAAATCGCTCCACCCCATTGTCATCTGTGTGGTCCCGCATTAAGCGCATTTCGGGAAAGCTTACGCGTACGCCACTCCCCACCCTCCAAATGGGAGGCCGAGATATTATCGACCCGAAAGATGTCGCTAACGAGATTGGACGGGCCTTTTCCGAAAGGTCGAAAAACAAAAACAGTCATCGTTTCTTGACATACAAGGCTCGATGCGAGGCACTACCTCTTGATTTTACCACATCAGACACAATTCACTACAACAATGCGTTTTCTATTACCGAATTGACTGCCGCGATAAACTCCCTTAGGAGCGTAGCCGAGGGACCTGACACATTACACAACGACATAATCAAACATTTCCCGAGAACAGTTGTAAATACTCTTCTACAAGTGTTTAATGAAATGTGGGAAAGAGGTACCTTTCCATCGGCATGGCGGAGGGCGCTTATCGTCCCCATCTGCAAACCGAACAAAACCGGCAAGGACCCACTTCACTATCGACCCATTTCACTTACCTGCTCGCTCTGCAAAGTTTTTGAAAAAATGGTGAACCTACGACTTATGTGGTTTTTGGAACGCAACCGATTACTCACCTCCATACAGAGTGGCTTCCGCAAACACCGTAGCACATTTGATCACATTTTAGCTCTTGACTCCGTTGTACGCTTGAGCTTTATGAAACATTGTCATACCGCAGCCATATTTTTTATGTCGATGGTGCCTATGATACCGCATGGCGGCATGGTATCATCATGAAGCTGCACCGCATTGGCATAAGAGGTCCGATGGGATTTTTCTTGACGAATTTCTTAACTGACAGGACATTTCGCGTTAGAATAGATGGCTTCCTCTCTGACACTTTTCAGCAGATTTATGGCGTTCCGCAGGGAAGTGTATTAAGTGTGACTTTGTTCGCCATTGCTATAAACGATGTGGGCAATATATTACCAACATCGGTAGGACGGGAATTATTCGTAGATGATTTTACAGTGTGGTTCTCATCTCGTACGGTGCGGACGGTACAAAGGCAGCTCCAATTAACTGTTACGAAATTGATGGGGTGGTGCGATAAAACTGGTTTCACAATATCCACTTCAAAGACTACCGCTGTCCATTTCTGCCGCAAACGCCGTTGCGCAAATCCAATGATAAGTATGAACGGCCACCGCATACCATTCAGGCCGGCAGTCAAGTTTCTTGGTGTGTGGATGGACCGTCATATTACATACAAAACCCACATAACTGAGCTTACCAACAAATGTACAAAAGGTCTCCAGGTAATGAGTACCGTCTCTAGATGTTCATATGGGGCTGACAGATCAATCTTGCTTCTCATGTACCGATCCCTTATACGTTCTAAAATTGACTATGGGTGTTTTATTTATGACGGAGCATGTGATACCTCCAAGCGCCGACTTGATGTCATCCATAACACAGCCCTCCGGATTGCCACTGGAGCTTTCCGCACTTCACCATCAGACAGTGTTATGGTAGAGGTGGATGAACCTCCCCTTGCGCTGCGACGCAGGATATTGGCAGCTAGATATGCATGCAAGGTAGCCCAAAACCCAGAGCATCCAGCATATCCATGGATATTTCCGGGATCATCGATGCCACGCCAGTCGTCTTGCAGTCAGCGCATCATGCCGTTCTGCTGGCGCATTGCCCCGACGCTGCGTAACTGCAGCATCCGACCCGGTTGTGTGACACGTATTGCTGTTTCGACTACACCTCCATGGCAGATTTCCCCACCACAAATCGATATTGCCTTGTCATGCTGAAAAAATGCGATATAAGTACAGCAGAGCTCCGAATGATGTCTCTTAAGAAAATACACGAATACCATGACTTCTCCCGGACTTATGCCGACGGCTCCAAGTCGATGTCTGGCGTGGGCTGCTCCTATGTCAGTCGTTCCGGTTCTGGCTCTTTCTGTCTACCAAAGCATGCGTCGATTTTTACTGCTGAATTGTATGCCATTTTGAAAGCTGTTCGTTTTATTCAAATTGATCAGACACCAAAGCACCTTATATTCACAGACTCGCTGAGCAGCCTTTTAGCAATGCAATCCTTCAACCAGGACAACATACTTGTCCGCAAAATTCTACGAGTTGTAGAATTACTAGACTGAATGGGCAAGACAATTGCTTTCTGCTGGATCCCCAGTCACGTTGGACTAGCTGGGAATGAAGCTGCCGACATGGCTGCGAAGGCAGCTACCAACAGCGGCCGCGTCGTTTCGTTACTACTCCCCCCCCACCCCCATTTCTACCCATATATATCATCGTATATTCGATCAGAATGGCAACAAGCCTGGAGTTCGAAATATAATAAACTAAAGATCCTGAAGCCGACACTAGGGCTGTGGAGATCATCGTATCGGGTCGAACGATGGGATGAAATTACGCTCTGCCGTCTTAGAATAGGACATACCCTAGCCACACACAGATACTTGCTGTCTGGAGATGACCGACCCTTGTGTCCACGCTGTTCTGCCCTGCTTACTGTATACCATGTAATTGTATCTTGTTCAACACTGGAACCTCTACGACGTCAATACTTTGGAAGAGCGAGCAACGACTCCTTACGTATGCTTCTGAGTGACGACTCGGATGTCATGACGTCCGGTAACATCTTTACTTTTCTTCGACACGCACACTTTGATGTGATATATCGTCCTTGATGAACCAAGATTTTACCTCCACTAATGATTATTTGAAGGACATACCGTTTTAGTGTCTCTCTAACCATTGTTATGGGCACAAAATGACCTTGCTGTCAACGTGCCCCTAAACAGCAATCCACCACCACCACCACTGGGACTCCCCAGCAAACAACAAGTTGAAAACTGTAAAGCCCTGTATTGGTGACTGGGCTTCATCCTCTCAGCGAAACAGACGTCACGAGGTTTCTCTGTGTCGCCTGCGCGTGGGACATACCTATGCAACACACCGATATCTTCTGGGTGGTGGCGAGACGCCGCTGTGTCCGAAATGCACGGTACCATTGTCTGTGCGACACATTTTAGTTTCATGTCCCCGGCTTGCTCACGAACGGAGACGTCACTTTGGACGTTCCCCTGTCTCGCTTCGGGAAGTATTAGGAGACGAATCTGACGCTGTTCACTCGGGACAACTTTTCAAATTCCTCTTGGAAATTAGATTTTCAGTGATTTACACCGGCCATTAGCATACTTATTCAACTGATGGTCAGTACCAGTTTTTATCATGAACAGATTCGACATGGTCTTATAACTCGTCCGAAATGGCGTTCACGCGCTTTTATGTATAAATGACTGAGTTTTGGGCGCTATATGACCTGTGCAGTCGATGCGCCCCTAAACCACAATAACTGACTAATGATATCGGAGATGTTCTGCCGTGTGGCGTCGCGAATTCACTTTTCGTCGATGACGTTGCAATTTAGTGTTCAGCAGCACGTTCATCATCAATGGAAAGACAGCTGCAGCTCGCTACTTCTCACCTTGAGGAATGGAGTAACCTGAACGGGTTCCGATTTTCTACCCACAAGACTGTTGCAGTGCATTTCTGTCGCCGCCGTAGCTGCCAGGATCCGAACATTCAGCTCTATGGAGAGCAGATCCCCTTCCAGCCTGCAGCTAAGTTTCTGGGCATCACAATTGATCGTCGTTTAACATACAAGGACCACCTAAAAACGCTGCGGCAGAAGTGTTCCAAGTCCCTGAACATAATGAAATGTGTTGCCCGAACTGCCTACGGAGCAGATAGGCCTACGCTTTTACTCTATATCGATCGCTCATCCGTTCAAAACTCGACTATGGCTGTTTTATCTACGACTGTGCCAGTGATTCCAACAAACCAATGCTCGACACTGTCCATCATGCCGCCTTGCGTATTGCCACAGGGGTATTCCGTACTTCTCCGACTGCAAGCCTTTTCGCATATGCTGATGAAGCTCCGCTCGCTCTAAGACGAGACAAACTTGGACTACGGTATGCGTGCAGGGTGAGGAAAGTTCCTCTAAATCCAGCATACCAGGCCTTGTTTTCCCACCGTACGCTTGCGCTGTTCTGTGGCGGACGTGGCAACATACCAAGATAACTAGGGACAACAGGTACTCCAAAGTCCGCAGATCTAGTATATTTGGTTTAAACTAGACAAAACCTAAGCCACGTGACGTCATATACCAGAAGCGCCTTTTTATTCCAGAATACTGCTAAATTATATTCCAGATTTGGACTATACTGATAAACCTACTGAATATGGTGCTTTCTTTTCAGGACTATTATGGCGCTTTTCCCACGTTTGTTTCCTCCTCGTTTGTAATACACATTCATTGAAGCATCAAGGTTTTTGTTATTGTTTATGTTTGTTCCCGTGTCATAGGCTTTGAAGCAACAGGCACCATCCCTTGAATTAGCGTAGCAAAATCTGGCCGTGGTAGGTATTGATGGAGAATATGCATCTCAAACGATGTATGTCAATTAAGGCCGTACGCAATGCCGACTTTGTCATGCCATTGATGCCATTGATGTCAACTTTCCGTTTCGGCTCCAATCTGGTGATTAATGCCAACTTAGCATGTGCTTTGGTCTCCTATCAACTATCATATTGTTCTTGTTATGCTATGTGCAAACATGTACATATATGCTGTGCCAAGCACCAACTTGTACACAGTTTGGTAATTGCTTGCCTATGGCATCACAACTGGGTAATAATTACTGGAAAAGCAAGGTGGGATATCACTCCTAACTAGGGTCATCCAGGTGCTTATTTGCAGGATGAATTTGTGATTTTTGAGCAATATGTGAATTCTTGGAATTTATTTTTCCAATGCAATGTTGATGAATGTAATTAGCATCTGACCACTCTCAGCTTTCATGTGTGAGATATGATTTGACTTGGGCCATTTTTGGTTTTGTTATTGCAGTTTGGAGTTTTCACGAGTTATATTTTACACACTTCTTCCTGGGTAAAACTCAAATGAGGTTAGGATTCGTTAGGTGTTTCTTTAACTTGCTCAATTTCTATATTATTTTTCAAAGGTTGGAAATTATTATTTTTTTGTTAAAATGGCCAGGCAAGGGTAGGCTATGCTTTGCTAGATTAGGTTTTTACAATTGTACGTGCAGAGGAAGATTTGCATTTTAGCTGAGGTGGCAGTTGCAGGAAAGAAGATTATAAAAGCATGTTTCTGAATGAATGTGATTAGGATGATGTGACTATTAGTTTCCAGCACAAATACATACTTCTCTGTTGTGAAGCAAAGTAATGCCAACATTGTGGGTTTGAGAGGAGTAGTAGATAATGCAAAATAATGTTAAATATATAAACAGCAGAACCAAGCCAAACCCGGCCCTTGAATACCTTTGCTATAATATATACAAAAATGCAGCTCCAGTTAGCACTACCAATCCTCATGAAATCAAACCTACCCTTGTCGCTTTTTCAGGAGAAAACATTGTGTTGCATCTTATTTTTAGTTTCCAAAGTCCAAAAACCTTTGTATTTATATATAGAAAGCCCCAATGAAGACAAATTTGGAGACAAATGTATGGACTGGACTTCTTCAAAATAACCTAGCAACTTCTTTCCAGTGTCCTAAAAGTACTTTCCATCAAACTGTCTTGAATGAAGAACAAGCTACTCAGAAATAGTCAAAGATGGGAAGAAGACAGGATAAACATTCAAGCATGAAAACTGAAACCAGTCTCAGTAATAAATAAATAAATGCATATGTGTGTATGTATATATATATATATATATATATATATATATATATATATATATATATATATATATATATATATATACAGATACATATATATATATATATATATATATATACATATACATATACAGATACATATATATATATATATATATATATATATATATATATATATATATATATATATATAGTATATATATATATAATTTCCATTATCTCAATGTCTTCATCACATTGTGAATTAATGTACAGTATATGATTGGTACAATTGTACAATTAAGGTACCATACCTGTACCATTTCTTTGGGAAATCACATGCAACATCCAACATCAGTAGGCTTTAGATGATTGAACATCAGGATGTTATAGGCGATCTAACATCAGTAGGTTAGGTTAGATTCAGTTAAGATTTTTTTTGTAATCTGACATCAGTATTCTTTGTTATCCATCCAAAGCCCCATTTTCCTCACAATTATCATATTTTTTTAGGGCTGGAGAATAACATGTACCTGCATTGTCAAAAAGATGTTTTTCTAGTGTTTCAAAAATGTAACTTGAATGATATTAATATTATTTTCTTCATCAAATTACTGTTTGTTAGGATATCTGCACATCAACTTGAACTGCTTATATCTCAAAAAGCTTTCACTTCCCATTAAATAAATCTCAAATTCCTTCAAATCACATCAGGAAACACCAGAACAACACATGTTTTAACTAAACATTGGCTTTGGGGTTTCTTATGCACATTTACCCAAACCTAACCTAACCTAGCTGACTGAAGTTTTCCTTGAAAGAGGGAATATTTAATTAATATCTTGTGTCCAAACTAAGCTGCAATAATATATCCTTATTTTTCATTTCAAATTACCTCACTCAAAGCTTCTTTATGGTATTATTTTTCTTCCTACATGAGAAAAAGCATTTCTGACAGAACTGTGGGATCACATCAACTTACTGACATTCATCGGCATGATATTTGTATATTTTTTCTCAAAATCCATGAACACACATCCATTGATGTAAATTGATTGACTCAATATATATGCTGCAAATTTATCGTTTTTTCTTTGTAACATGGCACCCATCCCATCTACAAAATTTAGTATCGAAACCAGCAACCAGGGGCAGTAGCATTGTATGCCTTTGGAATGGATGCACTGCCCCCCCCGAATGTTGGCTGTGGCCTCACTGTGATTTCAACTTTTAACATGTGACCCCATGTGGTCCTTCCCCCAATCCAGAGAGATGAATGCAGCGTTCTGTGTTCACCATGTCCAAAAGTCCGACCAGCTCAACAGACATCTGAAGCTCATTGAAAGTTTCCGCCATGTGTTAGAGTCCAATTCACCTCGACAGACCAATTTATCACCCTGGATACTGGCATCTCCAGATATTGACATTTCGCTGTCATATCTCAAAAAGTGTGAAGTCGTTCCCGAAGAATTCAGACTAAGGGCACAAGAGTTGATGGCATCTCACGGCCATTTTACAGGCACCTACACAGATGGATCTAAGACCGAGTCTGGTGTTGGGAGTGCGTTTGTAATGGGCACAGTGGTCAGGACGTTTTCGCTTCCGCCACATTCATCGGTCTATACATCTGAGTTGGTTGCCTAAGACAAAGCACTGAGTTTTAATGAGACATGTGATGACACCCGGCATATAATTTACACAGATTCTCTTAGCAGTCTTATGACTATAAATGCGTTTTATCCTTCGAACCCACTCGCACAAGATATTTTACGTAGGCTTACATTGCTGACCTGCGCTGGAAAAAACGGTTATTCTATGTTGGATTCCGAGCCATGTGGGAATCCGTGGGAACGAGGCCGCGGTTGATGTGGCGAAGCGAGGTGCCCGGGCCCCGTGCACACGTTCCCTGCCTCTCTCCCTGCGAGGGACTTTTGCTGGGATGTGAAGGGATTTTTCTTCAGTAAGTGGCAGGCAAGCTGGGACTCTTAGCAAACAACAAGTTGAAAACTGTGAAGCCCTGTATTGGTGACTGGGCTTCATCCTCACAGCGAAACAGACGTCACGAGGTTTCTGTGTCGCCTGCGCGTGGGACATACCTATGCGACACACCGATATCTTCTGGGTGGTGGCGAGACGCCGCTGTGCCCGAAATGCACGCCACGAATGTCTGTGCGACACATTTTAGTTTCATGTCCCCGGCTTGCCCACGAACGGAGACGTCACTTTGGACGTTCCTTTGTATGGCTTCGGGAAGTATTAGGGGACGAGTCTGACCTTGTTCACCCGGGACAGCGTTTCAAATTCCTCTCGGAAATTGTATTTTTCGTGATTTACACCGGCCATTAACATACTGATGCAGACGTGGCTACTACCAGTTTTATTATGAACAGATTCGACATCATCGTATAACTCGTCCGAAGTGGCGTTCACACGCTTTTATACATAAATGACTGAGTTATGGGTGCTATATGACGTGTGCAGTCGATGCGCCCCTAAACCACAATAACTAACTAAGAGACCAATTTACCATCGTGTATTTCGCGAGGATCCGGACATAGTCGAGGTCTGTCCTTGCCAAAGCAAGGCTTATGGAGTCTTGGCAACGTGTGCTCACTGAGGATAGTCTCTGGAGAGGCATGGAGCCGAGCTTGGAACTGACATCGCTATCACTCACCATAATGCGGGTCAAGTCATTTCACTGTTCGACAACATATTCAATTGATTAGTTTTGATAACCAATCACCTACCCTGATCATATGCACACCCAGGGGTGTTTCTTTACATCATTTGGAGGGGGAAAGTGCCCCCTCAATGTTGGCTTCCCCATAACATGGGACCTTGTGGAGTGTGGCCCCAAATCCATTTTGGTCTGCCCATTGCCTTCATGTATTCCCCCCAGTAAAAAAAAAAATCAACACCCATATGCACACCTCAAGAAGCAGGACGGTATCACGCATTTTGACCGGTGCGTGCAGGTGGGTGGGGAAAACGTCAATTTCAGCTCAATATTTGTCATGCACCGCCGTAGGGTCAAGGTTCAAATTATTCAATTCAGGGGGACACGCCCCCTGCCCCTGCCCCCCCCTGCCCCTGATCCCACTCTGTCCGTGCCAGTGAGTATGGGGGCCTGCGTCCTGTCCTAAGCCGTGAATGCGTTCTGTACTTCCTATGGCTGGTGGGATAGAAAAGTAATCAACCATAGCAGAAGTTGTGATGGCCGAACCCTAGCCCTTTATGCAATTTCCCTTGATGCAAAAGCTCGTCCAATGTAAGCAAAATCGTAGTCTAGCGCCATGAATTCCCCGTCAATACCAACGAAAGGTTCGCCCGTCCTGAGCCTCGAACCCGGCGTCTCTGGGTTACTAAACAGCCGCGCTACCAACTGCGCTACCAGCACTGGCGACGCGGCCGCGCTTAAGTTAACCCATTAGTTCCCGAGCATAGATTCCATTTGATTTTTTCAATGAAATATGGAACAAATAGTGTCTATCGGGTCAGGATGACGAATCGAAAAGAAACTTTTCAAAATTATTATCGGAAGTGGGTGAAACCGGTGCGTCCTTTAAAGTACGTGTGAGCACTGTCCCTATGGATGCGTGTAAATTGGGAAATATTGCAATAGACGTTGAAAAATTATATAAAACTGAAGAAATTCTCCTTTGAAGTCAATTTTAAGCAATCTGTACAACTTACATTGAACTTCGTTTACCTATATCCAGGAAGACACCTAATCTAGGGTAATGTAAACATCGACACTTTTTACTGTTCCGATTTTTTGTCTTGTACATACCATCGATCTTCAGATATTTTCCGTTGCAAATTGCCCAATTGCATGGAAACATGTAAAAGGTTACTAGAAATGAAACACAAACATTCTTAGTTTAGTGTTTATTTTCATCTTTTTGATACAGTATCACAAAAAGTAGAGGATACTTTATTTACAAAAATAAAATCAAGTGACTGTGGCAACTGGAATGAACTCGAATTGACTGGTGAGTTGGTGGTCAACACCGGTGGTGGGTCTCAAAACAGTCGGGATGGAGACCCACGTTGCACCTGCAGCACATGTACAGGGTTCCTCTTCTTGCAGTGGTTGCAGACGTTCTTCCTGTCCGGCTTCTTCATGACCAGGTGGTTGCCGTTGTCTCTCCTGATGTCGGCCAGTGTGCTGGTGGAGAGGACAGGAGGAGTGTGGATGCGGCATTGGAATCGACTCAACTGACTGGCGACTTGACTCGTGACTTGGTGGTGTACTTACTGGTGGTAGGCCTCAAAGCAGTCGGGATGGAGACCCACGTTGCACCTGCGGCACCTGTACAGGGTCCTCTTCTTGCAGTGGTTGCAGACGTTCTTCCTGTCCGGCGTCTTCATGACCAGGTGGTTGCCGTTGTCCCTCCTGACGTCGGCCAGGGTGCTGGTGGAGAGGACAGGAAGAGTGTGGATACGGCTGGTCTTGGTCTCCCCATGAAGCATCATCGTCATCTCCACACAAGACCGGATGAAGTCCAGGAGAGGCATCTTCTCCTGCTTCTTGACGTCCATCACCACTCCCACCTTGCGGTACAGACGCCAGGCCTGGACAAGAGACACGTTCAGGAACCAGTTGTGCAGCGCCCAGTACCACTTTCGATTGCGGGTGGTGATGGCGTAGCACATCACCATGTTGTCCAGCAGGTCCACGCCGCCCATGTGGGTGTTGTAGACCCTGACGGTGTTGGGCTGGTCCACTTCCACCTTCCTCTTCTCCACCGATGAATACCTGTTGCACTTTCCCATAGGGTTGACGTCCGCGAAGTTGGAGGCCACGTACACCGGTGCAGAGTCCCTCCACGCCACCACGACCTGGTCCTCGTCCACGTAAACTTCCTCCTTCTGACCCCTCCTCATCTTCTTGCCCTGCTGCTTGGACGGGAGGGACAGTTTGCAGAGCCTGTTCTGCCGCATCGTCCCCACCACTCCTACCCCCTTCTTCGACATGTTATCCAGCAGGTCCAGGCTGGTGAAGAGGTTGTCACACGCCACCTTCGTGCCAGCCACCAACTTGGCATCCTCCACCAGGCCGTAGACGACGTCAGGTCCTTGACTGAGGCCGTAGTTGAACAGTTTTGTCCTGGAACCACCATATGGCTCACACCGGATGAGTTCCCCAGCTGAGGTCGCCAAGACCCACACTTTGAAGCCAAAGCGAGTCGGTTTTCCCCTGAGGAACTGCTTGAGCGGGTGGGGACCGAAATACTTGACCATCGACTCGTCCACGGAGACGTACTCGGTCTTCTCGACGTATTTGTCGGCTGCACTGTTCATGGCATCAAACAGGGGTCTCACCTTCCAGAAGCAGTCGTCCGCCTTTGGCTTGTGGCTGTTGGTGAAGTGGCTGTAGCGCATGACGTCGTCGAAGGTGTTCCTTGGCATCGCCTTCCTCACTAGAGGATTTCCAGTGTCCTCCTTCTTCTCCCAGTACATCCTCCTCTGGGCCGGTGTGAGGTAGCCGCTCATCATCATTATGGCGTGGCTGGCTCTGATGAGGTCTCTGTCCACTTTGGTCTGGAAGGCGGCACAGTTCTGCTGGGCCGCGTACCTCTTGGTCTCCTTGACTATCTTGTCCACCAGCTGGTCCGTGATGAAGAGCTTCATGTAGTCGTAGGGAGTCTTCACCTCGCTGACATCAAGAGGCAGGTTGTCCTCGCTGAAGAGGTCAGCTCTTGGGAAAGCCGGGATGCATTTCCCCACGTTGCCACTGTTGTCCTTGCACTGGAACCTGTCCGCGTTCCTGACGCGGACCAGCTTCTGCTTGGGCTCCATGGGCTCCTCCTCGCTGGACGTGCTGTTCACTTCCAGTGGCCGTTTCCGAGGACGTCCGCGCTCTGCTTCTGTTGTTGTTATGGTGGTAGGTGGTGTTGGACATGTACTGCGGAGACCATGTGATGTCCCTTCCCCAGAATCTTCCGCTTCCTCCGCTGCGTGTCGGCGGGTTCGTGAAATAGACTGTTCCACAGCCCGTCTTTTCGGGTTCTGCCGCGTGGGGTTTGATGAGGATGGCCCAGGAATCGCCAGGGTGTCGTCGAGGACAGCATCGTCCTGTGCCGCCCTCCTCCTTCTCATAGGATCTTTCTCCTCCAGCCAGGCATCTATTTCGTCGTCGGAGTCGACGGCGTGGTGTGTCTCCAGTTCCGCCTGCTGGTTCATCAGCCGGATCCCCACGTGATTGGGGTCTTTTGGTCCACCATCCTCGTCATCGCTGTCCTCGTCGCTGACAGCGTCATCATCAGGCGGCAGAATGACGATGTCGGTGGGTTGAGCGGATGGTTCTTCCTCTAACACTGAGAGAATTTGCTCCACCGTCAGTCCAACAGACCTGCAAAAAATCATTTTTTTTAAACTATTTTACATTTTACGATTACCTTTTTTTTATTCACTTTTATGGTTATATGTGCATTTTTTTGTATACGAATTTCTTTTATTATTTCGTGTTCCCTTTGGCATAAAGAACATCCGTTTCCCCTATTCTATATGAAATTATGCAAAAAAGTGATTGCAGATGGCGCTCATGATGACCGATCAATGAAATTGTATCGTATCGTAACATTATGAAAGAGCTGTAACATGAACAATTTTTGACAAATGGAACACAAAAACAAACAAAAACGATAAATATCAAAATTATATACAAACACGCAATTCTTTTGTACATTTCATCTTTTACACCTGTCAGTAGGGGCAATGCCCACACGTACTTTAAAGTACTTCCAGAATTCAACTCTCATATTTCTCAAGAAAATGCAAATATTTTTGAAATTTCTTCTTTCACATACAGAGGTACATCTTTCAAGTTATTTTTAGAAGGAAAACAATGCGGCTTAGTAAGTATATTTACCTCTTTTTGTAGACCAGATTCTTGCGACCCGCGCCTCCTTCCATGTTCACTGAATGTCTTCAATTTAGTGGCCTGCAGCGAAAGTTGAAATTACTTTAGGCTTTCTCAACTGCACTTGTTGGGACGTACTATGAATCATTTGTCTATGCACAAAAATCTAATTGTCTACCTCCCTGCAAAACAGAGATATAGGCGTAAAAGGAGGAACCGGTTCCGCGTCCTTTAAAGTACGCGTGGGCACTAATGGGTTAAATAGTGTCGATGGATGTTGCAAGGGTATAAATAACACCAATTTACACAATAAATAGGACGATCATGTGAAAGCTTACCACGATTATCGAAATGCCATGAAACAAGCTTTCACTTGACATATAAATTATATACATCACCTACACTTGCTAGTCAGGAGTACAGTCGGAAAAGTACTATTTATTCCTGTCGTGACAACCGGCCGAACCCAAACCTGCGCCCAAGTGACGTCACCGGCTACCAATGAACATTGACAGGGGCCGCAACATACTGCCTCCTTTCTGTGTGAAGTTGCGGGAGCTGACAGAGGGGAGCGGTATCCAAATGCACAGCATTAGAAGGATTGAGCCACTGCCCGTTCCCCTTTGGGAACTGATTCAGCCGTCTGTAGACACGACACTGTCGGACACTCGTAAGGATGAAATTACCGCGGAAATGTTTCGGATAAAGAGTCCTGAACACGTTCACGCCTATCATTCATGCACTCTCACCAACACCGACGGTTCGAAAACCAATGATGGCGTGGGGTGTGCCTTTGTAAGTGGCGCCACGATCCGATCGTTCACGCTGCCTCCACATGCAACGGTTCACACGGCTGAACTTCTTGCCATCACAAAGGCCATGTGTTTCATCGAAATAGGGTGCGATGTCGACCACGTAATACTCTCGGACTCTCTGAGTAGCCTTCTAGCGCTAAAACAGTTTTATCCTCATGACCCTGCCGTGCAGGATGTTTTATTCCGTATAACTGTGCTTAAGCGAACCGGACAAAATGTCACCCTCTGCTGGATACCAAGTCATGTTGGAATAGGGGGAACGAACTAGCTGACCAAGCAGCAAAACGTGCTGCGCGGAGTCAGTACACCCATTCGCTTCCTCTTCTCGCGACACACTTCAGCCAGACAATTAATACATTCTTTCAGGACAAGTGGCAACAATTTTGGAACTCGACCGGCGAAAACAAACTTAGATCCATCAAGCCAACTCTGGGAACTTGGAAATCATCATCCAAAACTTCCCGGAAGGAAGAAGTGATGCTCGCAAGGATACGAATGGGCCACACATATGCTACCCACGGCTACCTGCTACGAAACGAGGACAGGCCGATGTGTACTCGCTGTGATAGCCCACTGACAGTGAAGCACGTTCTTCTGGTGTGCCCCCTATTCTCAGCACAACGACGACGATTCTTTGGATCAGAGGTATCCACGCTAACGATGGCAGGTCTTCTAGGTAATGGATCACACATGGTTCATACTGGACGGTTATTCGAGTTTCTCTCGCAAGTGCGTTTTGATGTTGTTTACCCGGGGAGATCTTAGATACCTCGTATTTCGTTCCGTGTTTCACCCCGTGACATGTCACTCAAACTGGTTTTCGCTTGCTTTCACTGTTTCACTGTTTCATTGTTTCATGATGTTACTTCCCTTTCACTGTTTCACTGACGATGTTGCTTGCATTTCGCCGTTTCACTGACAATGTTATGGGCGCTGCATGACCGACGCAGTCGATGCGCCCCTAAACTGCAATAACCAACCAACCGAACTCACGTCCAAAATCGCTACACTACGCTGCGTATCTGAGGGACCCGAAGTGTCCACAATGAAATGCTGAGGCATCTCCCACCACACGCGCTCACAACACTTCTGTCATGCTTTAGCTCTCTTTGGAAGAGCAGTGGGTTTCCGTCTTCTTGGCGGGAAGCCACTGTCATCCCCGTACTGAAGCCCAACAAGATTGGCTCTGACCCTCTGCACTATCGACCGATCTCTCTGACTTCATGTCTTTGCAAACTGATGGAGAGGATGGTGAATGCGCACCTAACGTGGTTCTTAGACGACCAGAACTTCTTCACCAACGCCCTGTCTGGATTTAGAAAGAACAGATCTACAGTTGACCACCTTCTAACACTTGATATTGTGATTCGTACTAGTTTCAAGGAAAAACGACATCTAGGGGCAGTGTTTTTCGATATTGAAGGCGCCTATGACACAACATGGATACACGGCATGCTTATGAAACTTTGGGGGTGTGGTGTGCGTGGCGCTATGGGACGTTTCCTGCATAATTTTATAACGGATCGGACATTCCGTGTCCGTGTAGGAAGCACAATGTCGGAACGGCTGACACAAGTCAACGGAGTGCCCCAGGGAGGTGTCCTCAGTGTTGCCTTGTTCGCGTTGACTATCAACGACATTGGAGATGACTTGCCCTGCGGTGTCGGTAGGTCTCTTTTTGTCGACGATGTGGCAATTTGGTGCTCCGCCTCACGTCCATCTTCTATGGAGAGACAGCTGCAGCTCGCTGTATCCCGTTTAGAGAAGTGGAGTAACGCGAACGTCTTCCGCTTTTCTACTCATAAAACTGTTGGAATGCATTTCTGTCGCCGCCGCACCTGTGAAGATCCGACACTTCACCTCTATGGAGACCAGATTCCCTTTCAGCCATCAGCGAAGTTTCTAGGTATTTGATTTTATTCCCGTCTCACGTACAAGAACCACCTGACAACGCTGCGGGACAAGTGCTGGAAAACATTGAATATTATGAAGTGTGTCGCCCGCACTACTTATGGTGCAGACAGGGCTACACTTTTACTTATGTACCGATCGCTCATTCGCTCGAAACTCGACTATGGCTGTTTTGTCTATGGCTGTGCCAGTTCATCCAACAAACGCGTTCTCGATACTGTCCATCATGCCGCCTTGCGCATAGCCACAGGAGCATTCCGCACCTCTCCGACAGCAAGCCTTCTGGCAGATGCTAATGAAGCACCGCTCGCCCTGAGACGAGATAAACTGGGACTGCGGTATGCCTGCAGGGTCAGACAGTCTCCCATGAATCCGGCATACAATGCCCTGTTCGGACACCGTACGCTTGCGCTGTTTGAGAGGCTCCCTCTGCCTGTCCTACTTATGGGAGATTTTAGTGCACATCATACTTCGGGGACGAGTGGTCTAAGGGTAAGATGCTCATCTCACAATCGAAAGATTGTGGTTTCAAGTCTCACCTGTCGCTAGTCTTCGCCGGCGACCAATCGGCGTGAGAGATTGGCGACACTATATGACTCAACAGTGGACGTGTCGTAAAACCAATAACCACGCCCATCATACGATTTGGGGATGTGCTTCCAGCAACGCACGTGGTCGACTCCTCGAGCGGGTTTTCCTCGACGAGTCATTATGCATTTTAAATACAGGTGCACACACCCATATAACATTTCCATCAGGGAGCACTTCAGCGCTGGACATCAGTGTGGCCAGTCCGCAACTGGCACAACTCTTCGATTGGTCAGTCGTCCCTGACCACAGAGGTAGCGATCACCTTCCGATATGGCTTCATTTCACACATGGTGCCATCCTCGGAACAAGACCACATCGATGGAAGCTCCAAAGTGCTGACTGGGTGGAATTCGCAGCTCGACTTCAAGATACTGTTAATACAATTTATAATAGTCTTGCTGTGTCTTTAGAGGATTTCACATCCCTACTATTGCAATTTGCCACAGGGAATATCCCGCGCACATCGGGCAGGCCCCGGCGCACCCCGGTGCCGTGGTGGACTAAACAATGCCGAGAGGCTATTCGCGCCCGTCGACGCGCCTTCCGAAAATTTGATCATGATAGCACTACGGCTAATTTGATTTCCTTAAAAAAAAGCCAGGGCGACCGCACGGCGTACAGTGCGAGAAGCCAAGAAGACGTCATGGCGACAGTACTTGAGCACGTTAAACCGCTCCACCCCTGCGAGATTCGTGTGGTCCCAGATAAAACGTATATCGGGACGCTCTCGCTCAACACCACTTCCGGTTCTGTACATCGGTGGCGCCATAATCGCGGATCTTCTTGACGTGGCCAACACCCTCGCAAGAGCTCTCGCTGACCGAAGCCTGAGCTGCGATCGAAACGTTCGATTTAGGGAACACAGAGATAACTGTGAAGCTTCACCTCTCGACTTTACTACCACTGAGAAGCACGCTTACAATGAGCCATTCACAATGGCCGAGCTCACATCCAAAATCGCTACTCTACGCTGCGTATCTGAGGGACCTGATAGTGTCCATAACGAAATGCTCAAACATCTCCCACCAAACGCATGCCAGGCATTTTGTCATGCTTTAATTATCTATGGGAGAGTGGTGAGTTTCCGTCCTGGCGACAAGCTACTGTCATCCCTATACTGAAACCTAACAAGTGTGGCTTTGACCCTCTACACTATCGACCGATCTCTCTGACTTCATGTCTTTGCAAGCTTATGGAGAGGATGGTTAATGTGCGCCTCACGTGGTTCCTAGACCAACAGGACTTCTTCACCAATGCTCAGTCTGGATTTAGAGAAAAAAAAACGGTCCACAGTTGACCACCTTATAACACTTGACACTGCCATTCGCACTAGTTTTAAGGAAAAAAGACATCTAGGGGCAGTGTTTTTCGATATTGAAGGGGCCTATGACACAACCTGGAAGCACGGTATACTTTTGAAACTCTGGAGGTGTGGTGTATGCGGTACTATGGGACGCTTCCTGCAGAATTTTCTTACGGACCGGACATTCCGCGTCCGTGTAGGAAACATAATGTCTGAGGGGCTGACGCAGGCCACGGAGTGCCCCAGGGGAGTGTTCTTAGTGTCGCATTATTCGCGCTGATGATAAACGACATTGGAGATGACTTGCCCTGTGGTATCGGCAGATCTCTCTTTGTCGACGATGTGGCTATTTGGTGTTCCGCCTCACGCTCTTCCTCGATGGAAAGACATCTGCAGCTCGCTGTATCTCGCCTAGAGAAGTGGAGCAGCACAAACGGCTTCCGATTTTCTACTAAAAATCCGTTGGGGTACATTTCTGTCGCCGCCGCACATGTCAAGACCCGACAATCCACCTCTACGTAGACCAGATCCCCTTTCAGCCATCAGCGAAGTTTCTAGGTGTTTTATTTGATTCCCGACTCACGTACAAGAACCACCTGATAACGGTGCGGGACAAGTGCTGGAAAACATTGAATATTTGAAGTGTGTCGCCCGCATTACTTATGGTGCAGACAGGGCTACACTTTTACTCTTGTACCGATCGCTCATTCGCCCGAAACTCGACTATGGCTGTTTTGTCTATGGCTGGGCCAGTGCATTCAACAAACGCATCCTCGATACTGTCCATCATGCTGCCTTGCGCATAGCCACAGGAGCATTCCGCACCTCTCCGACAGCAAACCTTCTGGCAGATGCTAATGAAGCACCGCTCGCCTCAAGGTACATTAGAGTATGTCTAAGAGATAACGTGCCAGGTGCACACTTTCAAATAAAACTAACATGTTGCGTAGGGATATTATCGCACGGTGGCGGCGGTGTCCTATTGCTGTGCACAATTATGACATTCACAATGACCTAAATATTCAATTGCGCGTAAAAAGACCACAATGCCAACACCATACCTCGCCGGGCGGACCGTCCACTGCAGATCTATCGAAACTATGCAGCACCCCACCGGTGATTGTGTGTGGCGATTTTAATGCTCACCACTCTTTGGGCTCAACCATGATTACAAGCCGTGGGCGGAAGGAGCGTTTTAAAGCGATTTTCCCCTGCATTCTTAACACGGGAACACCAACACATTTCACATTACCAACTGGGCAAACCCCGTACGGACCTCACCCTCGTAGTCCAGAAATGCACCTTACAGAATGGTCGTAGACGATGACCCACACAACAGCGACCATTTCCCGTTTACTCACATTTCGTTGGTCGTGTTGCGGTTGGTCGACGACCTTCAAAGTGGCTATCCACCGAGCCGACGGGAGGCCTCAGTCGAACCTCGAAAGCACACTCCACGACTATTCAGATGAATCGGCCATCTCCATCGAGACTTTCACTACGGTGACTTGCAGAGTGCTCAGCGGCACATTCCACGTTCATCGGGAACGTCGATTCGAGTACCAGTCCCAGGTGGTCGAGAAGTGCCGAAGGCAATCCGTGCTAGGAAGAGGGCATTTCGTACGTTTAATAATAATAGTTGCACATATAATTTAATAGCTTTTCGCAAAGCCCGAGCGCTCGCTAACGAACTATCGCCGAGGCGAAACGAGACTCATGGAAGGCGTACGTCAACACGTTAAACGCCCACATCTTTGTCAACTGTATGGTCTCGAATTAAGCGCTTCTCGGAAAAAGCCCGTTCCTCCCCCGTCCTACAATGGCCGGACAAGACATCATCGACCCAGAAGAAGTGGCGACAAAATAGGAGTGCCTGTCCGCACGCTCGGCAAATACTACTAACGAACTATTTCTAAGACATAAGGCCGGGCGAGGAACGCCCTCGACTTTTCCACGACAGACATCCCGAGTACAACGCACCATTTTCAGTCTCTGAACTAACTACAGCAATTAGCGCAATCAAGAGTGTGGCAGAGGGCCCGGACACTCTACATAATGATATAATCAAGCATATACCAGCGACTGCTCTGGAATACTTTGGAAGCCATAAATGAAATGTGGACATCAGGCACCTTTCCATCTTCGTGGCGGGAGGCAATTATTGTGCCCATACGGAAACCAAATAAATCGGGGAAGGATCCACTGCACTACCGACCCATCTCGCTTACTTGCTCCCTATGTAAACTGTTTGAGAAAATGGTGAATGTCCGATTGATGTGGTTTTGGAACATAACAATTGTCTTACTAGATACAGAGTGGCTTTCGAAAACACCGTAGCACACTTGACCATATTTTAACACTCGACTCCGTTGTGCGCTCTGGGTTTATGAAGCGTCACCATACAGCTGTAGTATTTTTTACATTGACGGCGCATATGACACGACATGGCGCCACGGCATCCTGATGAAGCTACACAATATGGGTATCAGAGGCTCCATGGGGTTCTTCGTGACTAATTTTTATCCTCCAGAACGTTTCGGGTTAGAATAGGAGGCCCCTCTCGGTACGTTCTCACAAGTCAACGGAGTCCCGCAGGGAAGCGTGCTGAGTGTAGCATTATTTGCTATAGCGATCAACGATGTGGGTAGTTCACTGCCGACTTCCATAGGGAAGGCCCTATTCGTGGATGACTTCGCCATGTGGTGCACTTCGCGCTCTGTGCACAGGTAGAGAGGCAACTCAGATTGCTGTCCGGAAGGTGCAGGGCTGGTGCAACGAAACCGGTTTCGCCATGTCTGCATCGAAAACCACCGCTGTCCACTTCTGCCGCAAACGCTCTTGTAATGACCCCATCATTATGCGAACGGACGCCATATCCCATTCAAGCCAGCCGCCAAGTTCCTAGGTATATGGATGGACCGCCGACTAACATACAGCACCCACATCAATGATCTTGTACAAAAATGTGCAAAACGACTTCAGGTGATGAGCACTGTCTCCAGATGTTCCTATGGAGCAGACAGGTCTATTTTACTTCTATGTACCGATCGCTAGTACGCTCTAAAATTGACTATGGATGTTTTATTTATGACGGAGCGTGTGTCACAACGAAACGCCGTTTGGACGTTATACACAATACAGCCCTTCGTGTTGCTACTGGAGCTTTCCGTACTTCTCCAGCCGGTAGTCTAATGGCCGAAACCGATGAACCTCCCTTGCGTTACGCCGTATGCTAATGGGAGCGAGATATGCATGTAAGGTCGCACAGAACCGGAAACATCCAGCATATAAATGGATATTTTCGAGGTCATTACTGCCACGTCGGTCAACCAGTAATCAGCGTGGCTTGCCATTTTCTTGGCGCATGGCTTCTATCTTTCGCAAATGCAATATTAGACCAAGCTCTATGACACGCGCTGTCACTCGAGCATCCCCCTTGGAAGGTTATCCCAGTGCAGACTGACCTCACTTGTCCCATTCAAAGAAGGGAAATGTAACCTCCGAAGAATTCCGCATGCTTGCGTTAGAAAAACTACACCAGTACCGTGAGTTCTCCCGCATCTACACAGACGGCTCCAAGTCTCCTTCCGGCGTGGGATGCGCGTATGTTGGTCGACGTGGTATTGGTTACTTCTGTTTACCGAAGCAGGCGTCGATCTTTACCGCTGAACTTTACGCCATTTTGCAATCGCTTTATCATATTCAGTATCACCAGTCCATAAATCACGTCGTTTTTACTGACTCCCTGAGCAGTCTCTGGGCAATGAGGTCTTTCAACCCGGATAACAGGCTTGTGCACAGGATTCTTTCCGTCGTCAAATCCCTGACTACTATCAACAAAAATATCGTATTCTGCTGGATCCCCAGCCATGTTGGACTCGCAGGTAACGAAGCTGCCGATATAGCCGCCAAGCACGCAATCAGCAATGGCCGTGAAGTTCGTCTACGTCTTCCTCCAAGTGATATATACCCCTCCATATTATCACATATACGGTCCGAATGGCAACGAACCTGGAATTCCAAACCTAGTAAGTTGAGGGTTATAAAGCCGGCACTAGGTATGTGGCACTCCTCACACCGGACCTCACGACGGGAGGAAGTAACGCTCTGCCGATTGAGGATTGGCCATACATTCGCGACACATAGCTTTCTTCTGACCGGTGATGACCAACCTTTATGCCCACGCTGTTCGGACCCGCTTACCGTGTATCATGTTTTAGTAGATTGTGTACTGCTGGACCCTCTCCGACGCCAGATTTTAGGACGGGTAAACATTGACACTTTACGAATGCTACTAAACAATGACTCTGGGGTTGTATCGTCTGGAAACATTTCTACTTTCATTCAACAATCACGTTTTGAAGTTGTATATCGCCGCCCCTGAAGACTATTCACTACTGACTACTATGGGAGCATAGTAGATTAACTATAAACGCAGTTATGGGCGCAAAATGACCATTGCAGTCGACGCGCCCCTAAGCACCAATTCATCATCATCATCACCGCTCGCCCTGAGACGTGATAAACTGGGACTGCGGTATGCCTGCAGGGTCAGGCAGTCTCCCATGAATCCGGCATACAATGCCCTGTTCGGACACCGTACGCTTGCGCTGTTTCGCGTTACACGTCGGAATGTTCTGCCTCCGTTCTGTGTGCGGTTACGTGAGCTGGTGGAAGGGAGCGGTATTCAGATGCGCAGCATTCGAAGGATGGTACCGCTGCCAGTTCCCCCTTGGAAATTGGTACAGCCGTCAGTGGACACGACACTGTCTGTGACTCCTAAGGACGAACTTATCCCAGAATTGTTTCGCATGAAAGCCCTGGAACACGTTGACATCTACCACACATGTACTGCCACTTACACCGACGGGTCAAAAACGGCTGATGGTGTGGGTTGTGCTTTTGTAAGCGGAGCCACGACCAGATCGTGGGCGCAAAATGACCAACGCAGTCGATGCGCCCTAAAGCACAAATCCACCACCACCACCAGATCGTTTACGCTGCCTCCTCACGCATCAGTTTACACGGCAGAACTCATGGCGATCGCGAAGGCCTTGTCCTTCATCGAAATAGGGAACGAAGTCGACCATGTCATACTTTCAGACTCTCTGAGTAGCCTTTGTGCAATAAGGACGTTTTATCCGCATGACCCTATCTTGCA
Organism: Ashinkailepas kermadecensis; assembly: GCA_034440615.1. Lineage (NCBI taxonomy): Eukaryota > Metazoa > Arthropoda > Thecostraca > Neolepadidae > Ashinkailepas > Ashinkailepas kermadecensis. The sequence continues at coordinate 614,657 of JAOTOM010005010.1, read as the reverse complement.
AGACGTTTTACTGCGCCTAGCTAAGCTCGAGCGAGGGGGAAAAAATATAACACTCTGTTGGATACCCAGTCATGTCGGAATAGCGGGGAATTAATTGGCTGACCAATCAGCAAAGCGTGCTGCGCGGAGCCAATACACCCGTGTGCTGCCTCTCCCAGCAGCACACCTCGGCCAGACAATGTGTTTTTCCAGGAAAAGTGGCAACAACTTTGGGACACAAATGACGAAAGCAAACTGAGAAACATCAAGCCAAGTCTGGGGCGTTGGAAGTCATCATTTAGAGTTTCACGAAAGAAGGAGGTGGTGCTAGCCAGGATGCGGATTGGACACACCTATGCCACCCACGGCTACCTACTGCGGAATGAGGAGAGGCCAATTTGTACTAGTTGTGATATCCCACTGACAGTGCGACATGTTCTTAAGGAAGAGGTGTCCACGCTGACGATGGCAAATATTCTAGGTGATGAGTCACGTGTGGTTCAGAGTGGACGACTATTCGAGTTTCTCTCACAAATACGATTTGCTGTCATCTATCCAGGGAGTTAAAGGGCATTGGACTGGTTTGGGCATGGTGAATTCACCCTACATTTGGAAGTAAATCTGGCCAGAACCTGAAACCTAGGTAGAAAAGAACACTGTTATGGGCGCTATATGATCAACATGGTCGACGCGCCCTAAAGCCCAAATGACTAACTAAGCTCTAAAAGGGACAAAAGTGTCGGTAGCGCCTTTGTATGTGGAAACTCTGTTAGAGGTTTTACACTCCCACCACACGCGTCAGTTTTTACAGCAGAACTGGTGGCAATTGCCAAGGCTCTGTCTTTTATTCAGGCGGGAAACGAGAGGTCGCACCTCATCTTGTCAGACTCTCTCAGCAGCATTTTGGCACTAAGGAGATTTTACCCAGCTAACCCACTTGTACAAGACATTTTGATGCTGCTTTCTTCCCTTGCGCGGGAGGGCAAAACTGTTGTGCTGTGTTGGATCCCGAGCTACGTGGGAATCGTGGGCAATGACCATGCTGATGTAGCAGCCAAGCGCTCAGCAAATGCAAAATACACGCGTCGTCTACCACTTCCTATAAGAGATTTCTACCCCAGTGTATCTGCCTATATCTACAACAAGTGGCAACATTCCTGGGATGCTGTCCTGGTGAACAAACTGAAAACAATAAAACCTCGCTTGGGTGTATGGCAGTCGTGCTTGCGACGATCGGGACGCGAGGAAGTGATCCTGTGCCGTCTACGTCTAGGACACGCATATTTTTAGATCACAACGTGAAACTACGCGGAGTCATGCGTGTGACGTCATTAAAATGTCCTCCTTGGAAACTGACGTCTCCAAACATCGATGTGTCGCTCTCGTGCCTTAGGAAAGGTGACGTCCTTCCACAGGAACTTAAACTAAGGGCACTAGAACTGATCTCATCATACAGAAACTATACGCCAACGTATACAGACGGTTCGAAGACGGACACCGGTGTTGGATGTGCCTTTGTCTCGGGTACTGTTAGTAGATCGTTTTCTCTCCCAGCCAACGCATCTGTTTACACATCGGAGCTGGTCGCCATAAACAAAGCTTTGAGTTTCATTGAGATTGACGATCATTCACAGCACGTACTGTTTAGCGACTCGCTAAGCACCCTACTCGCGCTAGGAGCGTTTTATCCATCGAACTCGATTCTACAGGAGATTTTGTCTAGACTCACATCTAGACCATCAGACCATCATCGCTAGACTCACATCGCTGACCATCAGAGGAAAAACTGTCATATTCTGCTGGATTCCGAGCCACGTGGGCATCTGTGGCAATGAGGCCGCTGATGCTGCAGCAAAGCGTGCTGCTCTGGCTCCGTACACGCGACGTCTCCCCCTCCCTGCGACTGACTTATATCCAGAAATAAAAAGCCACCTCTTCACTAGGTGGCAGGCCAGTTGGGACGCCACCATGGACAACAAACTGAGAACAATTAAACCCTGTATCGGTGAATGGATATCATCATCACATCAAGTCAGACAGCACGAGGTGGCACTATGTCGCCTGCGAATTGGCCATACGTACGAGACTCACCACTACCTTCTGACCGGCGGCGACAGTCCGCTGTGCCCAAGGTGCCATGCTGCACAGTCAGTGCGGCACGTACTGATTGCCTGCAACCGACTTACCGACGAGCAAAGACGTCATTTTGGACGTACACTTTTCTCCCTTAGGGAAGTATTAGGTGACGAGTCATCCCTTGTTCAATCGGGTCGGCTCTTCCGCTTCCTATCAGCTATCAAGTTTTCTGTGATTTATGCTCCTCATTAACCCGCTTTTATATCTGAAAAATGTGGATCGTGGCACTGCATATCACAGTTGTATTTGACCTTGTGGCATGTCATTCTGACTGATTTCGATTGCTTCTACTGTTCGACTGATGATGTTGCTTACTTTTCACTATTTGATTGATGATGTTGCTTGCGTCTCGCTGTCTCACTGACGATGTTATGAGCGCTGCATGACCGGTGCAGTCGATGCGCCCTTAAACTCCAATAACCAACCACATCGTTACCTTCTCCGTTCGGAAGAACGACCAGCCTGTCCGCTCTGCGGCGAAAACCTGTCTGTTGCCCATATTCTCAGCGCATGTCGTCACCTTGAAGCGGAACGTCGTCGCGTCTTTGGACCTCCATTGCCCACCCTAGTGGAAATACTGGGCGACGGTTCACACTATGTCGCTGAACTCTCCCCCTTCCTTTCTGCGGTTGGATTTCACGCGGTGTATTCACGCCAACAAAGGTAGCACACGGACGCCAAACATTTTCTGACATCGCAAAATAACTTCACCATGAAATGGCAAATTGTGACCCCCAGTTCCCTCATTTACTTGACGCCGACACGTTCACATCTGGTTTGACTGTCGAAGTTATGGGCGCTGTATAACCTATGCAGTTGATGCGGCCCTAAACCCCAATAACAACAACTATTAGTTATGGGCGCTAAATGACTAAACCTGGTCGATGCGCCCTAAAACTCAAATAACCAACAAACCAATTCGGATATCAAGGATATACATACATCTTGCTTCAATAGTTATGTTGAAAGTACCTGAGACATGTGTAATCCCATTTCCCCAGCCATTCGCCAACATAAAGGCCATGTCACTGGGGTTACAGATAATCTATGAATGCCAGCATGGCCAAAAATGACGAATTACTCTGACATATGATATCTGTGATACTGGCTTGCCAAGGACATTTTCGGTGTCTCCAACATGCATAGTTCGGAAGCTGGCTTTCGAGCCTGATTCTGACGCGACCTAGCATGCCCTATCTTGACGTTTTGTTTTACTGTGATCGCTATGAATTATTAATCCATGTTAATTCTTGAAAATTATGCCAATGGTAACAAGCTATGCCTACTTACACTTCCAGAAATTTAAGTCGAGGTCCATACATTGAACCAATATAACCTCTGGTGACCACATTATTAGCCAAAATGTAAGGTATTCTTTGTGCACTCCATGGTCAGAGCTTTCTAACGGTGTTGCATTTCATCTCAGCTTACGTGGACCGGAAGTAAGGTGGTGGGCTTGATTGGGGCCTTCACCGCCCCCCCCCCCCTCTCCAGCCCGGCTAAGGTGAGTTTGCCGACCGGCCTGGCTAGGGTGAAAATTGTATTCCCTTTTATTTTCCCCTATTTTGCCATGATCTCGATCGAATAATGTATTTCTGTGATTTTGCCACCAAAGCTAGAGCCAGGATTTAACCGTTGTATGCCTCTGCCGGCAGAATGCCCATACAGTACATCGTTGGCGACTGGGACTTTTGTGACGTCACCCTGACTATGCGTCCACCGGTGTTCCTGCCCCGACCGGAGACGGAACAGCTGGCACAGCTGGCAGCTGAGCGGCTGCACGGCTGTCCAAGAGCTCGCCTGCTCGAGGTTGGCTGCGGCAGCGGGGCTTTGTCTGTTTACATTCTACGTCGGCTTCGTCATGTAAGTACGGAGATCGTCTCCAGCATTGGCGAGTAGTGTCTTCCAGCTTATGCTCCTTTGTCGGCCAGGTGTGCACCCTAAAATCGTCGGAAGTTGACGCTACCGTGTGTGCTACCGTATCGTGCTACAGTGCGACCCATATCGCATTTGACAGCACGAAAACACACGTCGGCTCCCCGTCACACATCTGCGCCATATCTGTCCAGAACGTGTGAGGATTACGTCACCAAATGACCACCACTCCTCCACATGTCGGCATCCCCGTCACACACCTGCGCCATATCTGCCCAGGACGTGTGAGGGAATACGTCACCAAATGATCACTCCTCCACACGGGGCATCCGCGCAGTGGAGTTAACCATCGAATACTGCGTTCAGCCAGTTTTACTTTGAGCTTGTCCTTCGTTGAGTGTCATGTGTTCCGGCTCACGACTATCGTGATGGGATTTTGGAGCAGTGGTAGACAGATGGTCTTGATGGCACTAAGCTCTAACTTCGCTTGTCACCGCCCCTTGACCTCCCCACCGATCACCGTTCGCTCAGCCTTGAGCGAGCGGCGGGTGATAACCCGCCGGCCACACCGTTCGCTCAGCCTTGATATCACCCGCCGGCCACATCGTTCGCTCAGCCTTGACCTTCCCCACCGATCACCGCCCCCTCAACCTTGGACACCCCTGCCGGTCACCACCCGCTCAGTTCTGACCTCCCCCACCGGCCACCGCCACTCATCTCTGACCTCCCCCACTGGCCACCGCCCCTCATCTCTGACCTCCCCACCGGCCACCGCCCCTCATCCCTGACCTCCCCCATCGGCCACCGCCCCTCATCTCTGACCTCCCCCACTGGCCACCGTCCCTCATCTCTGACCTCCCCCACTGGCCACCGCCCCTCATCTCTGACCTCCCCCACTGGCCACCGCTCGCTCAGCCCTGAGCTTGTCCGGTCCGCTCCAGGTGTCGGCGCTGGCGGTGGACCAGAGCTCGGCGGCGTGCAGTCTGACGGCCGAGAACGGCGCGCGCAGTGGTGTGCACGACCGACTGCAGGTGCGGCAGATGGTGCTGACGGCTGCTGGTCTGCCGGCTGTCGGCGGCCCGTACGACCTGGTGGTCAGCAACCCGCCGTACGTGCCGTCCGGCCATGTGGCTCGTCTGCAGCCCGAGATCCGACTGTGAGTGAAGTGACTGCAAACTGGAGGCGCCGGTGGAGTATGTATGAACTGGATGCACCGGCGCTTCCAGTCACGCCCCGGAAGGTGGGGTGACGATGTGTTTCAATTTGTTCTTCCCTTTGATCGATAGTAGTCCTGGTTTAGCTCCATATACGTCCAAGTAGCACAGCTGAGTTAATTAGCTCTAATTAGCTCAGCTGAGCTACTTGGCGGCAACTGGAGCTAGAACAGGACTACAATTGGTCAAAGGAGGGAATAGCAAATTGAAACATCGTGTGAGGTCAGAGCCCGATTTATATTCACAACCCCCAAAAAAGAACCCATCAGCAATCAGCGGGGGCGAAGTCCCTACCGGAGCGTTTTCGTATTCACATTTTAATGTACAATTGATGAAGTCCCATACAAATATGTGTGGAGCTTTATATGCTTTTCGGATATATGAAGCCACCCTCCCTATGAGCATTCTCAATAATTTCGGAGTAAAACATGGACCCGGTGGAGTGGGCCTTCCCAACCGATTCAGATCCTCCCATCGTCTCGATGCCTTGGGCCGTCCCAATAATTTCGGAGAAGTTTCGACTCTGCGTACAACTGTTCGGGCTCCACAAGACCACAACCGTTACGCTACATGATAGTTCTTCAGGTTGTAGAACGATGGCAGGCATCTGCAGTTGTAACGGCCCCATGACGTTAAGGTTCACAAGTCGCATATTTTAAACTCTATTGCAATTTTTTGCCCTTATTTTCCATACATTCAAGTGAATAAAAGCCAACTTTATCGCTGTAGATTTATAAGCAATCCATTTTCTCTGGCCATGCCGGTAGGATTATGTCATCCATGCGTTGCGAGTATCTGGTTGTGCTTCAAACACAGAACAAACAGGCAGGTCTGGGTGAATGTTTGGTTCTGCGTCCCTTTTGTGTAGGAGGCGGTTGCTGGGGGGAGGGGGCGGGATGCAGATTCATTACATAACCACGGTGAATCCTTTCGCCGTTCCCCTTCGGGGGCCGATACCAGGGGTGTTGTTTTGTATGCTTTTGGAGGGGCATGTGCCCCCTCAATGTTCAATTTTGCCCCTCCAATAGCAAATTTGCCACCCCCCCCAAAAAAAATGAAAGGGAAATGGACATGCAGCAATGTCCTAACCGATGGTCCCACCGATGGCCCCGCCGATGGTCCCACCGATGGCCCCGCCGATGGTCCCACCGATGGCCCCGCCGATGGTCCCGCCGATGGTCCCACCGATGGTCCCACCGATGGCCCCACGGATAGTACCACCTGCCGATGCCGATGGCCCTGGAACTTGTGACGTCCGCTCGTTCACTCTGGTGACCTGGCACTAGGGACGGTTTCCAGGCGACTGGCCGCCACCGTTCACTTCGCGACTATGCCCTGTAGTGTGGCCAACGTATTGGTGTCCGGAGACACCGTGCCGACTGGTACCGTCTGCGCTGCTGAGTACCCTGCCGCCATTGCTGACACCAGGCTTGAAGCCGAGGCTTCCAAGAATCTGTCAGCTGTGGTAGCCACTTGGCCCAGAGAAGCTTCCGGTGACGGCAGCGGTGATGCTACGCAAGCTGCCTGCGGCAGCCCTTGAAGAAATAGTCTTCAACAGCTCACGACGGACGTGTGGGGCATCTCCTGCTGTACCAAGTTTTGAATGCATCCGCAGGAGCAGCTGGAACGGCTTCTGGTCTCCGAGCTGCTGGCGGGGCAATAGGGCTTCTAGGAGGGCCGCTCGCGATAGCGCCAACCTACGCCTCAGGGCGTCAATAAGTGCCACGAAACTGGGCGTCTGAGCCGTGATAATATCGATCCACACCTGCGTGGTGATCCACACCGAAAGGCTTGCCACCAGCAGGTCGAACTTGGTGCCGTCTTCTTGGATTCCAGCAACTCGAAACGCACAATCCGTCTGCGTCGGCTAGAAGTCTGTCTTCTCCGGGAAAGGAGAAAACTGTGATAGCCTGAACTCGGCCAGCTGCTAGCTTGCAGATCAAGGAGTCAGGGGCATATGCAAGGGAGGGGGCTGGGGCATGCGCCTTCCTCCCATGGACGGTGACCGCTCCTCCGACCGGGGAAAGGAGCCTATCCGGGAATGTTCGAGTGAACCCGCTATATTTTTGTTTAGTCAGTAGCGCCCCTCCGAGACACGAACGCGCCTCTTCAGTGTGCTAGAATGGATCCTCCTCGAATTTTTCGGTCCCCCGCAGTGGGGTCAGCCTCGTTGCTCGGCTGGCTAGAGAAATGGCGCTCTCTCGGGTTACCACAGCCTCACTCGTCCTTCCATCCATACGCTCCCATCTACTCCCTCCGCTTCCAAAACCATCCTCTTTCCTCCACCCCCTTCTGTCATCTCAGGAGGGAGTAGTGTGGCCTCTCGCCGCGTACCGGTGATGTCGCCCACTGCAACCCGAAGATCAGCAACGATTGAGGTTCATCCCGGGGTTCCTGATTTGGGGGCCTCTGGTCGAAGAAGCCGTGGTGGGTCGCGAGACCCATCGCCTTGCGCACGGCCCTCTGGAGTTTCACGGGCCGACGCCTCAACCACATCGGTACCTGGGACTACTCAGGCTTCCCATGCGAGGGTTTCAGGTAAGGTGATGGGGCCACCACCTGTTCCTCCTCGTGAAAGCGAGAGGCTGCCCCACCGCTGGTCCCCTACTGGAGGACGCAAGCGGGCCTCCCCCTGGTCGAATCCGCCACCGGATGGTGGAGCCTCTAAGACTCGGCCGCGGGAGCATTCAGCGTCCGCGGAGACCAATGCCCACTCGGGTGCATCCTAGGAGCACTAGTCAACTTTAGTCGGTGACTTTGCCCTTTTAAACTGCTTAATTACCCCTCACTAGCATTTTAAATGCCCATAATTTTACAATGGAACTGCAGAGGGGTTCGTACAAACATAACCGACCTCGAGACTGTCTTAAATCAGCACTGCCCGATGGTTGTATGTCTCCAAGAGACAAAGTTACCACCACACTCTTCCCTCCGACTAAAAAATTATTCTGTTATTGCGAAAAACAAGGCATCGGAGACCATTGCGCACGGAGGCGTACTTTTGGCAGTGCATCATAGCGCGTCTTATCAGGAGGTAACGCTGGATACCCCTCTCCAAGCAGTCGCTGCTACCATTGAATTCCTTCGTCATACTATAACAATATGCTCTGTCTATCTTCCTCCTGGGCGTTCGCTGCCGTCTATGGAGCTCAGTCGCCTGATGTTCCAACTGGCCCAGCCTGTCTTGCTCCTCGGCGACTTCAACGCGCATCACGTGGCATGGGGATGTGACTCGGTAAACTCTCGCGGTCGAGATGTGGAGAGTTTTATTCTGGACGAAGCCCTCTGCCTTTTAAACACAGGTGCAGCCACCCACTACGCTCTTCCTTCTGGTCTTACCTCTGTGATAGACCTAAGTCTTGTAAGCCCGTCCTTGGCGCATTATATGACTTGGTCGGCTTCCGACGACCCACTCGGTAGCGACCATTTCCCTATTTTTATTAAATACAGTGACAGGGTGAGGCTTGGCTCCAGACCTCAACGGTGGAACTTAAAGAAAGCGGACTGGAGAAAATTCGAGGAAAATGTGGAAGCATGCTTGCCAAGGAATGCTGATGGCTGTGGTCTCTCGGTGGAGCAGTTCACATCGATGCTTACTCAGTCCGCTGATTCCTCCATTCCACGAACTTCTGGTGCTCCACGGCGCTCACCAGTTCCATGGTGGTCAACAGAATGCCGTGACGCTATACGCGCACGTAAGCGAGCATTTAAAACATTTAACAGAAATTGCGACATGGCGAACTTGATTGCATTTCAAAAGGCACGAGCCTTAGCACGCCGAATTATACGGGAAGCCAAGCGAAGGTCATGGAGGGAATATGTATCTAGTATTAACCGATTTACCCCAACGACTCAAGTATGGTCTCGTATTAAACGCATTGATGGCCAATATAATGCGGTGCGCCTTCCCGTACTACATGTGGCTGGAGTGGACGTGACCCGCCCAGCTGAGGTTGCTGAGGAAATAGCCCGGGCTCTATCGGCCCGCAGTGGAGATGGGAATTATCACCCAGAATTTCTCCGCAAAAAGATTAAATCAGAAGCTAAGCCGATTGATTTTTCCACGCCTGATGATTTGTGCTATAACGAACCATTTAGTGTTCATGAGCTGCGTTCCGCGATCGGATGCCTAAAGAGCGTGGCAGAAGGAGCTGATGGGGTTCACAATGACATGCTAAAACACCTACCTCTGCGAGTACTTAATGCACTTTTGGTGTCGTTTAATAGGGTATGGAAGGAGGGCTACTTTCCTGATTCTTGGCGTGAAGCCATAGTGGTCCCGGTTCTGAAACCGGGAAAGAGTGGTCTTGACCCATTGCACTACCGGCCGATTTCCCTGACATCGTGTCTCTGCAAACTCCTGGAGAAAATGGTCAACGTGCGACTCACCTGGTTTCTGGAAACGCAGGATTTTTTTACTAACGCACAGTGTGGTTTTAGGAAGCATCGTTGCACAACGGATCATCTTTTAGCACTTGACACCGCCATTCGAGTCGCTTTTAAACGCCGACAACATGTGGGAACTATCTTTTTCGACATAGAAGGAGCCTATGATACAACCTGGCGACATGGAATCTTGCTAAAGGCTAGGAAGTGTGGAATCCGTGGGAACTTGGGAGTTTTTCTCCAGGAATTTCTCAAGGATCGTTTCTTCCGCGTCCGGGTAGGACACGAGCTTTCCCATCGTTTCCACCAAATCAATGGAATTCCACAGGGCAGTGTGCTGAGTGTTGCCTTATTTGCATTGTTCATAAATGATATTGGGGATTCACTACCGCGTGGCATAGGACGATCGTTGTTCGTGGACGACTTTGCTATATGGTTTTCTGGCGCGAATACATCATCGCTAACACGGCAGTTACAGCTTGCGGTGAACCACCTCCAAAGATGGGGTATTGCAAATGGACTCCGCTTCTCCACAAACAAAACTGTTGCAATGCACTTCTGTCGTAGACGGTGCTCCCAAGAACTCAACACGAAGCTGTATGACTTGTTTATTCCTGTTCACCGAACTGCAAAATTTCTCGGGGTGCAGTTTGACAGTCGTTTGACGTACAAACAACATCTTAGAACACTTAGAGAAAAATGTTTTAAATCACTAAACTTATTGAAGTGCATTTCACGAACCTCGTATGGCGCGGATCGTAAAACACTGACGATGCTGTACCGGTCGTTGATTCGATCCAAGCTGGATTATGCATGCTATGTGTATGACAGCGCCTGCACTACCAATAAGCGTGTCCTTGACACTGTACACCATGCTGCATTACGCATCATTACCGGAGCTTTCCGCACCTCACCAATCGTTAGCTTGCTGGCAGAAGCCAACGAACCACCTCTGGCACTAAGACGGGAAATGCTTGGCATGCGGTACGCCTGCAAATTGCGTCAGTTTCCCACCCACCCCACGTACCCAGCGGTGTTTTCGCGACACATGTTGACACTGTTCAGCAGTAGGCAACGTGGGACGGCCTTACCTTTCTGTGTACGCATCCGTAAGCTCCTTCAGGAGAGCAGAACGAGAGTATCTAGAGTGGCGTGCATGGAGCAGCAATCGATACCCCCGTGGAATCTGGTGTCTCCTGCAGTTGATCTGACACTTGCAGCGACGCCTAAGGGCAATGTTTCACCTGAGCTGCTTCGGATGAAAACTTTGGAGCATCTGGAAACGTTTGAAGGATGCACACGCATTTTCACAGATGGGTCGAAGGGTGACCATGGAGTAGGATCTGCGTTTGTGTGCGGTTCCTCTGTCAGATGTTTTACTTTACCTAGATATGCCTCGGTGTACAGTTCAGAGCTCGTTGCAATCATCAAAGCGCTTTCCTACATCGAGATCTCGCGAGATGTTGATTATGTGATCTTATCTGATTCCCTCAGTAGCCTTTTGGCACTGACTGGATTCTACCCATCTGACCCATTACTCCTTGATATTATGACTCGTTTGACTGCCATACATCAGGATGGGAAGACTGTTCATTTGTGCTGGATCCCCAGCCATGTGGGTGTATTGGGAAATGAGCGCGCCGATTCTGCAGCGAAATGGGTTGCTCGGAGACCACAAACGCGTGTTTTTCCACTGCCAGCCAGAGACCATCTTCCCGGAATATATTCGTTTATGAAGACCAAGTGGCAGAGTAGTTGGAGCGCGCAGACCAACAATAAACTTCACGCGATAAAACCACACCTTGGAGACTGGCCATCGTGCTACCGCAGATCCAGAAGTGACGAGGTGACGCTGTGCAGACTACGCCTCGGCCACACACATGCTACACACCAATACCTTATCTGCGGCGGTGAGAGACCCCAGTGTCCCCGCTGTTTAGGAAGCCTGACCGTACGTCATGTACTTTTCTCATGCGATCAGTTCTCAACAGAACGAAGGTTGTTCTATGGAAATAATACACGGCTCAACACATATAGTGATGTCCTGGCTGATGATTCAGACTTAGTTCATTCTGGGAACATATTCCGCTTTCTGAAAGCGATCAGTTTTCGGGCCATCTACTCACCCCGGTAGCACCTGTCCGCATAACTAACTGATACGCTGAACTAAAAGTTATGGGCGCTAAATGATCACACTTTGGTCGAAGCGCCCTTAAACTCAAATAACTAACTAACATACGCTCCCATTCCAATGCCCATCCCATCTCAAAGTCCATATCCTTCACCTGGCCCTGCAACACCAACTCTCCCCACTAAGAGCAGGTAGGACAACTTCCCCTGTCCTGCCCACCAGCTCCGTTTTATCGGGGTAGCCGCGCCCCCTCGGCCCGCCCCCCGGGGTTGACGGAGTCCTGGAGGTTGAGGTCCCCCGTCGCACGGTGCTAGTTGTGACGGGGGACCAACACGCCTCTTTGGTCTCGATATCCCGGAGGGGCGGGCGGTGTAAAGTGGCCGGTCGCCTCGGGCCGGGACCTGGGATTGTTCCCAGTGTCTGCCGGCCCGGCCGGCTGGGGTTAAGGGGTGGGCGGTGCTGGATCCCGGTCGGGGTGGTGAGTCTCTCTCTCTCCCGGCCGGGCGAAGGCGCCGCCTGCCCCGTATAGCTCCTCGGGCGCCTGTCGTACTCCCGTCCGCGGGACCCAGGCGTCCCCCAAGTAGGGCCCCTACGTGGTGGGGCGCCCGAGGAGTTGAAACCAATACACTTCCATGGATTATCCTGACACACAACTATACCCTCGCCCTAGTCTTGACTCGGACGATTCGTCGTTCCAGTCTTCCACATCCCAGTCCCGCGCCTCCGTGAGGCCAGTTTTAGACGCTGTCTCGGATTTTCCTTCTATGGATTCTCGTCCCGTCGGGGCGACGCGACCTGACAAGACACCTGAGCGTGAAACCGAAGTAGAGCCCGAGTTCGTCGACCCAACTGTCTTGATCCTGTCGAGTTCAGAGCTCAGTCTGTCCGACCTCAGCCCTTTCCAACGGTGTGAGGGCACTGAGCGATTCGGTACGGTGGTACGGTGCGACAAATTGGTTGATGGTGGCATCGAAGTTGAATTTTCTGATCCGGAGGAAGCTGGGCGGGCGTTAAAAGCCACACTCTTTACGTTTACGTACACCATCGATGGTAGACACGTACAAAGGACAGTGCCCCTAAATGTGAAAACTCACCACTTTAAAAACTGCTCCAGAGGTGTCATCACTTGCCATGACCTACAAGGTGTGACAAGTGAAGAAATTGTGCGCGGTCTTGCGGCGTTCGGTGTCCTGGAAGCTAGAAGACTGAAAACGAAAAGGGACGGCGTTTCACACGACACAGACAACATTGTACTTACTTTTAACTCCCAAACACAGCCTACCCATGTGAGAATCGGGCATGTTAGGGTCAGAGTCCGCGTTTATCGACCAATCCCGATGAGATGCTTCGCCTGTCACAGGTACGGACACACCAGCCGCCACTGTCGATCAAAGCCGAGGTGTCTGCGATGTGCCTCCTTGGAGCATTCAGTGGACGCTTGCACATCGGAAACCTTATGCTGTCCAAACTGCAAGGGCGATCATTCTGCTCGTGACCGAGTCTTCCCGGTTTTCAAACGGGAGCAGAGTATCATAAGATTGAAGTGTGACAGGAGCGTGTCATTCCGAGAAGCTCGGGAAATGACCAAGACGGCCACTACACCTCGCTCTTATGCGGCCGTGGTGGCCAGCTCCACCCATCCCCTTCAACCCGAGTCATCCCAGGAGCGAACAGACATGCCACCTACTTCACCTGCACCACGGAGCTGTGATCCTCCTGGACGCGATGCTCTGGATAAGATGATAGCCCGCCAATTGATTGGCCTGCTAAAGGAATGTGGTCTGGCAATAATCCAGGTAAACTCTTACACCTCAGCATGACACTGTTTTGCCACGATTTTACTTTTGGTTTTTATCAATAAACTTGTTATGGGCGCTATATGACCATTGCAGTCGATGCGCCTTTTAAACCCAAATCACAAACAACGAATTTTTCGGTCAGAAACTCTCCCAGGAAGGCAAAGACACCCCTCCATGCAGGAGCGGGCTCAGAAATTGTCATCAGGGGAACATGGTCTCTGGATAGGCGCCTCTAGATGGAAAAAAAATTGAAGGGTGGGGTGCACTCGGACCTTACTGGAGGGGCACCTTTACCTTCCAATGTGCGCCTCTGGCTGAAAAATTCGAAGAAGTTCACTCAAACACACATAATGTGGGTCTTTTCCTTCCAAGGAGCGCCTCTGGCTGAATAATTCGAGGGGGATGCACTCGAGCACACTGAAAGGGCGCCTTTTCCTGAGAGGGGCACCACTGGCTGACGAATTCGATAGGGATACACTCGGGCTTTCCCGGAGGGGAACGTTTTCCCGACCGAAGGGGCGCCAATTTCCATGGGGGCACATTCTCTCAGTGCCACCCCTGTATCCGCCCCTGCCTCCAAGTACTATCGCAGTGGCGCCCTTCCGAAGAAATGGCGCCCCTTCAGACAAGTGCCCCATGACAATTCCTGAATCGGCCGCAGGTAGGAGTCTCCAGCCCTGGCAAGGCCTCAACGCTGCGGACGTTAAAATGTTGTGTTTTGAAAATTACTTTTTTGCACATCCTAGTCTTTTGCCCGGGTATGCAGCATGGTGTAGGACCCTTCACCCGATGCCCAATCTTCATAATGGGGAATAATTATTTTCCGATGCATTTTTGGCCACATGTGTGATAAAATGCCGTCTTTTTTACTGTCCATGACTTGTACTATAACGACTACCTTGCCTATTTCGCAGACACGTACCTACTTTGGCAGTGGCGACGCACACATATTTTGCCATATCAGATATATCGGACTTATAAGATGGAGAGACACTAACTCGTTGACCCTAGATGACCTGACCTAAAAATTTTGACACAGCATGCCAAATTGATGTGGGAAAAGGTATGCCAAATTTCGGCGCGATGCCGCGCGCCGTTCTTTCACGATCCGCGGAAAATCTTGGGGGCGGGGGCGTAACAACCCCCCCCGAGACGGCGCGGGTTAATCAAGATAACCGACTTATTCGCAAGATTCTACAAGTTGTAGAATTGCTAGCCGGAATGGGTAAGACTACTGTCTTCTGCAGGATCCCAATAATGCCAACGAGCCTGGAGTTCGACATGTAATAAACTAAAGATCCTGAAGCCGACACTAGGACTGTGGAGATCATCGTATCGGGTCGAACGATGGGATGAAATTACGCCCTGCCGTCTAAGAATAGGACATACCCTAGCCACACACCGATACTTGCTATCTGGAGATGACCAACCCTTGTGCCCACGCTGTTCTGCCCTGCTTACTGTATACCATGTAATTGTAGCTTGTTCAACACTGGAACCTCTACGACGTCAATACTTTGGAAGAGCGAGCAACGACTCCTTACGTATGCTTCTGAGTGACGACTCGGATGTCGTGACGTCCGGTAACATCTTTACGTTTCTTCGACACGCAAACTTTGATGTGATATATCGTCCTTCATGAACCAAGATTTTACCCCCACTAATGATTATTTGAAGGACATACCGTTTTAGTCTTTCTCTAATCATTGTTATGGGCACAAAACGACCTTGCTGTCGACGTGCCCCTAAACAGCAATCCACCACCACCGCCACCAGTCACATTGGGCTAGCTGGAAATGAAGCTGCTGACATGGCTGCATGGGTCGCTATCAGCAGTGGTCGCATCGTTTCTCTACCACTTCCTCCAAGAGATCTCTACCCATCTATATCATCATTTATACGATCAGAATGGCAGCGAGTCTGGAGTTCGAAGCGTAGCAAACTAAGTATCCTGAAGCCGACACTAGGGCAGCGGTGGTCCTGGCATCGGGCAAAACGATGGGAAGAAGTTGCGCTCTGCCGTCTGCGAATAGGCCATACCTCAGCCACACACCGCTACTTAGTGTCTGGATGAGACCGACCCACGCTGTTCTGCCTTGCTTACTGTACACCATGTCATTGTAGCATGTTCAACACTGGAACCTCTACGCCGTCAATATTTTGGAAAAGCGAGCACCGACTCCTTACGTATGCTTCTAGGTGACGCCTCGGATGTCGTGACGTCCGGTAACATGTTTACTTTTCTTCGACAAGCAAGCTTTGATGTGATATATCGTCCTTGAGAACCAATATTCTACCTCCACTAATGATGATTTGAAGAACATACCGTTTTAATTTCCTCTAACCATTGTTATGGGCCCAAAATGACCTTGCTGTCGACGTGCCCCTAAACATAAATTCATCATCATCTGGCCGGAGAAGTGACCACCTTACGTGGGAGGGAGACGCATGCCCCCAGTATCTGCACCTGACTACCGCATCTGCAAGCCAGTAGCTGGCCGTGTTCAGGCTATCAGTTTTCTCCTTTCTCCGGAGAAGACAGATCTCTAGCCGACGAAAACGGACTGTGCGTTTCGGGTGGCTGGAATCCAAGAAGTCAGCACCAAGTTCGACCTGCTGGCGGCAAGCCTTTCGTGGTTGGTTATTTGGGTGTAGGGGCGCATCGACTGTGTTGGTCATTTAGCGCCCATAACAATGCGGATCATTCCTAGTTTCTGGTGTTGCATGTCAGTGCGAGGTGCGTAAATCGCTCTGAAGTCGACATCCGAGAGAAAGCAAAAAAGTTTTCCTGAAGTTACAACGCGCGAGTGGTCACCCAGGAGATCGCGGAGTGACGGCGAATGCATGACTCCAAAAAGACGTCTTCTATCATCGGCGAGCAGGGGACATGAAATCAGAACGTGGCGTGCTGACAGTGGTGCATGGCATCGAGGACAGTTTGGCCTGTCCTCCCCACACAGCAGATAGTGGTGTGTTGGGTGGGTGTGCCCAAGCCGAAGGCGGCAGAACACGACCTTGACCCGCCGCCCCCTGTGGTAGGACGAGGGCCACTCTCCAAGGCATGGTTTGATTGTTCGTAGTTTATTGTCCTGCAGTGTGTCCCAACTAGACTGCCATTTCTTAATAACAAATGTCGCGATAGAACGGTCATACTCCATCGCGGGGAGCGGCATAGACCGCAGGTATGGTGCTTTGGCTGCACGTTTCGCAGCAGCATCCGTTGCCTCGTTCCCCACGATGCCGGCGTGGCTCGGGATCCAACAGAGGACAACAGTCTTCCCAGCTTGGGACAGTGATCTGAGCCGCCGTGAAACATCCTGTATAATGGTGTCAGGTGGGTTAAATGTTTAAGCGCCAAAAGACTGCTGAGGGAATCGGTAAAAAATGGCATGCAAGGCATCACGCCCCACTTCAATATAACTTGGGGTCTTCGTGATCGCCACCAGCTCTGACGTGTAGATAGTTGCGTGTGATGGTAGGGAAAAAGATATTGACAAATGCACTGCCTACAACAGGCAGTGCTCAGCGACAAATGCACTGCCTACAACAGCATCAGTCTTGGACCCATCTGTGTAAATCGGGACGAGTCCCTCGAATGAGGCTATGTGTTCTAGGGCACGCGACAGGCGGTCTTGTGGCGTAGCATGCTCCTTCCGAACCGAAGAGAGTGACATACCTATTACTGGAGGTATCATTTGCCATGGAGGCTGGTTGGTTGGTTGGTTGGTTGTTGGTTTTACGACACCTCGACCGTTCAGTCATGTAGCGTCGCCAATCTCTCACGCCGATTGGTCGCGGGCGAAGAGTAGCGACAGGTGAGAATCGAACCCACAATCTTTCGATTGTGAGACGAGCATCTTACCCCTAGACCACTCGTCCCCCTTTTGCCATGGAGGCATTTGTGTATGATTGGATTCGATAACTCTCTTCAGTCGAATCCCACTGTCCTCAAAGAGCCTGCGTATCCGAACGCAGGAGATGGCATGCATGGTACGTCCTCGACAGAATGATGCGATTAGACGATGAGAGAAAACATGTGCAAATGCGGGGTTGCCGGGGAATTGACGCAGCCTACAGGCATAGCGCATTCCAAGCATTTCGCGGCAAAGTCGGAGTGGTGGCTCGTGGGTTTCAGCCAGAAGGCTGACAGAAGGCGAAGTTCGGAAAGCGCCGGTCACAATGAGAAGCGCCGAGTGTTGCAGTGTCCAGTGGGCGTTTGCTTGTTGAGGATGCGCTGTCATATATAAAACAGGCATAGTCCAGTTTTGAACGGATGAGGGAGCGATACAACAGTAACATGGCTTTCCTGTCTCCTCCGTAGGATGTATGTGCGACCATCTTTAGTAGGTTTAGGCATGCAAAACACCTTTCTCGAAGTGCCCTGAAGTGTTCCTTGTAATTAAGACGAGTGTCAAAAATTACTCAGTAAAAACTCAAAGTAATTCAGGTCAGTAAAAACCAGTCACCCAACCACAACACTAAGACATGGCTCAGACGAAGTAGTTCTCTGTTCTGTTATGGGCGCTAAATGATTTACCATGGTCGATGCGCCCTAAAACCCTAATCACACACACACACGCTCCTATCACGCCAAACTCAGGCAACCCATCCACTATTTCGTCCTCCGGTACGTCCTTCAGATCGTAGCAATTGATGATTCCGCGCGATGTATTTTTGGTTTGATGTGGTTCAACTTTAATTCGGATGCTTTCTTTAATTTTCCTCCCACCGTTGCGTACACCGTAGATGAACTCGGAGCTCGTCAACGCCCTCTCCGCTTCCTGTGCCACCGCGAACTCTACATCCAACGCTCCATCCTTAAGCTTCTCACAACGTACAATTTTACCAAGTCTATCACATCCGTCACGTCTCAGGAAAGGGGACAACGACGCAAGATTCTTAGTCAGTCCTCGGACGATGAGGATACGTGGGGCATTGGGGACAAGGCTTCTGCTGCTCGTCGGGTTAGGCATTCTTCCACCGGTGGTGGGTGGGAGAATGGTCTGGCCCCTACACGAGGGACCAGGAGGGGTTTTATGGTTTGGAGATGCCATGCAAGTGAGTTTGTTTTCGGCTCCTCGGGCGCCCCACCGCATAGGGCCCTACTGGGGGGGACGCCTGGGTCCCGTGGACGGGAGGACGCCAGGCGCCCGAAGAGCTATACGGGGCGGGCGGCGCCTTCGCACGGCCGGGAGATAGGGACTCACCACCCCGACCGCACCGACAGCGCCGCCCACCTCTTGACCCCAGCCGGCCGGGCCGGCAGGCACTGGGAAACCCAGGCCCCCAGCCCGAGACGACCTGCAACTTGACCCGCATGGGGCCCCAGGCGGGCCCGCCCGCCCTCTGAGATATCAGGACCAAAGAGGCGTGCTGTTCCCCGTCACAACTAGTACAGTGCGACGGGGGACCTCAGCCTCCAGGACTCAGTCAACCCCGGGGGCGGGCCGAGGGGGCGCGGCTACCCCGATAAAACTGAGCTGGTGGGCAGGAGCGGGGAAGTTGTCCTACCTGCTCATGATAGGGAGAGTTGGTGTTGCAGGGCCAGGTGAAGGACATGGATGTTGAGATGAGATGGGCATTGGAATGGGAGCGTATGGATGGAAGGACGAGTGAGGCACTCTTAGTCTCGCCCCTAGTCATTGGACCGATGGCCTGGTCCGCCGGGTCCTTGGGGCACACAATCCCCCCTCCCCACCAGCAAGCCTTTCTGCGTCGATCACCACGCAGGTGTGATATTACCACGGCCCATACACCCAGGTTCGTGGACCTTATTGATACACTGAGACTTCGTGTTCGCGAAGTCTCAGGTTGGCGCAATCGCGAACGGCCCTCCTGAAAGCCCTATTTCCCCGTCACAGCTTGGAGACCAAAAAGCCGTTCCAGCTGCTCATGCGGATGCACTCCAAGCTGGGTACAGCAGGAGATGCCCCACACAACCGTGAGCTGTTAACTATCGCAGCTGACAGATTCGTGGAAGTATCGGCTTCAGGCCCGGTGTCAGCAATGGCGGCAGGATACTCAGGATACTCAGCAGCGCAAACGGTGTCGGTCGGCAGTGTCTCCCGACACCAGTACGCTGGCAACACTTTGTTGCCAGTACGCTGGCAACAGTACGGATCCTGGAAACTTGTTCCGTTACTTGTCGATTGGGATCCAAACCACGTATGCACCCAGGTAATACCTCTCACCAACAGTGAAATACTAGTATAAAAGTTATGGGCGCGAATGATCAATTCTGGCCGAAGCGCCCTAAAGCCCAAATAACTAACTAACTAACTAAGCTTTATTGATGGCAGAGTATAGTGAGCTCGTCCAGCTCTATTCGCCAACCGATATTCCATTTCAGCTTACTGTCGTGTCGTGAACTCGCGGCCGCGTCTGACCAGAACTGGCCGTCAGCACGCAACCGGACGATGTAAATCTGCGTGCTTTGTACCGAGCTGGGAAAAGTTGAACAAAAAAGCGTGTAATCTGAATGGAAAGTGAGCGAAATGATCCCAACTGCGCGAGCCTTCGGTGTGTTTATTGACGCCGTAAGGCCAGCTCCGCTACTGCGTCGCCGAGTGTCAGCAGCTGGCGGAGTGTCGATATCGCTGGGCGGCGGGGCTGATGAGGGCTGACGGCCGCCATGTGTCGGCAGGTACGAGGACCACGCCGCGCTGGACGGCGGCCCGGACGGTCTGCGCGTGATACGTCACCTGCTGGATCACGCCGCCGGCTGGCTGCGGCCGGGCGGCGCCCTGCTGCTGGAGGTGCACCACAGCCACCCGGCGGCCATCGAGCGCCTGCTGGCTACACCTCGACGCCGACTGGGCCACCTGCGGGTACGCCGTGACTTCGCCGGCAAGCACAGGTTCATCGAGGCTCAGAGGATAGACACGGACGAGGCCAACTCACTTTAGTGGAAGACTGTGCTGGCCTCCAACACATCGACGGCGATCGTGCTGATGTCAGCTGGCTCTTGGCTATGGTGAAATGTTGCCAGGAAGGAGGGTCCGACATCAGCCGTGGTGTTCACGTGTTGGTAACAGTATGCAGTAAGCCGTGCGAACCAATGCAAAAGTATCGTCTGCGTGTTGGCCACTGTTCGGTGACTGCGCGTAACGACCTCAGCTTGCCACGCGGATAGCACGAGCTACGACCCTGGGTGAAGCATGAAGTGATGATTACATCCATTGTGATATATTCAGTCAATAAATAACGGAAGTGATTCTGTTTCCAGATGTTATGATATCCATCTGCTATGAATATGTATGTATCCATGCGCAGCACACGCGTGACACATTGCACGCTGCGCAGTCGTCTTCTGCTGAGCGTGGGCATGTGCAAGTAACGCTCTTTTGGCAGCCAGCACCACCGGTAGAAATTCTGCCGCACGTTCTCTGCGTTGGCATTTCCGGCCGTTTTATAAGACTTAGCGGTTGTCACATGAAATGACATACCACAAGTTATCGCTTCGTGCCGCTACCCGAATACTGTGTATGAGACGTACCGCTTCTATGAGAAGCATGAACAGGACACTCAAGTTACATGTGAAATCAGCCCGAAATTATCTTCATCTGGTTTGGATTATGCATGGTACAACATAGTAGAAAACACAACGCAGTCGGCTTGTTAAAATAATAGCAACCTGCTATGTAAATTGTTGAAAAACGATTGCAACACACGCTGCACAGCCCTGCAGACGTAGTCATCACTCTCACTCAAACTGCATACCACTAAGCAGGATTCCTTGCCAGCCATTGTCAGTCGCTCCTTTCCAAGACCGCACACCAGTTGCCCTGGTCATAGTAGCTCTCCACGACCGATAGCCCGCCGGCGCTGGCAACGTCCTCCTCCAGTTCGCCCTGGCGGTACACGTGGTAGTAGCGATGGTGCACGCGAGACGGTGGCGAGTCGGCCGGCGCCGAGCGCAGCGTCCAAGGCACCAGCACGTCCTGCTGCCGGAACTCGGTGCGGTTGGTGTGTACGGGCAGTGGCAGCGGGCGGCCGTCGTTGGCGGCGGCCAACTCGTGCTGGCGACCCGCCTTCAGGTAGTTGCTGGTGCGGCCGTCCAGCCGCTGCTCCAGCGCCCACACGTATACCAGAGCGCGGCCGCCGCGCCGCAGCACCCGTCCCAGCTCGGCCACGGCGGCCACCCGTCGCCGCTGTCGACACAGTCTGGTCACCGTCGGTCGACCGACCCAGGGGAATAATACGGCGGCCGGCCGGTGACAGCAGGCGCGGCGCACAGGGCAACAGACGTCAGGTGGGGCGGCACAGGGGAATAACACGGCGGCCGGCCGGTGGTAACAGACGCGGCGGCACAAGGGAACAGAGACTACGTCGGGTGGGCGGCAGAGGGAACAAAGCGACATCAAGCAGACAACAGCGGCGATAATAACTGGGGCGACAGAGGAGATGACAGGTTCAAAACGACAAAACGGAATGGTCGTAACTCGACCCGTTACACTGGCTGGTCCAGGGGGTCACTGGGAGTTTAGCCACCAAGTGGTTGCGTGAACGCCTGCGCGACGGTCGCTCACCCGTGTGGCCAGATGATGTATGACCGCGATGCAGATACAGCCATCCGCTACTGCGGAGCGCACCGGCAGCGACATGCAGCTGGCAGTCAGCGTCTGGTGGCCGCGCGACCGGCCAATGTCACACAGCTGCCTGTTCTGGTCCACCCCCACCTGAGGACGGTGAGGCAGGTCAGTACGGTTCTGGTCCACCCCCACATGAGGACGGTGAGGCAGGTCAGTACGGTACCACAACAGCCTGCTCCGGTCCACCCCAACCTGGAGACGGTGAGGCAGGTCAGTACGGTACCACAGCTGCCTGCTCTGGTCCACCCCCACATGAGGACGGTGAGACAGGTCAGTATCATACCACAGCTTCCTGTTCTGATCCACCCCCACCTGGGGACGGTGAGGCAGGTCAATATAATACCACAGCGAGACGAGTATACGGACGAGTGCGGAAGTGCCATTCGGGCACGCAAACGTGCCTTCAGAGTGTTCAACCACAACTGTACCACAGAAAATCGCATAGCGTTTCTCCGAGCCAGAGCCTTTTCTCGTCGAACCTGTCTGGAGGTCAAACGAGCATCTTTTCGGTCTTTTTTAAACACACTCACCCATCGAACACCAGCCGCCCAAGTATGGACGCGTATTAGCAGGATCGCGGGAAAATTCTCGTCTGCTCCACTACCTACCTTACAGGTAAGAGATCGGATAATTTCTGACCCCTCTGACGTTGCAAATGAGATTGGACGTGCATTATCAGAGCGTAGCCTACAGGGAAGCTCAGATCCACAATTTGTTCGTCACCGAATTCGCCATGAACGGTCCACCATAGACTTTTCTACGTCCGAGATACTCCCATATAACGCGCCGTTCACCGAAGCCGAGTTGATTTCCGCCGTTAACGCCCTGCGGAGTATATCTGAGGGCCCTGATGACGTTCATAACGATATGCTGAAACACCTGCCTTCCAGTGCGCTCCAAGTGCTCCTACAAATTTTCAACCGGCTTTGGGAAAGTGGAGGCTTTCCATCCTCATGGAGAGACACAACAGTAATACCGATCCTGAAGCCTGGCAAGAGCGGATTTGATCCATTACACTATCGACCTATCGCGCTCATATCATCGCTGTGCAAACTCATGGAGAGGATGGTGAACGTTCGCTTAATGTGGTTTTTGGAGCACTCCAACATTTTTACGAACGCAGTGTGGTTTTAGAAAAAACCGGTGTACAGTTGACCATATTTTATCCCTGGACACAGTCATACGAACTGAATTTCAGCGCAAACGACACGTTGGCGCCGTGTTCTTTGATATTGCGGGCGCTTATGATAAGACTTGGCGTCACGGCATTCTTCAGAAAGTTTTTAAGCACGGTATACGTGGACATATGGGCATATTTATACAAAACTTCTTAGCTGATCGATCCTTCTGCGTCCGGGTAGGCAATCGGCTCTCAGATCGATATCCACAGATTAATGGTGTACCTCAGGGCAGCGTTTTGAGCGTGCCTGTTTGGAATTATGATAAACGACATCGATGACAACCTCCCAACGACCATCGGGCGATCGCTGTTTGTGGACGACTTCGCGATCTGGTGTCCGGCTTCAAAGATCTCATCCATGGAAAGACAGCTCCAGTCGGCCGTCACACGACTACAGCGATGGAGTACGGCTAATGGGTTTCGCTTTTCGACTGCAAAAACTGTCTGCATCCATTTCTGCCGGCGGCGACAGTGCTGTCAGGACATGTCGCTCAGCCTTTACAGAGAAACCATCCCATGCAAACCCGTGGTTCGCTTCCTCGGAATGCACTTTGACACGCGACTTACGTATAGAGAACATTTTAAAGTCCTGCGTGAACAGTGTTTTAGATCTATGAACATTTTAAAATGTATATCTCGTACTACCTATGGGGCGGATAGGAAAACTTTACTTCTCCTATATCGATCTTTGATACGCTCAAGACTTGACTACGCTAGCTTTGTGTATGACTGTGCAAGCGTTTCAGCCAAGCGTACCCTGGACACCATACATCACTCAGGTCTTCGTATTGTGACTGGAGCATTCCGCACCTCGCCAACAGCAAGTCTCCTCGAGACAAATGAGCCATCGCTCGCTATGCGTCGTCAGATGCTAGGCACGCGGTATGCTATTAAGCTGGCACAATTTCCAGACCATCCCACATATCAAGCGGTCTTTTCACCCCACACCTTACGTTTGTTTCAACACAGACGGTCTCCGCACTTGAATCCGTTCTGTGTAAAAATTCGAGAAATGCTGCGAGATAGTGGGATCACGCTACGTGGTGTTCTCAGAAAAACACCCATCAGAACTCCCCCATGGGAATTGACCTCACCAAATGTTGATCTTTCTATAACTGAGACCCGCAAGCAAAGTACTATATGCTCAGAATTGCAAGCACGAGCTCTACAGACCATCCAATCGTACGAGGGGTATACAGCCACGTATACCGATGGATCTAAAACCGATACAGGCGTCGGTAGCGCGTTTGTATGTGATAACACTACTCGGGGTTTTACGCTACCACCGCATGCATCGGTTTTTACAGCAGAACTGGTGGCCATTGCCAAGGCTCTCTCTTTTATCCAGGAAGGGAACGAGGATCTACACCTGATCTTGTCTGATTCTCTCAGCAGCCTTTTGGCCCTGCAGCGATTTTACCACCCTAACCCCCTCATACAAGACATGTTGTTGCTCATCTCTTCCTTAGCTCAGGAGGGGAAACGTGTGGTATTGTGCTGGATCCCAAGCCACGTGGGAATTGTTGGAAACGAGCTCGCCGATGCAGCAGCCAAACGCTCGGCGAATGCACGATACGCGCGTCGGTTGCCACTCCCTGCAAGGGACTTTTACCCCAGTATATCTGCTTACCTGCACAACAAGTGGCAGTCTTCCTGGGATGCTGTCCTGGCCAACAAACTGAAAGTATTAAAGCCTCGCCTGGGTGCGTGGCAGTCTTCTTTGCGGCGATCGAGACGTGAGGAGGTGATTCTGTGCCGCCTTCGTCTGGGACACACATATTTTTCACACCGCTACCTTCTATGCTCGGAACAACGACCAGCCTGTCCACGTTGCGGCGACAACCTGTCTGTGGCCCATATTCTTAGCACATGTCGTCACCTTGAAACGGAACGTCGCCGCTTCTTTGGAACCCCATCGCCCACCCTGATGGAACTGTTGGGCGACGGTTCACGGTATGTCGCTGAACTCTTCCCATTCCTTTCTGCGGCTGGATTTGACGTAGTGTACTCACCCCAACAAAGGTAGCACGACATCGCAAAATATCGTCACCATGAAATACCCTAGCATGTTGCGACCCCCAGTCCTCTCATTTACTCGACGCCGATACGTTCACACCTGGCTTGACTGACGATGTTATGGGCGCTGTATAACCTAGGCAGTTGATGCGCCCCTAAACCCCAATAACAACAACAATATAGTACCACAGCAGACTGTTCTTGTCCACCCCCACCTGAGGACGGTGAGGAAGGTCAGTATCATACCACAGCTTCCTGTTCTGGTCCACCCCCACCTGGGGACGGTGAGGCAGGTCAGTATCATACCACAGCTTCCTGTTCTGGTCCACCCCCACCTGAGGACGGTGAGGCAGGTCAGTACTGAACCACAGCTGCCTGCTCTGGTCTGCCCGCACCTGTGGACAGTGAGGTCAGTGCGGCGGTATTAAAATAAAGATTTTGTTTTGTTAGGCGTGATATGTCGACAAGAATATGGCAGGATGTCGCAATTTACCATGTAAACATGCTTAATTGGTTGGTTATTTGAGTTTTAGGGCGCATCGAACAGGTTTGGTCATTTAGCGCCCATTAAACATGCTTAAAACATCGTTTTAAGCCCTTCAAGCTCAATCTTCAGCCAAGAACACACTCATAGGTGTACGTTTTCGTTCATTTTGGGAGACATATTGTAGGGATATTAACGATAGCGATGATAACACCATGTCATGAACAAATTGTATTGCATAACAAGTCACATTAACCACTATAATAACCAGACGGCCGACTCGCCGCCCGCCGCACGCTCTATTCCGGCCGTTCCCGGCTGCAGGCGGCCGAGTGGCGGTATATGGGCAAAAGATCGGGCGCGCCGCCCGCTTCCATGCATTTTGGCCCTGGAATGAAATGTTGTAAAATGAAAAGTTTTTGATATATTTTGATAAAAAGTAGTGCAAGATGATGTTGGGGTTCATGATGAGCAGATGGAAACGGCGAAACCCCTTGTAAAATACTGTTATTGTGTTTTTGAAGTCCAACTTGTATCATCGTTTTGCGAACTTTGTGAGGTATTCGGCATGTGCACCCCATGGAATTAAGATCTCGGATACCAGACAAACGTTAGCGAAGTGACGCTGCGGATATTTGTGGTTGACAGCACATGTGTGCTGTGTGAGCATCCTATCCTAATTAGGGGCGGATTCAGAAATTGACATGGGAGAGGTATTTGTCTGGGGGCGCCATTTCTTAGGTGTACCCCTGCAAAAATATATGATGCCCTCTGCCGAAAATCCGCGTAGCATGGGAGGGGGCGTGCACTTGAGCACAGTGAAGGGGTGTTTCTGGCTGAAAAATATGAGGGAAGCACTCAAGCCTTCCGGGAGGGGCGCAGGTTCCAAATTCTATGGGGGCATATGTCCCTGTATCCGCCTCTAGCGCGACCATCTTGCAGGGCACGGGTTGACGCTCAGGCAGGGTGTTGCTTTATATACTTTTGAGGGGCAAGTGTCCCCTCAATGTTGGCTTTGCTCCCGCCAATAAGTTTAAGCTCTGACATGGGTCCCTTTGGAGTGTGCTCCCCCAATCCATTTGGACCCGCCCATTGCCTTCATGAATTTTGCCTCCGCCCCAATTATTTTCAGAAATCACTATCCGTGTTCTCAGGACTTCCCCTTTAATTGTAGTTCTTTCTATCAGACTGGGGCCCCATCCAATGGCGTAGCCAAGAGGGCAGGCGCGGATTCAGGATTTTTCATGAATTTCATGCATGTTTGGAGCGACTGGAGAAGCCCTCAGTAGCACCTTCAGCTGAAAATTGCCAGAGGAGCGCATTCGAAGATCATGGAAGGGAGACCTCGGCGGAAAATTTAAGGGGGTGCATTCGATTGACTTCAAGGGGCACATTTTCATCTCGAGGGGCGCATTTAGCTGCAAAAATGAGAAAGGTTTCACTCCAGCCTCACTGGAGGGCCACGTTTCCCGGTAAGATGGGCGCCACCTTGTCATGAGCGAGCACATGTCCCTTGTGCCTTTTGTATCCGTCTCTGCAAGGGGATGAACGGCACGGACGCGGGAGATCGGAGTACAAGCTCAATGGGGAATATATGATGTGGTTTTTGCTTGATGTATGGATATACATGAAGCAAAATTTTGTTTTGCTTTATTTATAACTATACCATTTGAAAATTCTACAGTAACCACCTAGACCGTCAAAGAACCACCGCTTTACATCCACAACACATTTCGCAGCGCCTACCAGCGCCGACGTTTTGCCCATATGCGGCGCCGTCATCGAGAACTTTTTGAAAAGTCGAGTTGTCTGTCTAATTATATATCAAGGTCAATGGATCACATCATAGATCTATTATACAATAATCCGACAGCCACACATCTCGTAACAACTGAAGTTGTAATGAGAAATATTTGTGTATCGCAATCCATAATGGTGAGCATAAGCATACTAGTTGTACACGAGATACTGTTGGACATGGAACTTCACAAGCACAGATCAAGAAGCACGATGTCGATACTTATTCGGGAAGGTTTATTCGGTGTTCAGAAAGTGGTATATTCCATCCTCTCACGAATAATGTATCACTGTAGTACAGTACCACAGCAGCCTGCTCTAGTACACCCCCACATGGGTGACCGTGACGGGGTCGGTCCGTACGGTACCACAGCAGCCTGCTCTAGTCCACCCACACCTGGGGACAGTGACCGGGCAGGTTGTGCGTGCGTGCGTGCGTGCGTGCGTGCGTGCGTGCGTGCGTGCATGTGCGTGTGTGTGTGTGATTGGGTTTTAGGGCGCATTGACCATGATAGATCATTTGGCGTCCATAACAAATGAGAAAACTATTTAATCAGAGCCATGTCTTAGTGTTGTGGTTGGGTGACTGGTCATCACTACCCTGAATGTTATTTTTTTATTAAAAATATCAAGTAGCGACACACCTTTCCTAAGCAGTCCGAGTCGTCTCGAAGAAGACTGAGGAATGTCCTGTTGGTTCCAAGGTACTGGGCTCTCTCCTGTGCGTAGAGCTGGCATGTGAGAATATGATGCACCGTTAGTGGAGAATTGCATCATGGGCATATTAGCTCGTGTTCATTCTTGGTAGTTATTGGTTTTACGACACGTCGACCGTTGATTCATGTAGTGTCGCCAATCTTTCACGCCGATTGGTCGCGGGCGAAGAATAGCGACAGGTGAGACCCGAACCCACAATCTTTCGATTGTGAGACGGGCAACTTACCCCAAGACTACTCGTCCCCTTGCGTTCATTCCTGAGGAAGTGACAGTGTGTGGCGTATATGTGCCTGTGCATGATTCGGAGTCGTTCCAACGCCACCTCCTCCGCTCATACTTTCCTGGAGGACGAGGACTAGTACCCTATTCGTCGTTTGATTGCTTGGAGTTTGTTAGTGCCCAGAGCGTCTGACCTGCTTTGCCATTTCTCATGCATGTATTTTGAGATCCCGTGACGGGAGAGGGAGGTTGCGAGTGCACGTTTTCTGTGCCGCTCGTTTCGCCGCCGCGTCGGAGACTTCATTCCCCCCGATGCCAACGTGGCTTGGGATTCAGCAGAATGAAACAAATGTCCCTTCTCGTTTCAGTAGGGTGAGCCGAAATAAGATGTCCCGCAGAATAGGTTATTGGGGGTTGAAACTTTCCAGTGCCGACAGGCTGCTCAAAGAGTCGGACAGACAACACATGAGCAGTATTCACTGACTTCAATGCAGCATAGCGCCTTGAGGATCGCAACCAGTTCCGATGTATAAACGGATGCGTTTGACGGAAGTGAGAAGGACCTCGTGACGGACCCGGTGACGAACGCACATCCGACACCCTGCTGTCCTTTTGAGCCGTCTGTATATATCAGGGTGCTTCCGTCGTACGTGGCTATGCGCTCCAACGCGTTTATCCGGAACAATTTGGTGGGGACATCAATATTCTTGGACGTACAGAGAGCCAGGTCTATTTGTGGCGATATTAATTACCAGGGTGGTATCTGCGATCGGCCATCAATGCGAATTCCACGTATGCGGATACCACTTGTTCGAATTAGTCTGTGCACCCTCGCACATAAGGGTTCAGGGGTTGCCTTCAGTTCTCCGTGGAACAGTGCCAATAGACGGCGAGAAAACATCGCACCATACGTTGAGTGTAAAGGATACTGCCTCAGTTTACACGCATAGCGAATGACGAGCTTATCACGTCTCAATGCCAGGTGCGGCTCGTGGGCTTCCACTTGGAGGCTTGCTATCGGCGAATTTCTGAATGCTCCGGTTGCAATACGTAAGGCTGCATGGTGAACCGTGTCAAGTATGCACTTTCTGGGGGTTCTGGCTCCATCATACACAAAACAACAATAGCCAAGCTTTGAACGGCGTCGGTACCGTCTTTAAAAGAGTTGCTCGGTCTGCTCCTTATGTTGTTCGTGCCACACATTTCATGATATTCATGGTACATGGTATTGCGGTGGAAAAGTCGATAGGAGTTTGGTTGGTTGGTTATTTAGGCTTAGGGGCGCATCGACTGCGTTGGTCATACAGCGCCCATAACAGTGTTAGATGGTACTGATCGTCTTAAACGGTCCAACAGTTGTACACGAACCTAAGGAATACAGGCAAGTCATTCCGATATTCTAGTTAATTAGTTAGTGTTGCATGTCAGTTAGGTGTGTAAATTGCTCTGAAGTCGGCATCCGAAAGAAAGCGAAAAACTGTCCCGAAGTTACCGCACGCGAGTGATCACCCAAGAGATCGCGGAGTGACAGCGACCGCACGCCTCCAAAAAGGCGTCTGCGATCATCGGCGAGCACAGGGCATGAAACCAAAACGTGACGCACTGACATCGGTGCGTGACATCGAGGGCAGTTTGGCCTGTCCTCTCCACTGAGCAGATGGTGGTGTGTTGCGTGAGTGTGCCCAAGCCGAAGGCGGCAGAGGACGACCTCGTTTCTCCTTGTCCTGCGGTAAGACGAGGTCCATTCTCCTAGACGTGGTTTAATCGTGTGTAGTTTGTTGTCCTGCAGAGTGTTCCAGATATTCTGCCAATTTTCCATAACAAAAGCCGTGATTGAACGGTGATATTCCCTCGCGGGGAGCGACATAGACCGCCGGTATGGGGCTTGGGCTGCACGTTTCGCAGCAGCATACGCTGCCTCAATCCCCACGATGCCGACGTGGCTCGGAATCCAACAGAGGATAATATCCCTTCCAGCTCGAGCCAGTGATGTGAGACGTCGCAGAACATCCTGTACAATGGGGTCAGGTGGGTTAAACTGCCTTAGCGCCCAAAGACTGCTGAGAGAATCGGTAAAAATGACATGCGAGGCATCCCGCCCAACTTCAATAAAACTGAGTGCCTTGATGATGGCAACAAGCTGACGTGTATACCGTTGCATGGGGTGGTAGAGAGAAAGACCGCGATATGGAACCAATAACAAATGCACTACCAACACCAGCATCAGTCTTCGATCCGTCTGTATATATCGGAATGTATCCGTCATACGAGGCTATGTGCTCCAGAGCATGCGAGCGACGATCGTGGTGTGTTGCATGTGCCTTCTTCACCGCGGAGAGTGACATGTCAATTGTTGGGTGGGCCACCTGCCAAGGCGGTGTTTGTGAAAAACCGACCCGCATAATCTCCCTCAGTCTAATCTCGCTATCTTCGAAGAGTCTGTGCATTCTGACGCAGAAGGGGGTGCCGTGCATAGTGCACGCTCGACCGAATGCTGCGAGCAGGCGATGGGAGAACACATGCGCATAAGCGGGGTGGTCGGGGAATTGACGTAGTTTGGAGGCGTAGCGCATCCAGAGCATCTCGCGGCGGAGCGAGAGTGGTGGCTCGTGGACTTCAGCCAGAAGGCTCACAGAAGGCGAGGTGCGGAAAGCACCGGTCACAATACGGAGCGCCGAATGATGTATCACATCCAGTGATCGTTTGCTAGTTGCACATGCGCCGTCATATATAAAACATGCGTAGTCCAGCTTTGAACGGACAAGGGAACGATACAACATGAGCATAGTTTTCCTGTCTCCTCCGTAGGACGTGCGCGCAACCATCTTTAGTAGGTTTAGTGATGTAAAACATTTCTCTCGAAGTGTTTTAAAGTGGTCCTTGTAATTAAGACGGCTGTCAAAAATCACTCCCAAAAACCGAGTGGCGCGCTGAAAGGGAATTGGTTCCCCATACAGCTGGAGAGCAGGGTCTGGGCAGCATCGGCGGCGCCGGCAGAAATGCATCCCAACGGTTTTCGAAACAGAGAACCGAAATTCGTTCATGGAGCTCCACCTCTCCAAGCTTGATGCCGCCAACTGCAGCTGCCATGCCATTGACGGTGCACTGGATGTGCAGCACCAAATCGCTACGTCATCCACGAACAGTGATCGGCCAACATTTCGTGGAAGAGAGTCGCAGATATCATTGATCATGATGGCGAACAGCGCCACGCTTAATACACTCCCCTGTGGCACCCCTTCTGTTTGTGGGTACCCATCTGACAAGCAACTTCCAATCCGCACACGAAAGAAGCGCCTCAACAAAAAAAAATTGGGAGGAAGAGGCCCATAGATCCGCGAATTCCGCACCTGACGACCTTCATCAGGATGCCAAAGCGCCAGGTGGTGTCGTACGCTCCGTGAATGTCGAAAAAGACTGCACCGACGTGACGATTTTGCTGAAACGCTGCTCGTACCACGGTATCAAGAGATAAAATGTGGTCAACGGTGCTACGATTTTTTCTAAATCCACACTGTGCGTTAGTTAAAATGCCATGTCGTTCGAGAAACCAGGTCAATCGCACGTTTACCATCCTCTCCATCAGCTTGCAGAGGGATGATGTTAGCGATATTGGTCGATAGCTCGCTGGGTCTAAGCTATCTTTCTAGGGCTTTAAAATTGGAATCATAATGGCCTCACGCCAAGTGGGTGGGAAATCCCCACTCTCCCACAGCCGGTTCAGCGTTGCCAGTACGGCATCAAGTGTAAATGATGGAAGGTGCTTTAGCATATAATTATGTATCTGATCGGGACCTTCTGATACGCTCCGAAGGGTCGCAATAGCGGAACGGAGCTCAACGAGCGTGAATGGCTCGTTGTAACATATACGTTCAGAAGTAAAAAAAGTTCAGTGACTGTCTCTCGCAAGTGGCTTTGTGGCGTGTGAATAGGTCATCATCACTGTAGCACCTGCATCGGTTCGATATTGTGCGAGCCATATCATTGGCCACGTCGACCGGCTGAGATGGCGATGAGATTGGCCATGCTACTCCTTCAGTCAAAGGCCCTGAAGGCGCGTCGTCTTGCCCGAATTCCCTGATGACACTCCTCCGTCCACCACGGGACGGGCGCACGGCGAGGAGTGCCGGAGGTGCGAGGGATGGACTCAGTGGCGGTCTGCACAACCAGGTTAGTGAGTGCTTCCACCGACATAGGGGTGACACGAGGCCTCACGGAAAAAATATCCTCTAGACGTGTCTCGTATGCTGACCAGTCAGCCTTCTTTAAATTCCATCGGCATGGTCGTGTTCCGAGTACTGCGCCATCCGTGTAATCAAGCCACACCGGAAAGTGGTCACTGCCTAGGGGGTCGTCGGCCACAGACCAGTTAAAAAGCTGTACGAGTTGTGGGCTACACAGACTGAGGTCCAGGGCAGAGGTGTGGCCGGATGGTAGGGTGAGGTGGGTTGATGTTCCAGTATTTAAGATGCACGGAGGGGCGTCCTGCATAAAGGATTCCAAATACCGGCCCCGTGCGTTAGTATCAGCGCATCCCCATGCCGTATGGTGAGCGTTAAAATCACCCAGTATCAAGACCGGTGGGGGCAACTCGGACATCAGGCGTCGTAGCTCAGTAGACGGGAACCCAGCACCTGGTGGCAAGTACAATGAACAAATAGATATGGGACGGCGATTAAAATGTACTCTTACTGCGACGGCCTGCAGCTTGGCGTGCAGCACTAATCTCTGTGCCGCCACACTGTGATGGACAGCCAGCAGCACCTCACCATGTGCAATGGTGTCTGAGAACGTGTCCTGTCGAAATACCGAGTAACATTTCAGGTTATATATGTAGTTCGGCGTCACCTTTGTTTCCTGGAGACAAATGGCCGCCGGACAGTGGCGATTTAGGAGCACATGGAGATCTTCTGTGCTAGTCCTCAGCCCCCTACAATTCCATTGTAAAATAGACCGCGGCTGATCCATTTAAAACGAGCTAAAGTAGGTATGTAGTATTATCACAGTTACCATCACAGAAGACACCCACAATCTCAGTGGTCCATTGTAAAAACGGTTGAAGTGTAACGTATGTAAAGTATGCGAAGTGTGTATTTTAAAAAGGGAGGTGAAACAAGTCAGTTCACGAGGAACTAATCGGACCCCACGAACTAGCCGGTGCCTCAGAGGGCACACCGACACTCGGTCCAAGGGACTGGGTCCTGGGACGAGAGCTCGGTGATCCTTGTCCTGGCGGAGAGCCAGATGTCGGCAAGCCTCGCTTCTGGGGGCCCAGTCGGGGTGGGGGCGGGGGAGGGCTCATGCTGTACGGGGCCGGTCCCTCCACTCGCCGTCACGGCGACGGGGTGTCCGGCCTTTGGGGTGGAGCCTTGTCAGCCCCTTGGCGGCTCATCGCTCGGGCCTTCTCCATATCTACGAGACGCGCTCGCTTCGCTTCGCGAGCTCGCCTTTCGGCTTCTTGGTAAGTAAGTCTTGCTTCGGGTATCTGAATTGGTCGGTTTGTGCCACAGGACGGAGATGGAGGTGCGGAAGAAGAGGTTCAGTGCGGAGGCAGGGTCTGGCTCGGGGGAAGGGCGGAGGGTTCAGGAAGGGAGGATGTGGAGAGGAGGGATTTGGAGGTGGTGCCGGTACATGGGGGATTGGAGGAGAGGCAGGGAGTAAGAGACGGGGGATTCGTGGTGGATGGGATTGGGTGGAGGGGATCGAGCAGGTCTCTTCGACAGCTGGACCTGTGTCCACTGCCCGCCCCTAGATGTTGTTCGGGATGAGTCCCCGGATGGTTCGTCAGCGCATCCAATGGTGGTGGGTGGGGCTATGGTGGTCTCGGCAACGCTTTGGGTGGACCGCCCCTGCCTCATCGGAGACGTAAGTGGAACACCAAAGGCTCGAAGGAGGGCAGTCAATTGATCGATGAGATCAGAGACCTTATCGGGCTGTATGTGTTGTGGAGGTGTCAGATTAGGGCCTGGTAATGTATTTTGTACTTTCGAAGCGTAGGACGTTTTGGGATGGGATTGTTCATATAAGTCTCTTGCTTCCCTAAAGGTTATTTTTTGTGTGTGTTTGATTGCTATTATTTATTTTTCTTTCAAGTAGGACGGGCAAGTCCGATCAGAAGAAGTGTGGTGGTTTTGGTCTCTCACGCAGTTCACACACTGGGGGGTCGCGGAAGTGCACTGTTCAAAAACATGGCCGTTGGAGGCACATTTGCCACATGCTGGGTGAGTTATGCAGAATTGTGTCGTATGTCCATATCTCTGGCACCTAAAGCAACGCATTGGGTTGGGTAGGAAGACACGCACCTTCACACGCACATACCCCACACGTATTTCCGATGGTATGTCTGGTGTGTTAAAAGTCAAAATTATGTTGTTTGTCGGGACTGTGTCCGCGCCTCTCCTCACCCTTATCCTTATCCTTCTCGCTCCCGTGACTCCAAACTCTGACAATCCGTCAACTATCTCGTCCTCCGGTACGTCGCTCAGGTCATAGCAGTTGATAATACCTCGAGATGTATTTTTCGTTTGGTGGGGTTCTACTTTTATTTCAATTCTCTCATCCTCTCGTATCACCTGTCCACACACTGTACACAAACTCCGATAGCTTCAGGGAATTCTCCGCCTCCTTGGCCACCACAAATTCCACTTCCAAAGCACCATCCTTGAACTTTTCGCATCTAGAGATCCTTCCAAATCTGTCACAGCCATTTCGTCTCTGGAACGGAGACAGAGAGGCAAGATTCCTCGCAATTCCTCTGAAAGTAAGGATACGTGGAGTAGGCGGAACGTTTCCCACACCTCTGTCTGGGTTAGAGAAGTTCACACCCGCGAAGGGTCGTAGGCTGGTCTGGCCCCTACGAGAGGGGCCAGGGGTGTTTTTGTTTATTATGGTTGCCATTAAGTGTGATTGTGTTCTGCTCCCCGGGCGCCCCACCACACAGGGGCCCAACGGGGGGGACGCCTGGGTCCCGCGGACGGGAGGACGCTAGGCGCCCGAGGAGCTATACGGGGCAGGCGGCGCCTTCGCCCAGCCGGGAGAGAGACTCACCACCCCGACCGGGATCCAGCGCCGCCCACCACTTGACCCCTGCCGGCCAGGCCTGCAGGCACTGGGCCAGGGCCCAGACCTTCGGCTCGATAGGAGTTTCCTCGCATTTAAGCTTATGGTGTAGAAATCTAGGGCTGGTCCTGCTCTCCTGTCTCCTCTCCGCTAGGGCATTGACGATTTCGTTGGCCACGTCAAATGGGTGAGCGATGTTTCGACCTTAGATTTACAACACAGGCATTGGACTAGAGGAAAGGTGACTAGGGATACTTGTTTGTTTGTTTATTGGGTGGCTCACGACGCACTTTATGCACGATCACGGCTAATGGCGCCGCCAACACTGTTTCGCCGGTGGGCCTGGCCCGGGATACGTTTTATTCGAGCTGACATCTGTGAAGTGGGGGTAAAACGTTCTCTTCGCTGCCCTTATCGTGCGCAGGGCGACAGTTCTGACCTGTTTAAATGCTGGCATGTTAGCGGTAATACTGTAGTTCCTGAACAGCTTGAGGGCCTCTTGCGCGCGCGGATAGCCGTCGCGCACTCGTCTGTCCACCAGGGGACCGGGGTGTGGCGCGGGGTACCAGAAGCGCGTGAGATGCACACATGAGCGCATTGAAGGAGTCGTGCTGCAAAACCATCGATGTGGGTGCAATGATTTTCAGTGTCGCGTGTAAGAACAGCAGGTGCATCTGATTCAAAGCGAATGCAGCCCGCTTTCTTAAGATTCCAGCGCGGCGGCCGCGTGCCTAAAACTGTGCCGCTTCGAAAGGTTAGCCATACCGGAAAGTGATCGCTTCCGTGGCAGTCGTCGACAACTGACCATTCAAATTGCTGGGTCAGTTGGGAGGCTGGCCAAGCTCAAATCTAGTGCTGACATCCGGCTTGATGGCATAGTAAGATGGGTGTGTGCGCCTGTATTTAAGAAGCAGTATGATCCCTGCAAGATCAAAGCCTCGAGGATTCGACCGCGTGTGTTGATGTCTGAGCATCCCCAAGCAGTATGGTAGGCGTTGAAATCACCGAGCATTGCTAGTGGTGGCAGCTCAGTCACCAACCGCCTGAAGTCCGCAGTGGGGAAAGCGACGACAGACAGATACAGGGAACACAAACTTATATGGCTGTGGTCGAATGGCACTCGTACTCTCGTGCTGATACGCTATGGTGCACACGAGTAGAACGCCCCATAGGATATATTTTCAGATGGCACGTCGTGGCGCAACGCGGTGTAGTATTTCAACCCCACGTTGTCCTCTGGTGCCAGCTTGGTTTCTTGAAGGCAGATGGATACCGGGTTATGTTGATTTAAGACGGTCAAGGTCAGGAATGGAGGGTTTTAGGCCCAGGCAGCTCCATTGTAAAATCGTCGTGGAAGACACCAGCTAAAATGGGTGAAGACACGGTTACCTGGAAAATTGCTCTCGTTCGTGCGCTCGGAGACGCGTTGTGGCTTGTGTGTTTCAGTGCTGGGGACCTTGGCGGACACTGACGGTTGGTGTTCGGTCTACAAGCGGAGGCGCTACGGGAATGCGGCGCGATGGTGCACTGAGGCGCGTTGGAGGGAGGGGAGGCATGGACTGTGGGGATGCTTGGATGTAATGGGTTATTGTGGAAGTGGGAGTAATGGATTTGGTGGTTGGGGCGTTCAGGGAATTGGCCGTTTCGTTTGGACCGTTGGACCAAGGTCCACTTTCCGCCCTCCTCGTGTGCCTACGCCTCCACTTCCAAGGGTATCGCAAAAGCCCGGGGAGATGCTGATTGTGGCATCTCCATGGTCTGTTCAGGCTTATACGACGGACATGTGGGTAGCATCGCAGCTGTCCCTTGCCCGTGGAAGGCGGTATGCAGGAGAGACCGAAAGAACGCAAGAAGGCAACAACCAGGCAACAACAAGGCGCTAAGCTGGGCAAGCAGCTGCGTGGCACTAAGAGGTTGTTGTTGTCCGTTGCTGGTCGTTGCGTGGCACATGTCATCTGTGCGTATATCTTCGGATGGCTCTCCTCGTATGGCTCACGGGCTTGCTTAAAAGACAGATTTCTCGTGCATTTTAGACAATATCTTTCTCCTTAACATAGGCTGATCATGACCAGTCAGAGATTGTGTGAGGCGCCTGACCCCTCCCGCAGTTCACACACCACAAACTATGCGATTCGCACTTGTCGATGGTGTGATCCACTGATCCATATCGGCCACGCGCAGGGCGACCACGGCAATGCTGAGTCGTGCAACTATACCGTTGGGATCTGACGCACCTCATCGGCTTTTACCCGGATATACCCTGCTGACACTGTGGATGGCAGGTCCGTGGAGTTGAAAGTAAGGATGATGTTGTTTGGTGCATGAAGATCCTCTCCTCTTCACACCTTCATTCTCTGCGCCTCAATCGCATCGTACTCCGCCAATCCGTCAACGATTTCAGCTTCCGAGACATCCCTCAGATCAAAGCAACTGACCACCCCTTTGCAGAAGTTCTTGGTATGGTAAGGTTGAACTTTTACTGGGATGGCGATATATCTACGTCAATTTGGGATGCGGATGCTATAGATGAATTTATATGTGTCCAAAGCTCTCCTTGCGTTCTCTTCGTTGCGAAATTCCACCTCGATCCCTTCATCCCGTAATTTGTCACAGCGCATCACAGTCCCAAGGCGGTCACACCCTCGCTTACGTTGAAAGGGGATAGAGAAGACAGTTTTTATCTGGGTCGGTCGATTTGAAGAGTAAGATGCGCGGAGTGGATATTATTTGCGTAGAGGTGGTACTCGAGTGTCCGAAGTGTCTATATCCTTTAGGTGCGTTGTCCGGGTGAGCCATGTGTGTTACAGTTGCGATTGAGCCTTGGCTTACATTAGGGGGGTACGTGGTCTGGTCCTCGTGTGAGGAGCCATGGAGTGGATTTGCACTAAATGTATCCATATGAAGTTGTGTTCCTTCAGCTCCATGCGACGCCCCACCCCACTGAAGCCCTACTGGGGGGGGGGGACGCCTGTACCCCGTAAGTTGGAGGACGCCAGGCGTCCGCGGAGCTATACGGGGCAGCCGATGACACCATCCCCGGCCGGGAGAGAGAGGCTAACCACCCCAACCGGGATCCAGCACCACCCACCCCTTGACCCCTGCCGGCCAGGCCAGCAGACGCTGGGCTGGGGCCCAGACCTTTGGCTTAAGGCGAAAAGTCGCTTGGCCCGTGTGAGACCGCACGGGCCCGCTCCCCTCTGGGATATCGGGACCAAAGAGGCGTGTTGCTCCCCGTCACAACTAGCACCGTGCGACGGAGGATCTCAGTCTTCAGGATTCCGTCAACCCCGGGGATAGGCGGAGGGGGCGCGGCTATCCCTATACAACAGAGCGGGTGGGCAGGACAGGGAAAGTTGTCCTGTCTGCTCATAGTAGGGAGAGTTGGTGCTGTAGGGCCAGGTGAAGGACATGGATATTGAGATGAGATGGACATTGGAATGGGAGTGTGGGGATGGAAAGACGAGTGAGGCACTCATAGTCAGACTCCTTTCCATTGGACAAGATAAACCCGCCGGACCCTCGGAGCACGCGATCCCCCCACCACGGAAAGGTGGTGTCTCGTCAGGGAGGGGGGGGGTCAGTATGGTGCAGCGGCCTGCTCTCGTCCGCCCTCCACCTGGAGACAGCGCCTGGGGAGGTCAGTACGGCACCACAGAGCCGCCTACACGGGCCCTCCCTCACCTTGGGTCAGTGACGGGTCAGATCAGGGTCGTAAGAGAAAACCATTCAATAGCAGTTAGGACAAGATTCTTAATCCTGGTCAGCCTTGGGAGAAAACTTTCAATCTGGATCCTGAACAGCATTGGACCCTGATAATCCGAATCCAGAACGTCATCCGAATATAATGGATTCGGAAAGATATATCTTGCCTGTTACCTCAGGAGAATAACTCAGAAAACAGAGGAGACGAGGCATAACAGAGGCATAACATCTAATGGATTTTACCACGACCACAGAAATGAATAAGCTTTCGAAGCATTTCCTGGAATGCATGGTTACATCTGAGTAACTCTGCAAAAACAGGCCGAAAAGATCACAGGTCAAGATCACCAGTTAACCTACGTCAAGATGCCTTCAGTTTCCACGCGAGAGGTCATCTTCACAGAAAAGGCAAAAGCTAAAGGTGCACATGTTGCTTGGATTAGAACGATGCTTGGATTAGAACCTCCAGGGCCTCTACGTTTCTCCATACACTATATGTGCTAAGACAGACAGTCATTCTCCCTTATAGGAAAGCACCACATCCAGGACCGCAACAGAGATTCAAGGCGGATGGTGTGCTCTTGTGGCCCGCATCAACCATGCCAATTTTTGGAACAGGTCGCACCTCAAATAGCTGTCTATTGATGCCGAAGTATTTGCAGTTGCCACAGCCGACATCCAGCAGCAGAGAGCCGGCCGGCAGCGACTCCACGAACGCCTGTACTCGCCGCCACGGCCTGTACCTTGTGCCGCTGAAGTGACTCGCTATGT
Source organism: Ashinkailepas kermadecensis (assembly GCA_034440615.1). NCBI lineage: Eukaryota > Metazoa > Arthropoda > Thecostraca > Neolepadidae > Ashinkailepas > Ashinkailepas kermadecensis. Next base: position 574,601 of record JAOTOM010005010.1, on the reverse strand, counting down.
TCTTGTACACCTGCCGGCACCGCCACACGGCGTCAGCACGCATCACTCCTGTCAAATGCCGCCAGACTAATATATGATGCTACCAGACGCTATCAGATACTAGAAGATCCGCACGATGTTGGTTCTGTGTTAGATCAGTCTTGTATTCAACCCTTGTCCGCTCCCAGAGATCAACTCAAGCATGAGGCGAGTGCGTTAGTAGGGGGGGGGGGGCGTGGGGAGGTTCAACGCTGATTCACCGTCGCGTAAAGGACAAATCTGAACACCCGCACCAGCGCCAGCGCCAGCAGCAAGTTTGGATACAGCAAACCAGCTACCCGAGACCATGGCGGATCCAGAAGATTGATCGGTTTGGGTAAATTCATTTTTCCCCTGACTTCGAGAAAAAACTTCGAACTTGAACAGCTAACATTCGGGGATCCACTTACCGCAATATGTTTCTAATAAACTTGTTTTAGGCTTCGGGAAAATCTCACCTTCGTGCAAAAGTTCGGAGGAAATACGCCTTTAAGGGAGGGGACATGGCCACCGGGCCCTTCCTTCTAGACCCGGGACTTTTGATTCACGGCTTGAGTACACAAAGCACTTTAAAACACTTCGCGATCAGTGTTTTAAATCACTCAACATATTCAAGTGTGTTTCTCGCACTAGCTATGGAGCTGACGGATTCCCTGATTCGGCAGTATCGCTCATTGATGCACGCTAAACTAGACTACGCCTGTTTTATATACGACACAGCACGCAATTCCACCAAACTGGACACTATTCATCACACCGCGATCCGCATCACGTCCGGAGCACTTCGCACATCACCCACCGTGAGCCTTTTAACAACAGCTCACGTGCCACCTCTCTGTCTGCGCAGAGAGAGAGTCTGGGAATGCGATGCGCCTGCAAGCCTCGCCAGTTTCCTGATCATCCGGCTTACTCACATGTCTTTTCGCGTCGACTATCGACTCTTTTCATGGGATCGAAATGCGAGTGTCGCCCCGTTTGGTGTGCGAATTCGAAAGCTTTTGCAAGAAAGTCGAGTTAAACTTCAAGGAGTCTCCAGAGTCGTTAGTTATTTGGGCTTGAGGGCGCTTCGACCAGTTTTGATCATTCGCGCCCAATCTCGAAAGTCCAGGACATAGACACTCCCACATGGGAGTTGATTACACCGGAGATGGATGCACCTCTCGCGAAAATCAGACAAGCCGATGTCCCTCCAGACGAATTTCGCGCACTAGCTTTTGAACATACTTTAACATTCCAGGAATGGGTTTCAACATAAACTGACGGCTCTGGGACGGAGGACGGCGCGGGCAGCGATTTTGTTTGTGGCTCTGTCGCCCGCTCGTTCTCCCTACCGACGTACGCATCGGTGTACTCGTCAGAACTTGTAGCTATTATGAAAGCTGTATGTTAAATCGAGGTGTCAGATGGTGGTCGACACAATATATTCACTGATAATATAAGCAGTCTTTTGGTCCTGAACACGTTTGATCCATCAAAGCACCTTTTGCGGGATATTCTGAGCCGTCTTACGAATATACAACCCCTAGGACAACCGGTGATTCTGTGTTGGCTTCCTAGCCATGTGGGAACTTCTGAGGACGAGTTGATAGATGCTGCGGCGAAACGAGTAGCGCATGCCCCGTGCACTCGAACATTACCACTCCATGCCACGGACCATTACCGAGAAGGGCCTATTTTCATCCTAGACAAGTGGCAGGCAGTGTGGGATTCGAATGAGCTGAGAGCATGCTACGTTTGGTTCCATGGAGCTCGTCCTGCCGTAAGTCTAGACAAGAGGTGGCACTGTGCCGCCTTCACATAGGGTACAGTTATGCCACTCACGGGTAGCTGCTGCACGGTGACGACAAACCGCAGTGCTCCAGATGTCGTGCACAACTGACAGTTCGCCATGTTTTGATTTCGTGCCCTCTTCATGCTGACGAACGTAGACATCATTTTGGGGTCTGACCAGGTGGCTTCCCTGAGTGATATTCTGTCCAACAACTCGTACACTGTCCAATCGGGATGACTGATGAATTTCTTACCTGAGGTTTCGTTCTCAGCAATATATACCCCTCGCTGATATACACCATATGCAAACTATATGGGACCATAGGGCCAGATAGACAGCTACCCACGATGTAAAGCTTGATATGCTAAAGTCCACCGCACTTTGGCAAAATGACCACAGTAGTCGAGGCGCCCTCAAATCCAAATGACTAACTAACTTAACCCCTAGACCGCCAGTCACCAGAAGTACCTGTTACTAAGCTTTGAACGCTTTGATTGATGGACAGCTTGGGCTGGGATATTTTGCTGATACTTCCAACTTTGTTAGCCCAAATAACCAAAGTATACATTGTCCCAGAAAAAAGATCAATATGAGACCTTATAATGGAAATTAGAATGATTTCCTTTTTTCAGAACACAAATAAATAGTAATAGATAAACATACCAAAATAATTATCTGCCTTGCAGCTTTCTCCTCCCTCAACTAAAACAATACTTCACTTACCTGTCTTAAAGTCATTCTGCAACACCACACTGCTGCAATTGAATGACGCACGACAGGCGAGATGCAAGGTAAACCAGCCAGTGTGCTGGAGCAGGTACTTGTCTCTATAACCCCATACTGCGATGCTGCCAACCCATCTGCAGCCCAGCATAAATGGCTGGACTAGCCGGGTTGTGGTCCAGCGGCCTCACCTCGGCCACGTACGTCTTCTCCAGCTGCCGACTGAGCAGACGGTCGGTGTGTGTCGTCGGCCCAGATGCTGGGTCAGTAGGTGTCACGGTCTCCGACACAGAGTCAACACGTGCCGTCGTCTCCCGCAAAGGTTCGACACGTGTCACCGTCTCCGGCAGAGAATCACCGTTTGCCATCGTCTCTCGCAAGGGTTCGGCAGTATACACAGTATCTTAGGAAGGTATCACTGTGGGGACAGAATGATAACATCAAAAGGTACAGGAACAGTGGTAGATCAAGACACCTGATCCCAAAAGAAAATCCATTGTGTGGCATGGGGGAGGGGGCTTCAGACTTCTCACATGCAAATGTGAGGGTAAAACTTTAATATGGTAGTAAAACTTATGACTATAAGAATAACTCCCCTTAATTAATAAGCTCAAGTTTGTAATGGGTGCAACCCTTATTACATGGCTAGCACTTTAACACTTTTCCCTGGCATTGCCTTATCAGGGGCGGGATGGCCGAGTGGTTAAGGTGTTGAGCTCTGGGTACCAAAGGTTCTGGGTTCAACACTCGCACCATTCAGGACACTTCCGATCCTGCAGCCCACAGGCGAAACAGTGTGGGCGGCGCCATTACCCATGATCGTGCATAAAGTGAGTGGTGAGCCACCCAATAAACAAACATTGCCTTATCAATGGCATATATGGCTCCAAATGCTTTCTGGTTAAATGTGGGACTCCAGATTCCCACCGATGCTGTGGAGCTTCATAGTTATCACTTGCATTTTCCAGTGCAAATATTGCATGCTCAGTCCCCTCCCCTCCCCAGATGGAATTCATTCAGCAATGTCCATGCTTAACAGATTGGTGATTCATCTAACGGATGCTACTTTGATCAAATGCCAGACAAGTCTAGAAAATGAGAGAAAATGAATCACACTTATTTGGAAGCATCACATTTTGTCTCCAATAGACACAAATTATGAACGAGGGCAAAGCCAGTACAAGTCTACCTGGTCATAAATATGGTACACACTTCATCTGAGAGGCCCAGCCCAATAATCATGCTCTTTAAATGGTCATAAAGTCATAAAGTGTTCAGACTTAATAAGAGACACAAGGACCATCCATGGTTAGGTCTGTAAAGGGTTGGTTGGTTATTTGGGCTTAAGGGCGCATCGACTGCGTTGGTCATACAGCACCCATAGGTCTGTAAAGGGAAGATACCATAATCCTGTGACAAAAACACTCATCACCCCAACCAACACCACATCCCTAATTCCAAAGAATATATCCACCAACATCCCACATTCATCAATGCCTATCTACCCACCTATCCAGCCCTATTCACTTGATCCCATGTAACACATGTGGCTTGAGTGCCCTACCAATTGATATTCAGACTCCATCCATGCCTGCTTAAAGGGGCCTGTATAGTGCACACATACTTAGCATAATATCACCCCATCAACCACTACTTAGAACTAAAAACCAAGAGTTTGCAGCCTAACCACCCTATTTTTCAATGCATGCAACAAGGGACTTGACACATCAGCAGGCAGCCTATTCCACTGATCAGTAATCCCTTGATTGAAGACCTGTTGTCACTGTCCTACACCTTGATTTGTCTAACTTGAATTGATGACTCCTATGTGATAGTCTAAATAGAAGGGCATCATTCAGATTGACTTCAGATTGACTTCAGATTGACTCTAGCCCCTTAATTATTTTATACATTTCAATCATATTATCCCTTAATCTCCTATACTTGAGTGAGTACATATCTAATCCCATAAGCCTTTCTCCATATTCTAAGTTACCTGGTTCACTGATAAGTTGAGTGACTTTGTGCTGCACTTTATCTAGCATATCTATATCTTTTTCTAAGTAGGTGCTCCATGCCTGTACAGAATATTCCAAGTGGGTTGGTTATTGGTTTTTATGACATGTCGACAGTTGAGTCATATAGCGTCGCCAATCTCTCACGCCGAATTGATCGCGGGCGAAGAGTAGCGACAGGTGAGATTCGAACCCACAATCTTTCGATTGTGAGACGAGCATCTAACCCCTAGACCACTCATCCCCAATATTCCAAGTGGGGTCACACATAGGATAAGCACAGTATTTTCATGACTTCCTTGCTCTTATACCTCACACTCCTATTAATAATTCCCAGCATACTGGCTGCCCTGTTCCTAGCTGAGATACTAAAACATTTAATATTAAATTAAATACATTAAAATAATTTAATACTAACACACCAAAGTCTCTTTCCTCTCCAATAACATCCAGCTTCCTACCTCCCATTGTATACCTGAAAGTCTCACCTCCAGACCCCAGATGCATAACCTTACATTGTTCATAGTTGAAAGACATCTGCCATTGATCAGCACACTTTTTTTTAGGTTCTCCAAGTCTAACTGAATATTACTAGATTGATCACTACAGTTAGCCACTCCTACCAATTTGATGTCATCAGCAAATTTGAACACCCTATTCCTCAGCCCTAACTCAACATAATTCACAAAGATGATAGAGAAGCAGCCCTGGAGCAGAGCCCTGTCACACTCCACTCAGAACATCCTTTCACTCAGATTTACACCCACTTGGCACTACCCTTTATTTCTGTCCCCTTAACCATGCTCCAATCCAACCTAGAACCTTTCCATCAATCCCATGCTGCTCTAGTTGCTGAATTACCTAGATGCCCATGTGGAACATTATCAAAAGCTTTGCTAAAGTCAAAGTACACAACATCCATCCTGCTTTGATTGTCTACTTCTTAAGCTACATGATCCATAAACTCCAATAGGTTAGTTAAACAAGATCTTCAAGGTCGAAATCCATGTTCGGTATCCCTTGAAAGGCCTATCTAGATGAGTCTGAATATTCTGTTTGACCAGTTTTTCTTGCACCTTTTTTGCAGAGGAAATTAGATTTTGCATTTGCAGAGGAAATTAGAATTTGCAGAGGAAATGAGTGGTCCAATAATGTTAACCACATTCATATACATTGCAGTGAACAAAGAAATCCGAAGAATTTCAAAATTAACATAAAGTGCAAATTAACCCAGGACGCCCAGCCATACGAAATGGTACCAGGAAATGTAGCAAATGCGGAAAATACGCCGCATATTTCCATGCTCTATTAGTATCATATGGAGTTTTACCTTTCCAAAAAGTGATGCACAATACAAAAATATCTGGAACTAAACGAACAAAAGACAAGTTGTTTTATTTATAAAAAATACGATTGTATTTCTTTTGAGGATAAAAATATGCATAATAGTCATGTGATATATTCTTTAATCGCCAAAAACTTAAACATTTTTCGTTTGCATCGCTGTAAGCTTTATTTTGATATTTTGTGGTCCACGACGGGAATATTTGGGCCCAGCGAGAGTTGTGTGGAGCCGGAGCGATTCTCAGGCACCGGTGTGAGTTTTTAGGGGCCTGCCGTATGTGACCTCTGACGCCAGACGCAATCTGACCCCAGACGCAATTGTGTAGACCTCCGGCGGGATTTTTGGGTGGCTCCATCGTGCTCTTTGTGGATCCAGTACGGATTTGGGCCTGGGCATGATTTTTTGGTAGTCGTACCTAGCCGGGGCCCAGACGCGAATTTCTTCTTTTTCCGACAGGAATTTTTAAGCCCAGCGCGATTTTCTGGTCCCGGTAGGAGTGTTCGAGTCCCGCTATATTTACTTAGTACCACCGACGCAACTTTGTTGGGGCCCGGTGCGATTCTTGGGGTCCACCACCTCTCAGGGAGGTGTTTGTTGGTTATTGGTTTAACGACACGTCGACCGATATAGCGATTGAGTCATATAGCGTCGCCAATCTCTCACGCCGATTGGTGCGGTAGGGGGAGGGTCTAAAATGCCCACTTGTTTTGCCCGATGGACGATCTCAGCAATTACGCAGTGGGCGTCGATGAAGGTTGCAGTAATAGATGTTTTGTAAATAATGAGGTGGTTCTGAGCTACAATCGTAATAATATTTTCCTTTACATGCCATTAAATGGCCCCCAAATGGCGTTGAAACGCTGTAATCACAACAATAGAAAGTGCCCGATGGACGATCTCAGTAACTACCATACCGATCTTCGTAAAAAATGGCTCTAAAATAAACTTCGACATCGATTTGGGGGGTTTGAGTCATTTCCATCCAACATAAATGGGTAGAAAGCCAAGAAATGAGGGATTGAAATTCCAGATTTGCCCGAAGGACGATCTACGAAAGTAACTTACAGAATTGCGCTAAACACACAGTAGTCGGTTTTACAGCGGAACTTTGCTCCCAGGTCACGTGGTCTCAGGAACAAGATAGAGGGAGAAGACCCGGCATAGTGATCTGCATAAATTAAAAGCGACCACCAAATATAATTCTCGCATCAGTTTTAATAACAAAATATGTTTTACTATTGACGCTGCTGAAATAAGTAGAATTCAACTTACGAATATCAGCAAATTGCAATACGTTTTCTAATTTACGTCGAGACTGCACTCAGCTCTACGGTATCTGGCAGCCGACGGATGACTGCCAGATGACAAATTGGCGCTGTGGTTAAATTAGCGAAGGATGCGGTTATAAGCCAATGTCCTGAGCAACGGTACAGAAAATGATAACAAAAGTACACTTAATCGATGTCAACCAAGTTATAAATCCATACCTGATACTGCCGACATGCTCACGCTGCACAACTAATAAATATTAACAACACACCCCACGAGTAGGACGCTCGTGCACCGACTGATTTGTTCCCTGCCGCGTACTGGGATATAGGTTTCGGAATATAAAATGGTGTAAGGAAAATTATACTAAAACAATCAGTCTAAAATCGTTTTATTCTCACCACCAAGAAACAAGTTTTGTCAATGAAAAAGCTGAGAAAATTGAGTGACATCAATTCTTGTTAATAATAAATGTTCTTCGGTGTACTTTTTTAGTTCATGTCTGAAATGTTTAGGTGAAGCAAGGAATGACTTGGAAGGATGAAAAGCGACTAGACGGGAGAGCAAATTGCCGCTGTAAAACCGACTATTGATCGATGTCTTTTCACAGTATTAGATGAGTTGAGGCAGTTAAAAGAAAAGTTAACATATGAAATGTAGAAAAAATCATATCACAACTCAATTAGAGATGGGATCAGGGTAGAGATGGGTCAACACAACAAATCCATCACCCACCTCTAATTAACTTGCGATGTAGCCCATCTCTAGCTGAATTGTGATGTGATGAATTTCTACATTTCATATGTTCATTTTTATCTTAACTGCCTCAAATCCTCTAATACGGTGAAAACACATCGATCAGTGTGTGTTTGGCGCAATTCTGTTAGTTACTTTCGTAGATCGTCCATCGGGCAACTCTGGAATTTCAACGCCATTTGGAGGCGATTTAAAGGCATTTAAAGGAAAATATTAATTACGATTGTAGCTCAGAACCACCTCATTATTTACAAAACATCTACTACTGCAACTTTTATTGACACCTACTGCGTAATTGCTGAGATCGTCCATCGGGCAAAAAAAAGTGGGCATTTTAGACCCTCCCGCGGTAGGGGACATACTAGTGTTAAAAGCGGACATCCGTTCTGCGCATGCGCAATTTCTTGTGAAAATATTCTTGATTCGGTGGGCATAGTGGCGCTTTTGGCGCAATCATCGGCGCATGCCAGATTGTTTACGTTTTCGCCCCAGAATGAATCCTCCTGACTGACCTGACCTGACAGAATGAATCCTTGTCCAACCTGACTCGATAGGCCTTGCACCGCGGGGAGGGGGGGCGATTCGGCCACCTAAGATCTGAAACAAGAAGCACACAATTTGGAGTAATTACGGCTGTAGTGAACTCGCTGCAGTATACATTTCATGACCCCAGGTCAATGTCTTCAGGGTCAAATGAGGCCACAATCGACCTCCACTCCACCCCAGCCGGCACCGCCCGTACGTACAGAAAGTATGCACGTTCCGCTGCCGAACGGTAGGTAGAGACCGTTCATACGTACGCTCGCTACGTACGCTGGTACAGACAGGCGTGCCGTCGTTACGGTCGGTAGTACGAATCCATCGTGCGATCATTACGGCCAGCAAAAAAGTAATTATTGGGTACAAATGTTCGATAATCTTCAAGTATTACCCCTCACGCTTTCTTTATATCAACAATGCATCAGAAGTCGGTTTTACAGCGGAACTTTGCTCCCAGGTCACGTGGTCTCAGGAACGAGATAGAGGGAGAAGACCCGGCATAGTGATCTGCATAAATTAAAAGCGACCACCAAATCTAATTATCACATCAGTTTTAATCACAAAATAGGTTTTACTATTCACGCTGCTGAAATAAGTATAATTAAACTTACGAATATCAGCAAATTGCAATACGCTTTCTAATTTACGTCGAGACTGCACTCAGCTCTACGGTATCTGGCAGCTGAAGGATGACTGCCAGATGACAAATTGGCGTCGTAGTTAAATTAGCGAAGGATGCGGTTATAAGCCAACTTCCTGAGCAACGTTAGGGAAAATGATGACAAAAGTACACTTAATCGATGTCAACCAAGTTTATGAATCCATACCTGATACTGCCGAGATGCTCACGCTGCACAACTAATAAATAATCACAACACACCCCACGAGTAGGACGCTCGTGCACCGACCGATTTGTTCCCTGCCGTGTACTGGGATATAGGTTTTGGAATATAAAATGATTTAAGGAAAATTCTACTAAAACAATCAGTCTAAAATCGTTTTATTCTCACCACCAAGAAACAAGTGTTGTCAATGAAAAAGCTGAGAAAATTGAGTGAAATCAATTTTAGTTAATAATAAATGTTCTTTGATGTACTTTTTTAGTTCATGTCTGGAATGTTTAGTTCAAGCAAGGAATGACTTGGAAGGATGAAAAGCGACTAGACGGAAGAGCAAATTGCCGCTGTAAAACCGACTAATGCATCAGAAGTCGGTTTTACAGCGGCAATTTGCTCTCCCGTCTAGTCGCTTTTCATCCTTCCAAGTCATTCCTTGCTTCAACTAAACATTCCAGACATGAACTAAAAAAGTAAATTGAACAGCATTTATTATTAACAAGAATTGATTTCACTCAATTTTCTCAGCTTTTTCATTGACAAAACTTGTTTCTTGGTGGTGAGAATAAAACGATTTTTGACTGATTGTTTTAGTATAATTTTCCTTAAACCATTTTATATTCCGAAACCTATATCCCAGTACGCGGCAGGCAACAAATCAGTCGGTGCACGAGCGTCCTACTCGTGGGGTGTGTTGTGATTATTTATTAGTTGTGCGGCGTGAGCATGTCGGCAGTATCAGGTATGGATTTATAAACTTGGTTGACATCGATTAAGTGTACTTATGTAATCATTTTCTCTACCGTTGCTCAGGAAGTTGGCTTATAACCGCATCCTTCGCTAATTTAACCACAGCGCCAATTTGTCATCTGGCAGTCATCCGTCGGCTGCCAGATACCGTAGAGCTGAGTGCAGTCTCGACGTAAATTAGAAAGCGTATTGCAATTTGCTGATATTCGTAAGTTTAATTCTATTTATTTCAGCAGCGTCAATAGTAAAATATATTTCGTTATTAAAACTGATGTGAGAATTAGATTTGGTGGTGACTTTTAATTTATGCAGATCACTATGCCGGGTCTTCTCCCTCTATCTTGTTCTTGAGACCACGTGACCTGGGAGCAAATTTCCGCTGCCGACTATTGTCACCGTCAGCTGACTTCCAGTCAGCTGTTGGTGACGTCACTCAAACGTACAGAAACAACACTCCCATACGACTGCACTGAATGACCCCAGAGCGTCACCAGGAATATTTATAAGGGGTCAAACCTAGCCTAACCTAACCTAACAATAACCAAACCTAACCTAAAAATAACCAAACGTAACCTAACCTAACCCTTATAAATATTCCTGGTGACGCCCTTGGTTCATTCAGTGCACCCAACTGGGGGATGTCCGATACGTTTGAGTGACGTCACCAACAGCTGACTGACAGTCAGCTGACGATGGCTTGGATACATTGGGTCTGTTCCCGTCGCTCCACTAACCTCCACAAACCTCCACTGGTCGTTCCCGTCGCAAATCCAGTGGAGATTTTTCCTCCACCAACCTCCACCAGTGGAGCAAAAGTTCCACCAGCCAAGAAGGAGGGTCCAATCATGATTTTTCAGTTGAGCTCAATCACAGCGCACTTGCGCCATATATTTGCGCGTAAACAACGTCCTCCATCATACAAATCTCATCTGCATGCATCAACTGAATACCAGGATCATCCTCCGCAAAGGAAATGCGAAATTACTACAACTATGAATAGTAATCGAAGTAACAGATGCAGACCACATATGCATACGTCATTCGGCCTAAGGGAAGATGTTACTTACCGGCCGGATCCGCCGCAATTACCGTGCCCAGAAGTGCCGCCGTTCTCCCGGCGCCGACTAAAATCCTACCCGAGCCCAGGGCCTTGCTCGAGCCCGATCGACGAGGTCGGGCAAGTTCAGATGAGGAAGTCAGCATCGGGTAGAGAAGCCTCACCTGGTTGGCTCCCCATATACTCAAGCATCACTCACCCAGAGATGAGTACCGTGCCCGATGAGGGGAGCCCGTATCTGCAGGTACGCCAGTCCCCTAGATTAAGGAAAATATTGTTATCAGATAGTCAGGGCAAGACACAGGAACTGGAAAGTGTACCTTAAGCAGAATTTGTATGCTTAGAGTAGCCACTACATTCTGCTAATATTTTGCTGTCAGTCAAGATTTCTGAAAAAGAAAATATAGAGATTAAATACAGAGATTGAATACAGAGATTGAATATAAAGATTTAATACAGAGATTGAATGTAGATATATAGAGATCTCTATATTCTGAATATAGAGAAGTTAAGCTACTCGTCATGTTTGATTAGTATATTATCATGGTTAATCTATTCAATATATTCATGCAACAATGTGCAGAGATTTGAGTGCAATGCAGCTTTAAATGCACCCAGGTCCGTTAAGGTTACAACATCATCAGGCAATGAGTTCCAAGTGGCACAACATCTGAGGCTAAAAAATATCTTCCTACAATCCACTGATGCACGCCTGTGAGCCAATTTCAGTGAGTGTCCACGTGTGTTCACCAATGGTGCCAGCACAAACATGTCAGGGATCTTAATGGCAGAATGACCATGAAAAATCTTCCAACATTTGATAATGTCTGCTCGAATCAATCTACCTTTCACCGAGTACAGACCTAGTTTCCGTAATCTGGCACCATAATCCAGACCTTCCATCCCCTCTATGTTTCGTGTCCACCTTCTCTGTACTGATTCTAGTCGCCTCAAATCACCTACGTAACCTGTATTCCACACACACGATGCAAACTCCAAAAGAGGCCTGACATGAGTAATGTATAGGGTTTTCATAAATTCAGGAGAACGACATAAAGTAGAACTTAGTAGGTTGCTGGCCAGACTTCCAGCTTTCTGTACTATACCAGCAATGTGTTGATGGAAACGCAAGTTTTTATCTACTGTGATACCTAGGTCAGTATGCATCTCAACAAAGCTTACCTGAAATCCATCTAGGTAATAATGTGCATAAGGGCCAAGATTTTTCCAGTCATATGACCCACGGTGTGCTTTGAGAACTGCACATTTTTTGGAGTTCATTGCTAGTCCCCATGACTTGGCAGTACTAACCAGTGTATCAATGTCCTTTTGACCCTGTGAAATGCCAGCCAGCAGGTCTGTGACAGATTTGTACTTCAGTTTCATGTATATTTTTAGGTCATCTGCAAAAACCTTGAACTGGGAGTGTATACCATGAGGCACATAATTCACATAAATCAAGAATAACACAGGACCTAGTACAGAGCCCTGAGGTACTCCACTTAGAACATTCTTTGGTTTGCTGGAGGAGCCAGAGACAAGCACTATCATTTCCCTCCCACAGATAAAATTTTTGATCCAGGTGAGGATTATCTCTGAAATTCCCAGAGCTCTCAGTTTTGTTAGTAGCAGCACATGATTAACAACATCAAATGCCTTTGAAAAATCAAAGAAAATTACATCCACCATATAGCCCTCATCTAGCCATGTAGAGACAGTCTCATATGTTAGCAGTAGTTGATCCTCTACAGAACGTCCCCGACGGAAGCCAAATTGTCCTTCGTCCAGCAAATGATGGACCTCCAAATACTCTGTAAGCTTTTCAACAATTACACGTTCCAGAATTTTACATGGTACGGAAGTAAGACTCACCGGGCGATAATTTAGTGGATCATGCCTTGAACCCTTTTTAAAAATGGGAATAACTTGTGAAGTTTTCCAACTATCAGGAAGACTTCCAGTAGAAAGAGATGAGTTAAAAATTATGAAAAATGGTTTCACAAGCTCCTCACAGCAAGATACAATTAACTGAGGGTGGACCCCATCAGAGCCCATGCTGGAGGATCCATCAATCTGACTCAAAATTCTGAGCACCTCAGCTTCAGTAATTTCGATACTCTGCAGCACTGTTTCAGTAGATTGGTGCGGGGCTGGGTTTTCTAGCCTACCCTTACAGTATACCGAGGAAAATGCCCCTGCAAATATATCAGCCATTTCCTGGCAGTCACTTGTTAGCCGATCAGTTGGTTTCCCTCTCAATGGCCCCAGGGATGTTCTGCCGATTTTTTGGTGTCGAATGTAAGAATGAAATTCCTTGGAAGATGGTTTGCGAATTAATGACAATTCATACTTGACCTGGGAATGAATACTAAAATTTCTATACTGTCTGTTTAAATCTTGGAATGATCTCAGTGAAACATCTGCCTGTGAAGACTGTCTCCCAAATTGGTTTCTGTCCTGTTTGTACTTTATCCAAGCATCCTTTCTCCTGCTTAATAAGACTTTGAGGAGGTCTGGTTGGCCATGGAGGATGCGCCTTTGGCACAACTCTCGGTATATATAAATTTGTAAGGGCTGCTATTATTTCTAGGAACCTTTTGTACATACCACTAGTGTTTAAATACTGAAACTCAAGGTTCCAGTCATATTCGGACAGACGTTCTTTAATAGCTAAGTAGTTCCCTCTGTGCCAACACCTTTTCAGTGATATGTTGCTAGATATGGCTGGTTTACTTGCCTGGAAATAATAGTCAATTAGAACAGGACAGTGCTGGCATTGGGGAAAGGGGGGCAAGATCTCTACCAGTCCAACCCTGTCTATTTCAGATGTTAAAATTAGGTCCAGCGTGTTTCCAGAATTTACAAAGGTAGGCTGGTTAATCCATTGAGTTAGGCCAAGCATATGAAAACAGTCAACAAAAGATCTATCTGTGTGAGTAATACCCACTGTGTCAGCAACACCATCTGGCCAGTGCACTGATGATAAATTAAAATCTCCTAGAATAATTATCTCTTTACCATCACAAAAATCAGCCAAAAAAGTTACAAGTGCCTGGTTCTGGCAATCAGAGTTTGAGGGAGGGCGGTAAACACACACTATGTATAGGCAGAAATCCTTCAGAAAAATAGCATGAACATTGGGAGTGGAGACCCTGATTGATTCAAACTTAATTCCATGTTTCACATATAAACAAACACCATGCTTAGGAATGGGACCAGTTGTATCAGTTCTCACTATCTCATAACCTGCTATGTCTACAAATGAGCTAGGAACTGTTGGCAACAACCATGTTTCATTTACTGCTAGTATGTCAATTTTTAAATCTGAGAGAAAGGCAGATGTGTACAGAACTTTGTTTTGAATACAATTTAGGTTCACCAAGGATATGCAAAGTCTGGAAAAGCACAAAACTTGCCTGATAGCATGCAAGGGAGCCCTACATGTTAGTTTAAAGGTTTTTGCCCCTCCGTGTTTCCATGCCTGCGTCTGTAAAACTCTTGACGTTGGGTGTATGTTAGATCCCTATGAATGTAAAGGGACTTTAAATCGTCATGTTTTGCCATTTCTCTAGCCTTTTCCAGAAGCAATTTTCGTTTATCACTATCAGCTATCTTAGCCCTGTAAATATCTTTTTCCTGGCTAATGCAGACAATATCTGTCACGACAACCTCAGTGTTCATGATCCTTTGTGCTGCTGCCTTCACTTTTTGTTGAACTTCCGGCAGGGATCTAGCTCCAGAACCACGGATAATTATAGAGTCCTTTCTTTTCTTCCGCTCCTCCATCTCTCTCAACTCCTCTCTGATTTCTACTCTGAGCTTCTCAGGGCTAGTTTCAGATATACGAGCCTGAGTTGCCATGCCAGACCCCCCTGACATCAATGTCTGCACCTGGGCGGTCAGTGCCTCAACAGCCTTGCACAATGTTTTCACTGTCTGGTGCAGCTGCCCAAATGCTCCAGGACTCACCCCCGTCCCTCCTGAAGAACTGGAAGCACGGCAGTCAGTACAAATAAATGCAATGCCATCACCTCCATGTTCAATAATTGCCTGGACCACTGCCTCAGCTAAACCAAGGCACATTGTTGAAGGGTGAAACCAGCAGCTACACCTGTCACATCCTATGGCATCCAGGGCGACTGCGACATCACAAGTAGAGCACTTTGTGCTAGCTGAATCATTACCACCTGTCACCACATTTGCATAGGTTGTCCCATCATTAGTAGTAGGGTTAGTACTACTACTCTGGGATGACTGAGCTGCACCACGGGCACCACCTCCTCGTCCACGCCCCCTCTGCCCTCTGGACATGTTTGCTCAGGCAATTAGGGTTTACCAACCAGGTTACAAGTGGTGCAGGTGTCCAGTCCAGTCTGGTTGAGTCTTCCTTGCAATGATGTCAGCTTGCACCTTCTGTACTTCCCACTTCTTGGTAGGAGCAAAAAGCCACTGGTGCTTCTCAGACCTCCGATGCCACCTCCAAGGCCACTACGACTGCCTTAGAAACGCGGCCGCGTCGACGAAGCACATGCCCGGCTCCGGTTGAGTTTGTCGGTTGATCGCCTTGGATTCAAAAAACCTCAGGCGATGTGACCTCCTGTGACCTCTATGTCCATTATTTTTTTTATTTATTAACGGGATGGAAGGGCCATATTTTTGCTCTTAACACATGTGGATTGAATGCCTTATCAATAATTTTCCAACTGCATCCATGCCTGCTTAAAGGGGTCTGTG
Source organism: Ashinkailepas kermadecensis (assembly GCA_034440615.1). Classification (NCBI taxonomy): domain Eukaryota; kingdom Metazoa; phylum Arthropoda; class Thecostraca; family Neolepadidae; genus Ashinkailepas; species Ashinkailepas kermadecensis. The sequence continues at coordinate 558,787 of JAOTOM010005010.1, read as the reverse complement.
CCATGCACACTTACGTAAGATAAATCACACCCCATCCATCACAAATTAGAACTCAAAAACAAGATTTTTCTGTCTAAAAAATGTGTCCATCCTACTTTTAAATACATTCAATGAGGAACCCCACAACATCAGCAGGCAGCCCATTCCACTGATCAACAACCCTTTGACTGAAGACCTGTTCTCGCTTAACTGTCCTACACCTCAACTTGTCTAACCTGAATTGATGACCCCTATGTGATACTCTAAGCTGAAGAGCACCATTCAAGTTGACCTGATCTAGTCCTTTAACAATTTTGTACATTTCAATCATGTCCCCCCTTAATCTCCAATACTTGAGTGAGTACATATCCAATGCCACAAGCCTTTCTCCATATTCTAAGTTACCCATTCCACTGATGAGTCTAGTTGCTTTGTGCTGCACTCTTTCTGACATGTCTATATCTTTTTCTAGGTCCATGGAGCTCCATGCTTGTACAGAATATTCCAAGTGGGGTCACACATATGCTAAGTACAGTTTTTTTTCATGACTTCCTTGCTCTTATATATCACACTTCTATTAATGAGTCCCAGCATTGAGTGCCCTGTTCCTAGCTGAGCTACATTGTTTTTCTGCTTTAAGGTCTCTTGAAACCAACACACCAAGTCCCTTTCCTCTTCAATAACATCCAGTTCCCTCCCTCCCATTGTATATCTTAAAGTCTCACCTCCAGACCCCAGATGCATAACCTTACACTTGTCATAGTTGAAAGACATAGGGGTCATCAATTCAGGTTAGACAAGTTGAGGTGTAGGACAGTTAAGCGACAACAGGTCTTCAGTCAAAGGGTTGTTGATCAGTAGAATAGGCTGCCTGCTGATGTGGTGGGGAGTTCCTCACTTAATGTATTTAAAAGTAGGGTGGACAATTTTTTACACAGGAAAATCCTGTTTTTCAGTTCTAATTTGTGGTGGATGGAGTGAGATTTGTGCTAGGTGGGTGTGCACAGCACAGACCCCTTAAAGCAGGCATGGATGCAGCTTGAAAGTTGTTGGTAGGGCATTCAATCCACATGTGTTGAGGGGGATCAGGGGAATAGGGCTGGATAGCTAGGGTAGAAAGGCATTGATAGGTGTGTGGGATGTTGGTAGATGGTTTCTTTAGGATGTGGTGATGGTTGGGGTGCGTCTTTTTACTGTGCTTATGGTATCTTCCATTTACAGCCTTGACTGGATGGGCCCTTGTGGCTGGGAGACGAGTGGTCCAGGGGCAAGATGCCGTCTCACAATCAAAAGATTGTGGGTTCGAGTCTCACCTGTCGCTACTTTTCGCCCGCGACCAATCGGCGTGAGAGATTGGCGACGCTATGTGACTCAACGGTCGATGTGTCGTACAAACCAATAACCAACCAACCAGGGCCTTGTGGCTCTTATTGAGTCTAAACTCTTTATGATTAATGAGAGAGTCTGCCGGACTGTAGAATGTGAACTTGCATGTTGCAAACTGACTGCAATGAGACTGATTGCTAGACTTTAGATGCCAACTCATATCAAGTAAATTTGTTCTTTAACACGCGCACTGGAGGGGGGGGGGGCGAAATCCGCCCACCCCTCCGGTTTATCGCAAATAACTGCAGATTTTACTGGTCGATATACGCGATTTTCGGTGTACCTGCTTAAAAATGAACAGCGCGTCGTTTAAAGCAAGAAAAATGGAAATCGCCCGAAAATTTTTCAAGTTAGGGGCCGCTAAACTCAAAAAATGTTATAGCGCCAGACCACAAAAATCGGCACAGATGCGCTCCCAGTATACTGACAAAAGGGAAGTGTTCTAGGCAACACTAGGGACTTGTTTGATGCATATTGATATGCTGTATAGTTTCCAGGTCATGTTAGGTCACCAAGGTCAAGTCAGGTCAAGTTCATGACAGGTTAATGGAACCAAACTTGATCAACTGGAATGTTGCCATCAATGCACTACTGGTTGTCATTTGTACTGTTTGTCATTGCGTTTCCATACTTTATTCATGTACTTCACTCCCTTCTTCACGAAGCCGATTGCTCCGAGCTGCCCGACGGAGCAGTCGGGCGGGCGGCCGGTTCCGGTAACTGGAACAGGTAACTGACCTGATAAAGTGGTGCTATATAGGTGACCTGAGGTCAAATGTTGGGTCTATCATCTGCATTGCATCATTAGTAATGTCCAAAACATCATTGATGCCCATTTTTGAGCATTTAAGCACAATCACAGCGATCCATAACGATGACAAGCCAAGCCACGCAAAACCGGAAAATGTTGCCAATCTGACCTCATTTGACCTTGAAGATATTGACCTAAGGTCACGAAAATTGCACACAATAGAGTTCACTACCGTGCCCATCCACCCTCGAATTTCGTTCCTCCAGCTTTACTAGGAGCCGAGATCTTAGGGGGGGCGGAATCCGCCCCCCCCCCCTCCAGTGCGCGTAATTCTCAGAGGCCCTCCAGGGCGCGTGTTAAGGTAATTTTTGAAGTTGTATGGACACATGTCTAATGCAACGTTTATAAACATGATTATGCTGATATGACCACTAATTTCCTCTGCAAATGCTTGCTTTTCAGTTGGCAAGCAAAATAGTATTGAAAATGCTTTGTGCTGGGTAACATAGTATGCAAGATAATTGTCAAAAATGCAAAGTAAAATGCAGCATTACATAGCCAACCAATGTCATGCCATTTATGTCATACAATTTTTAGTACTTAAAAAACCATAACCTAACCTATGTTCATGAAGCCAACCTGTTTTGTGGAAAAATCTGTATTTATTAAGATTGAATTTTTAAGTTTGAAACATAACAGAACCTAACCTAACCTAGCCAAATCCATTTGCTTGCTTCATAAAGGCAAGATGTGTGTACAACTTGTCTTGTGAATGCCCTAAAGTACAATAGTACCCTTTTAATTTCAGAGCAAATAGCACCAAAATGAGGCTTTGAGTTTGGTTGTATAGCATCGCAAACAATGTGTTAAAAATGTAACCTAGCCTTGGAAAAACATTCCGAGAAAAATTATCCTCCCCCTATCCAAAGGTAAAATTTCAAGCATAATTTGATTTCTTCAAAGTTTTACAAATAAAAAATGACCAAAACTACCTTAATCCCTTTGCTTTATGCAGGCAAGATATGTGTAATGCTTGTCTTGTGAATACATTAATGCTGAATAATACCATATATTTATATTTTCATCCACATTGCCCATCTGTTATTTTTAATTTAAAAACATAAATTTTGTCTGCATTATTGCTGGGGCAGCTTTATGAACTAGGGTCCCATTGCTCAGCAGGGATTGTTGCATGAACCCTTGCCCCACCACCCAGTCCATGAATTCCAGTTCAATGGCATAATTTTGACCAAGAGTTTAACATGCTGTCAATGCACTGACACTGCCACCCTGGTAGCTCATCCATGGCCATATCAGGCCAATTGCCAACTGACCCTCTCAGCCGGGGGCTAAATTCAAGTGTGTGAAGCGACTTGAACCCTGTCTTGCTGGGACAGGGGAGATCAGTGCAGGTCAGCACTCTAACCAACTGAGCCACTGAGGTGGTCTTTGGTGTGACAGTGGCATCATGCATTGAAATATTGGCTGAATGCCACTTCTTATTTGCTGTAAATAGGGTGTAGGCACTCCTGGAATGTGTTTTTTTTAATATCATTTGTGTCAGTACTACAGTCATACAATCACAGCCTGGAAACCATCTGTGATTTTACTGATTTGTTTGTGCTGATTTGATCAGATGTTATATCAAAATTACCATGATTGGTAGTCAAGGAGCTTACAATGTGGTTATGCAACATAAACATAACTTATTGAATCCAGATGTAACTCTTCCTTCATCTTTGCAACAGGGAAGAGAGAACAGCTGCTTCGGAGAGGTGTCTGTGCCATGCTCATAGGGAGAAGAAGTAGGATGTTGACAGTGTGGTTGGTGATAGGTCAAGTCCCACTCTACAGACTTATGAAACTGAGCCTGCTGCTGATGCAGATACTGATTCCCTGATGTGGTACGTTATTATGGTGCAATTTCTACTTCTGTTAGCACCACAAGACAAAAGCAAGTACACACAATCTTCAATCTGTCTTGCAGCCAGTTATGAAATATGATTGATACAGATGCACACTAATGCATGACTTCATGACATGTCTTGTTGATCCTGTTGTGTGCCTATTTATGGAATTAATGAACAAAGTATCTGCTTGATCACAATATGTCCTGATTGTTCTTAGAACTGTGTACCATATTTATTGTGCTACAGTATGTTCATTGCCAACAAAATGTTCTTGATTTGATTGGAATCACTAAGATTGCTTTTAACATTTCACTCACCTTCACCACCAAAAAGATCCTCTTATCTGACAGAAACAGTTCCAGAGGGGCTGTATGATCTCAACAAATGAACAGCCATGTGATCTAGTACCATTTAAAATAATAGCTGGGAACAATTTAAAATACTTAAAGGGGACGGTTTCTAAATACCTACACATTTGAGGAGTTGCATGAGTGGTGAGATGCCAAGAATAGCCCACTGAGCAGGTTAAAACCCGGCATCAAGAGACATCCAACAGTAGAAATAGCTGGGAGAAGTATGGTGTAGGGTGTTAAACTCTCCACAATGGAAAGAGGAAGACAGCCTACAGTTGGCATCAGTTGGGAGAGGCATTATGTGTAGACAGCTTTTAAGCCATACATATGCCACACATGCACACCATTTACTGTGCATGGAAGTGCCTTCATGTGAAGAGTGTTGCACTACACTTGCCATTTAGCACATATTTGAAACATGTTTGCACTATGCAGCAGAAATATTATGCTTTATATGTGAAACATGCTTGTCTCAGCTGTTGGTCCATTACCCACAGTGATAAATTATTCGTGAAATAGGGTGGAATATACCACTCTCTGAACACTCAATCGACATCCTTCTCCAAGGAGCACCGACATCCTGCTTCTTGATGCGTGCTTATCAAGTCTTCATGTCTCCTTTCTAACAGTATCTCGTTCATAAGTACCATACTCATGCTCCCAATAAGGGATGGTGATACACGAACATTTCGCAATGCAATTTCATGTAAAGTGATTACCTATAATGTGATATGGCACACAATACCAGTTCATTGCATTTTTTTTTCGCTATCCACAATATAGCTCTTCCGGTGATTCAAATTATGAATATCAAAACCAATGATAAAGGTACAGTCATAAGTATGCCATTGCCTCAAATTTGAGTCTGAAAGGCATCAAAAGCATTTTAAATGACACTAATTTCATGGCAAAGTTGGCAACTTTCGGCATCCTACTGTGCTCGTTTCGACATCTCACACCTAACGAAAAACCATCATTTTAACACTGATTACCCATGCTGTGTGGCAAATTTCCTTTCAGATATGATTAGTTGTGTGATATGCAGCCATTCAGCAACTTCACCATTGCATAAATATGTGCCTTCCTGTCTCACTTTACTGACATTCTTTGAAATGAAGGACTGCGCCATCATTAATAGCATGTATGAGGAATAGTCCGTGACCCACAAGACCCATACATGCAAGGGCATGCATTTGGCTCAGCTGCCATTCTGCTCTTGAAATGAAACTGAGATGCACAATGCACAAGCATCATGGTAAGACAATGAAGCGAATTGCTTTACTTGCTTCATATCAATCAAAATGGAAAACATGTTTAATGTAATGTCAATAATTAATGCTTTAATTATGAAACTTGGATGCACAATGTACACACACTTCTGCCAGCCTTTCTATTTGATCTGTCAACCTGGGATTGAATCAACGGACGTTTTTAATCTTAAAAACGAAGCATTCTCTTTTGCCGTGATATATTACACGCCCGCCTGGTTTTCTGATTGCAGTGATCTCTGAAGTTGAGGACGGAGCCGAAGACGCTGTAGACGACGTCCCAACGCTGTTTCAGCCTACGACGGATGTGCAGATTTTGACGCCTCTGGAGAAAGTCTGCCGGCTGCAGAGAAAGGTGGATCGCTTGCAGCGGATCTGTCGTCAGAGACGTCTGACATGGCTGCGCCAGACGTCTGATCTGCTCCGCCGCAACAGCATCCTGGCGAAGAAGGTCGCGACCCTGGACCAGCTGTTGGAAGCGGGCGTGTTGTCGGCAGAACAGGTGCGCCAAGCGGCCACCTGGCGCCGAACCTGTTGTGGGGGGGGACAAGGCCGTCGCCAGAGCGCTGGGCCTGCGCTGTATTTCGAAGAAGGCCTTCGCGTCCGTCAGCAACGTGCTGAAGCTCCCGCTCCCGTCCATGACGACGCTCTCACGCTGGACGCGCTCCTTTACCGTCACACCGGGCGTGATGGAGGCTGCCGCCGCGGTTCTGGAGGCGGCCACACAGGCCATGGAGCCCATTCAGCGCCTCTGCGTTATCTCGTTTGACGAGACGAGGCTGGACAGCAGACACTGCTACGACGCTGCAGCGTACCAGGTGCTGGCGGCATCTAAGCTCCAGGTATGACATGTGCACTTTCTGACGACGAGCCAGTGACTGTTGCATTTTTACGCCGTTCGCATTGTTTGCTAGATAATTTCCACCCTCAATTTAACCTATTTCCCAATATTTGACTGCTGATTGGCATTAAACAATGCATTAATGCATAGCCACTTTAACATGCTTACCCGATCACATTGATAAATAGTTAGCAATGGTGTTAACGTTTTTTTGTGTGTGTGCTGCGATCTGGTATATCCAGTGTAATGTATGTTGTCTTTAACATAATGTTAATACTGTAATGTTTAACATTTTGTGGTGTGGTGATGTCGTTAGTCTGAGGGTGAACAGTTGGCAGGAACATGAATGGTGATTGAGAACAATAATTGTTTGCAAGATTTAACAACAAAATATTCGATCTGAACTGAAATTGAATGCATTTTACGATCAATTAGGTTGTTGCATATTCAGTGATCCCCATGCTCTATGGCATATTAAGTTAAAAGCCATCAGCAATGCTGATGGCAGCATAGATCCAGAGTTCGAGGTGTACGCAATGCCGACAGTGCCGACTTATCCACCAGTTTTGACTCATTTCCGCAGCTGTCGCCGAAACAAAAAGTAACGATTGACTGGGCATCCAATTACACTTCCTAAGGTGGAGGGCAGATGCCTTCCCCACTGCTCTGTTCGGGTGCTTACAATGATTGTATTTTTATGTTTTGCTCGGTAATGGGGAATTCGTGTATGTAAATTGTACGTTTGTCCAATGTTCATAATCTTTAAGGCGTCAATGGTATCTGAATTCGGAAATCCTACTGCAGGTTCTCATGGTTTGCGGACTGTGTGCACCTTGGAAGCAGCCGCTGTTCTATGAACTGGACGCTGCCATGACCACCGAGAAGCTCTCCGTCGTCATCGCCAGCCTGGAGACACTGGGCCTGAAGGTGGTCGCCGCCGTGAGCGACATGGCCCCTTCGAACGAGGCCATGTAGAAGGAGGCCGACGTCACCCCGTCCTCAACCTGGATATCCAACCCAGCAGACCCAATCCGGCACGTCCATATCCAATGATTTTGAAGATGTTGATAGTGTTGTCGCTTTCCAGAGTCCCAAACACAGCAGTGAGTGTGTAACGTAAATAAGTAAGCATTTCGTTGCTGAATAAAATCGATATTGTGGTAAGTATCGATTTGATATTGTCAGCTCTACCACACAGAAGTTTGTTGTACCCAGGTATGATCAAATTTTGTTTCTACATACACAACAGCTTTTTTTCACCAGCATGTAGCTTCTGACGAGCCCACACTATGGCGGAGAACGGCGGCTTACTGGTGCCCAAGACTGACGGTGGTACAGCCTTGCTCTGCCGTCAGTGCTTTGAGGAGCTGCTGGCGCTGGACAACGGCGAGCTGAGGCTTTGCCCCAAGCTCACGCGGTTCCACCTGGAGGTAAGAAGGGGATTCGGAGCAACTCATTGTGCTTGCCTAACCTGCATGGGCGTCAAGTGCTTTTCTGTCAGATCTTCTGAAGCTATGAAAATTACAACTAATATAATATAGGAGAAATTCACTGGTTTTTTTCAGCGCGAAGTGGTGAAAATGGACTGGGAATCCAATTCAGGACCTGAAATAGTTTCAGTGTGACTGTACACTTTGTCATCCTAGGCAAACTCAGGACAATGACCTCAAAGGATATGGAATAGGTTAATAACCTACATCATCCTGTTGGTGCAGTCCCCAATTACCCTATTATATCCAACATTCGTCATTTCGGCTCGCTATGTTGTGCTAAGCTGCGTGAAACCATGACTTTGTTGAACACAATGGGAGGATTGCTTTCTGTCCTTTTGTGATGTGATTGCTCCGTGACCTTGCACAATCTCAACAATTTTACCAGAATTTCTGAAAAGGATGCAAATAACCTGTCAGGTACCGGAAGTAAGAATGGGTTCCGTTGAGCAGTCCGCAAAATACGCGGAAACCCCAAGGGGTGCATAACTCCCACCACCACCACCCACCACCACTCCCACCAACCACCGCCTCCACTGGCGATGGCTAAGGTGAACGACGCTCAATGGACTTAGGGTATTACAACTGCGATACGGATCACGAATGTACCGAGGAATTGCATCGCATTAAACAAGAATTGTTCGCATTGTAGCCGTTGGCTATCGTCCAAAAGGCGGTTGCGCTTTGGACATATCTGTCCTATGTTTTCAGGCCGCTGGTCAGAGTGGCCAGCGGGTTCATCTAGCCACGCACGCCTTCTCCAACAGCGTGGGGACGGCGATGGGACAGCTGCTGCGTCGCCGCCAGCCACAGTCGGCGGCCGTACTCGCCGTCGACAAGTGGTTTGATGTCGCAAACAGCCGTGCGCTGTTCAACGCCCAACTGGAGCGTTGCGGCTACGGCATCAGCCTGGAAGCCACTGCCGTCCAGGAGGCAGCTCTCCAGGACATGGAGCGGCTCATCGGGAGTGCGCGCAAGTTCACGCCAAGGTGGACTGGCAGGGCTGCTACCGTTCCAGCACGGCATGCTGCAGAGCATCGCCTCACTTCGCGGCCTGCACGCGGACCTGCTGGCCACAGTCCCCGGGTACCAGTACCTGCTGACCTCCAGGCTGAACCAGGACTGCCGGGAGAATGTCTTCTCCCAGCTCCGGGGCATGTGCGGCCAGAACACCAGCCCGGACGCTGTGGAGGCGCGGTCCCGGCTACACATCCTGCTGATGGCGCCGTCCCCGCTGGTGGCCGCCAACAGCCAGGGCCGTGCGGTACAGTTGCAGGCCGATACGGACTTCTTGTCCACGGAGAGCCGGCTGGACTGCCTCACCAACCATGCCTTCGAGGGCCTCGACATCAAGGTGAATGTATGGTTATAGCTAAGCAGTGTTAAAATAATGATTTGTTTTCGTTAGTTGTGACATGTCGAAACGGGTACAGTCCAATGTCAAAATTCGCGTTGGAAGCAAGGTAGTTTAAAATATCTTCTAATCCTTCAAGCTCAATTTTGAGCCAATAAAGCACCTTTTTTATTTGTTCTGAGAGATACCTAATATATCAATACCTGTATTCACGATAAGGGTAACAATCACAATACCTATTTTATCAACTGTTCTTGTATAACATACTACATCATAGGTAATCACGTTACCTTGAATTATATTACTAGATGTTCGTGTATCACGATCAGTAATGGTGAGCATAAGCATGACACTTATAAATGAGATACTGTTAGGACTTAGGAATGAATGACTTAGGCATAAAGATTTAAACAAACATCAAGAAGCATGATGCAGATACTCTGTTGGGAAGTATGTCACTTCAGTGTTCAAGAAGTGGTATATTCCACTCTATTTCGCGAAAATGTCTCACTGTAGCTGAGAACTTGTAACAACAGGCTCACCCGGATGTAACATAGTGTAGCTGAAGCAAAACATGGGAAGCTATACATTCTGGATTCCGCCATTCCATGTTTTACTGTAAAACCACCAGTGAAGCTGACCATGTTGCGTACGTTTTCACTGAACTGAACGCCAATAAAGCAGTTTTTACTACCATGATGTGTACTTCAGAGGTAATGCTCATCTGTTTCAGATTCAGGATCTGGACCAACTGGATGCCGCCGAGGAGGAAGCAGATATCCATCGGGCCTACCAAGCCTCAATCCTGCAGCCTCCGGCGCCCCTCAACCTGGAGGACCCCGCTGGCGAGCAACCGGCAATGCCTTTGGTCGAGGTGATGGCGGTCCGGGACCCAGCGATGAGGTAGGATCGAGCTGGAGGCGCTGGCTTTCGTGGCGGGGTTTGTGGCACGTAAATGCTGAGCCATCGACCCTACGCTAGCCAGGCAACCAACATAGCACAGCCCAGCTCTGTGCCCGACAGCTGGCTGCGCGTAGTGAGCCGTGGCGGTCTCGTGGTGCCCTCGGAACGCTGGATGACGATGGTGCAGGGCTTTGAGCTGACTTTCAACCTGGTGATGGGCCGCACGGCGGATAACCAGCCCGGCATCGTGAGGCGGCTGATGGCGGAGCTGCAGGCCAAGGAGCCGGCGCCGAACAGACGGATAGTCCGGAAGCTGGTGAGCACCCATCTCCACATCCGGATCCGCTGGCTCAACGTCGCCAAGATGCAGGCCGCTGCCCAGCGGCGCAGCCAGAAGCAGCTGCGACGGCACCAACGGAGCCACGTGCAAGGCTCCAGAACTCTACTCGTCTGGAGGGTCTTTTTAACTTAATATTCCTACTTAATTGTTTTCGAACGTGTTTGGAGCGTGCGTCTATTCGTTTGGCGTCACACTAAACGCCAGCCCCGATCGTTGGCCTAGACGGTCGGATGTGTTTGAGCGCGAAACGCACCGTTTGAAAAGTCCCCAGATATCGATATTTGTTGCGATGCAACTCATAGCAACGTTGGGTGTGCTACAGTGTTTTTGTCTTGATGCTTGGGGGCGTGCATGGTGCAAACGCCTGCGGGAAATATAGGCATGTCGTAGTGACAAGCCACAAACAGCCTCGTAAATAGTTGCGATGTGAAAATAACGTGGCTGTGTCCCTTTCTTTGTATGGACTGAGTCGACGTCATTACCGAGGATAGTGGCCCGATTCGTCCCGCCAGTTTCGGCTGCCGATTGTAGGAAAGTTCTATATTGGCACGCGAAAGTCTAGCAACCTCGTCGTCTCGATAACCCCGGTCACGAAAGCACCAGTCGGTTTAGCTGCCCTGTATTGCCTGCAGCACTCGCACGATCACACGAGACCGACAGACACCGTACAGCACTTTCTCCGCTGAATGTAAGCCGTGGTACTGCCTTTCCTATGAATTTAGAAGCCGAATTTAGTTGGGAAGCACGCGCGCACGGAGCGCACAAGCACAGATGCGCCCGCTTTGAGAATCCAAGCCTGACTGTCGCGGCCGCACGGCCGCTGGCCATGTCTGAAGACCCCCGGCTTCTGATTGGCCGAGCACGGTAGACGCCCATTTACGTCACATCCATGTTCTAGAAGCTTCTACGGAAGTGGGCTTGCCTTTAGTGAAGGGTACTATGTGATATTTACGGTACCCTATTTTACAGTCACTATTACGGTATACTTTTACAATCGGAAGACTTACGGGATAATACCAATTACGGTTACGGGACAGCCAAACGTATAACTTTATGTGAACTGGGTTTGGTACCGGCTGCACAGTATTGAAGTCACATCTCTGACGCCTGGCGCCAGAGAGGGAGGTGAAGGTACAAGGTCCGCTGACCGGCCCCGTTGGAGCGGTGGCTGCTTACGTCGGCATCAGACAGGCGGACGCCAGTCTAGGTGCCTGAGACTTGTCGCGCCAGGAACGGAGGGGGTTGGGGGCTGAATTTATGGGATCAAGACGCTCAAAAACTAACTCTCTTACACGATGCTGGAACTGTGACCCGGCCTGTCGGCGAGTCGCCACTCATTACTGCGACACCGGCGTTGGCAGTGTGCTTTTCGCCGCGGGCGTTCGACCGGCTATTGGTCTCTGAGTGGTGAGGACATGTGCAGTGAATAGGGTCGGCCTGTATTGTGTGATGATGGGGCGAATACAATGCGATAGCGATACTCTGAGGACGGACGGGCAAGTCAGTATGTAGCCGTAAGCCGAGTGTATGGCGATAGGCATGAGGTCGGTGAACTTCGCGCTCAATGACGTGGTCTCACAATGAGGATACAGTAGTTGTTACCAAGGATAGTGAACGTAATGGAGGACAACAGGGCTCGTGCCCACAAACTAGTGGCGGTTTTCGCGTGGCGCCACGTTCTGGGACATATCACCCTCGCTCGGTTCCGGCTGTCAGTGCTGGAACCGTGATTTGACCCGTCGCCGAGTCGGCGAGACCTGGCGTTAGCAGTGCGCTGACCTCGGTGGGTGGCAGATGAATGGGACTGGACGGCGAGTATGGTACGATGGATTTCAATCACTGCCTTCCTTTCCTATTGGTTTGCTCGTGATGGTGACATAACTGTGTCTGTAGGTTCCATGTGTGCTTCGCCCGTCTTTCATGTTGTGTTTTGAAGTTCTGCTTGTTCAGGTGTTCAGGTGCTGCAATTGGTCCGCGTCGTTCAGCCACACCTTCCTAATGACGCTGACGCTGCGACATGTTGGACGTCCCAGCGGGATTTTACGTTTTTCGAGCATTGAGTACGTGCTATTGCTAGTTGCGATGTGATTGGTGGGTGATTGTGCAGGGAATTACTTTGTTAGTTATTCTCCGAAGGTGTCTTCGCCTGTTTGGGTACCCATGGTCTGATCTGCCGTGCAAATGAAAAATAGTATATGTTACACTCTGTCCCGTTCTAAAATTGTTCAGAAATGCCGATTTACCGTTCGGGGCTATAAAAAGCGATGCGATTGTGTTATGTGTTCTCTCTCATTGAGCACAGTTGTGTTGCTTAAAATCGTGTGTGGTAGGTACACATAAAACAGTAGTTTTGCCAGGCTATAATTTGTCTCCGTCGATTCCACCATGTGAAGGTAAAACTACGTATGTGACATAGAGCCGGACAAAACGATTATGCGTAGTATCTCGGAGCATATTGTGGTAGGGAAAATTGAGGTGCGCTGGTTGAGGAAAAAAGAGGTGCAAGGTACCGCCGTACTCGAAGGTGTCTAATGAGCAGAAATGCACGGGACCACCCGACTCGAAGGTGTCGAATGAGCAGAAGCGCACGGGACCGCCGTACTCGAAGGTGTCGAATGGGCAGAGGTGCACGGTGCCGCCGTACTCGAAGGTGTCGAATGAACAGAAATGCACGGTGTCGCCGTATTCGAAGTTGTCGATTGGTCATAGGTGCATGGGACCGCCGGACTCGGAGGTGTTGAATGAGCAGAGGTGCAGAGGACGCCAGCACTCGAACGTGTCGGATTGGCAGAAGTGCACGAGACCACCGTACTTGGAGGTTTTTCAATGGTGACTGAACAACTTACATGTAGCACTGAGAATGATCGCTGCCCCATGACACTGGACGCAATGTGTTAATCTTACGCCGGGTGGAATATTTAAACCACAAGCTATTTCTCGCGCGTTCATGTATTTTTGACTACCTTAACACATCCTGTAAGCAGATGCAAATAAAAATGTGGCTCAGTTTGTCACCATACAAGACGTTCGAGATTATCGCTTATTCGCATACGTCACTCTGCCGCTAAAGTTTCAGCATCTCGAGTACTAGAAAGACGTATGTGACCGCCGTGGTGACTTGAGTCCTTTTTCCGTGCAGGTCCATGGGACAAAAAAAGACAACATATGTTTTTGCCATGGCATGTGAAACAATCTCACGAAATACGGCACATACGTCTTGGCGCGGATGCTAATTTGTTTCATGCGTCCTTTGACCATGAGATCTATGTCGTTGTTCCTCACATGCGTATTTTTTAAGAAAAAAAATGTCCTTCGAAATCGTATGTTACCTAAACATGAGTGTGTTTTTTTTTCACCATTGGCGTCTACGAAATAGCTATCGAATGGTGTAGGAAGTTGTTTTGGGCCAAAAATGTCACATGCGTCTTTTTTCCCTTGCACGGCAGTGATGGCAGTCGATACTTGTTTGCATAGCCAAAAATCCAGTCGGGAGAGGTAACCAGGGAGAGATAAAAATACAACGAAGAATGGCTCTTAGATGCTCCTGGGTTTTAGACATTGCGTGTAAAGAAAGCATACGACCTTCAATATACCAGGAGGTGCTGAGTTGACATCAAAAGTAACGTTAAGGATTATACTTTATTACTCAACGTTTCGGCCAGGGGCCATCGTCAGGAGTGATATAAAAATGTCAAGTTTAGCAATTGAAGAAAAAAAAAGCACGCGAGAAAAAAAGCGTGCAAAAGACACGTGGAATGCAGAAAAGCCTCCTCAGTGGTGCAGACACTTAAAGAAACTCCAAACCAGAAACAAACTATGTCAAGATAGAATCCTCTGAGGAAGCCCGAGCCGATGGTCCACATACATATCGATACATACATTCACGCACATATATAGACATAGATCCAATATAACGCGTAATACATAAAATATAATTTATGTTTATGTAATTTAAGTGATATACCAAGACGTCGTTTGCGTGTTTAGTTGCGGCCGTAGATTACGTATGTGTAGAGATTCGAGGACCTTTAGATCAGCGTTGTCCCTGGCTGTTGCTAGAATTTCTACTTTGAAGTTTGTGTTAGTGTCGCTGTGTTCCATGTTAGAATGTTTGTCGATCATGTGTTCGCCTAAAGGTGTGTATGCTCTTCGAAGTCTGGCATCTCCCAAGTGCTCATTGTACCTATCCCTGATACTACGTTTGGTTTCACCGACATAAAATATTCCAAGACAGCGGTTGCACGTTATTTTATAAACTACGTTTTTTCGCGTGCATCTACCTTTGAGCCCGTTGATACAGGTGTGGCACGTTCTTCTACCAGCAGGGCATGGCGGAATTTCCAGGGCTGAGCGGACCAGGTAAGATTTCGGCGTAGGTCCGCTAGTCCAGGCTACCCTAACATGGTTTAGATGAGACGAACGGATGGCTGCGTTTACCTGTCGATGACCATAGTTGGTCATCGACAGGTAAACGCAGCCATCCGTTCGTCTCATCTAAACCATGTTAGGGTAGCCTGGACTAGCGGACCTACGCTGAAATCTTACCTGGTCCGCTCAGCCCTGGAAATTCCGCCATGCCCTGCTGGTAGAAGAACGTGCCACACCTGTATCAACGGGCTCAAAGGTAGATGCACGCGAAAAACGTAGTTTATAAAATAACGTGCAACCGCTGTCTTGGAATATTTTATGTCGGTGAAACCAAACGTAGTATCAGGGATAGGTACAATGAGCACTTGGGAGATGCCAGACTTCGAAGAGCATACACACCTTTAGGCGAACACATGATCGACAAACATTCTAACATGGAACACAGCGACACTAACACAAACTTCAAAGTAGAAATTCTAGCAACAGCCAGGGACAACGCTGATCTAAAGGTCCTCGAATCTCTACACATACGTAATCTACGGCCGCAACTAAACACGCAAACGACGTCTTGGTATATCACTTAAATTACATAAACATAAATTATATTTTATGTATTACGCGTTATATTGGATCTATGTCTATATATGTGCGTGAGTGTATGTATCGATATGTATGTGGACCATCGGCTCGGGCTTCCTCAGAGGATTCTATCTTGACATAGTTTGTTTCTGGTTTGGAGTTTCTTTAAGTGTGCACCACTGAGGAGGCTTTTCTGCATTCCACGTGTCTTTTGCACGCTTTTTTTCTCGCGTGCTTTTTTTTCTTCAATTGCTAAACTTGACATTTTTATATCACTCCTGACGATGGCCCCTGGCCGAAACGTTGAGTAATAAAGTATAATCCTTAACGTTACTTTTGATGTCAACTCAGCACCTCCTGGTATATTGAAGGTCGTATGCTTTCTTTACACGCAATGAGATAAAAATAATCAGGACAATCAAATTCACAATACAACTGTTTTCGTGTTCTTTGTACTCAAGCTACGAAAGGGTTACTGAGGATCAAATTATATAGTCCTGAACCCTGATAGCAATGTCGATATAGCCTATGTCTGCAATCTGGATAATTCGTTTAACTTTAAACAACATTGAATACAATTTGTCACCTTTAGAATTGGCCTTGTTTGACCTGTGTTGACCTTCAGATGCCATCTGACTTGGAGAACTTTTAAAAAATTGGTCACTTTACACGTTAGGTGTGTCGTCCGCTTAGCATCCCATTAGATTGATTGAGCTTACTTTTCCGGGACAGCTGCCCCTCCCCCTTGTTACCAGAAGTTAGCTATAGGCCTGTGGCACTACCTGGCCATTGTCGACCTTTATATCCTTCCACGGGTGCTGTTTTCCGGAAATTATTTTAGGACGCAATACATGAAGGCAATTGGAGAACTCAAATAGATTGGGGGCGGGGGTACATCCCATGGGGTCCCATGTTAAAAGCTGAAATTATTGGTTGGGAAAAGTCAAGATTGAAGGGGCGAGTGTCTCCTCAAAAGTGCATCAAACAAAACCCCTGTATCCTTCCTATAATTTGCACAAGTTCCGCCCCACATTCCTTCATTATCAGCATTCGTCGGTGGAGAAAGCCATGGAACGGTGCCAGCTGGAGACGAAGCCTGCGTGATGTGATGACCTGTTTCAGCTCGTATATCGGGTTTCAGGTAAGTTTCAGGTAAAAAGGAAGTTATATTTTTTTCATAGAGTAAGGCGTGTCCTATTATATGGTATTCGTTTTTCGGCTATAGCTCTATTTCTGAAGAAAATCGCATAAGTTGCCCCTAAAATTTTTAATTTGTTCATGGTCAGGAACAGGGATATCTCAGGGAAATGTTTGAATTTAACAGAAATGATGCAATTAGAGGTCATCAATTCAAAATTAAAGTTAATCACAGCAGGACAAGGTTAAGACAGTCTTTCTTCACCAACAGGGTAGTCGAACACTGGAACCAGCTGCCAGGAACCATTGTCAGTAGCAACACACTGAACATCTTTAAAAACGACATAGACAATCATTATAAGAACAGGGGGCTTGTTTTTCTGTATTCCAGGGGGGCTGATATACAGATTTGGTGGGCAACTGGTTCAGCGTCCAAAAGTGCAACCAAGAAGGGCCCTTGTGGCTCATAGTTGCACTGATCTTTTATGTCTTTAAAAAGCGTTGCGAGGAATGAGGACTTCGCCCGTTGAGAACATGTGACGTCACGAAAAGTTCGACTCGCCGGACAATTGTACCTTATGTATAGGGCCTTGTTTCTGGTCTTCTTTTTGTTCAAAACAAGTTCAAAAACCGTGTGGTTTTTTGACGTTGGAGGTATCTACCCTTCTTTTGTTCAAGTTCTTCCTGATCTTGAAGAGGAAACGGTAAGCCTGAGCTGTGGCTAAATCAAGCTTGTGCTCGGAAATAGCCCTGGTGGCTGGTATCTGTCAATAACCTTCCTCCGTTTTTTTTCCCAGTGGGGCTGGGGCGTTTCCGACATTGACATGTACACAGCCACTCTTGTCGTGATTGGGACTGTGCGTGAAGGCTGTGCTAATTCGAGACAGAAGTCCTGGAATTTAGTTTTAAAAATGACAGGCGGTTAGATCTCTATAAAAGTAGTGAGTAGGATATCAGAAAGCAGCTGATTTTATGCCGTTTTATTTGAGACAATTGGAAATGAATTTGCTAATGTAGAACATCTGATACAATTTAAAGGAATACAATGTGATAATTCGAGACAAATCCTGAAATTGAGTAAAAACGACAGGGTTAGATATCTATAAAAGTAGTCGAGTATGACATCAGAAGGCAGCTGAGTTTATGCCAGTTTATTTGATACCATTGAAAATTAATTTGGTAATGTAGAACATCTGATATACAATTGAAAGGAATACAATGTGATAATTTGAGACAAAAATTATGGAATTGAGTGCAAAAGTGACAGGGTTCAACCCAAGTGGGAAACTTACTTTCCGGGTTGGGAGTCGGAGTGCATACCGATTTCTTCCGGAGTACATTTTCATGGACATTATTTTTTTATGCATGGAATCTGTTTACCAGTAACCGACCAGAAAAACCTAAATCAGTACCTACATAATATGCACAAGTAATATCCTTCTCAAATCTCATTTTTGGTCAAATCAAATGCCAAAACATAGGAACAAAGAAGTGAACAATGGATGGCACTGCCCGGCAGTGACCCGTAATAATCAGCACTGTTTCGTTCCTTATAACTCAGGAGAAATGCATTTTCCTTTCACTGTTGGTCTCAGTACAAGGCTAGCCAGATGAAAAACGAACCAAAATACTTCACACTTCACCCTCAGCTTAGAGCGCATACCTACCTATGCAGCCAATTTTCCACATAATATGAACGCAACTCTGCTACCGCACACGCCACAGTTGGATGTGATCAAAGCAAAGGATCAGTCAAGGTCTTGTGTTTACAGTATGACACTGTTAATCATGGGCGCTGTATAACCAATGCAGTTGATGCACCCTAAAACCCAAATAACTAACTGACACTGTTAATCATGTGTTCAAAGTTGCTAATGGTTATGACGTCATATAAAGAATACCTTGCATTGATTGGTTGACAGACAGATTTCAGTACAGAAAATGCTAATGCAGCCAATTCTGATCTGGGGACTCTGGAGGATGTCTTAAAACTGTCCAACTTTCCCACTATAGGGTGGCAGGAACACTGGTTTTCCAAGACACTGCTCCAAAGCCGGAGAACAGTGTTCTCAGTGCACATGCGCATCATCTTGCAAGTTGCTGTTGGCACGTTGTCGGAAATTCCGGTGGTTGAGATTGATGGAGTGTGTGAAGCTGTGGTCTGGCTGCTGACTGCTACAAAAAGTGATTAGTTTGAGTGGTGACCGTAAGTGGAATAACCAGCGTTTTTTTGGGTGTCGTTCTGTGTTTGTTTTTATTGATATCTTTGTTCCCACATTTGTGTCGGAGTACATGTGAAGCCCATCCTATCCAGTATGAACCTGGAGTGCAAAATTGTTTTTCAGAGATAAAATCTCTTAAGAAGTGCCTTAATTCCCACCCTGGTTCAACCTTCATGGAAGTTATTCAAGATGATATAAAAATGTAGCATGCTCAATTTTTGTTTAGTTAAGAACATCAGAAATTGTCAGCACACCACACAGAAGTTGTATGATACATTTGTATTACAAGATGTTGAGCGGCCAATTGCTCCCATTTCACTTTAAGGGCAAAGTGTATAATAAAACAAACTACACTTCATAAGAGAGCTTGGTTCATTGTTGTTCAAATTTGAACATTGGAAATTACTGGCACCTCCTCTAGAAACTAGAATATAGCATTAATCATAGCAAGCCCACTCTGGGGGTGTTCCTTCACAAACCCACCACCAGAGCAGCACCACCTGTATTATGTCTGCTCATGATGCCTAACATATCTTCAAGCATGATGGTTGATTCCAGTGTGATGTGGTGTGCATATTTTGAAATGGCACATGAATGGCTGACTTTCATTGGGATAGTTCTCATGTGCACCTGGATGCAACTCTGTTATGCATGTAGGGCGATATGCATGCATACAGGTGCAGATACACATGCCATATTCCGAACACCGCTGTTCAGCTCAGGAAGCACAGAAAATCGTTTGTGTTGTTTGCCTCACACTTATAACCCATTAAAGACAGTGTTTAATGCATTTGAGCCCCAATAAAACAATTGCACAAAATCATAAGGCTTTAAGGCAACACATGTAGCTGTTGTACAAGTTACTAATAACCACTCAAAATACTGCTGCAATTGCAAAAAAATGTTGGAGGTCACTTCCTAATGGTTTTCTTAATCCGACCATCTTCGAAAGCCTGAAACTGGGGCCTGTGGACTTTGGTTGATCCATGCATACAAAATTGTGCCACTGCACAATCAGAACTTCGTTTTTCTGTACAGAAAGGTTGATTGTTGACAAATGCCACCATCTTTGTTATTTGCACGCCAAACCTGTCGCGGAAACATACAAAGTTAGGTGTGCAGGAAACCGAACGTAGTTGGATACCCCCTGTTCCCCTATGTATGTAGGGGAAGATGGGTGGTATCCGAACACATTCTGTTTCCCGAAAACCTACCTTTGCACGTTCCCCGCGTCAGTCACGTTCCAGTCACGTTCGGTGCACACATAAGAAAATAAATCATCGAAAAAGATGGCAGTATTCGTAAACAACAACCTTTCTTTACCAAAAGAAACAAAGTTCTGATCACACAGTTGTGCCAATTCCTTGTGTATGGATCTACCAAAGCCCACAGTGCCTTTTTTCAGGCTTTGCATACGGTCGGCTTAAGAAAACCATAAGGGAGTGGCATCCTATGCTTTTTTTGCACTTCCTCCTGTATTTTTAGTCATCTACTAATAGCCTGTACAACAACAGCTACAATGAAGTGTTGTGATTTCATGCAATCATGTTTTATTAGGCTCAAATGTATTCAACAGCATATTTATTGGATTATAAAAGCGTTCAGCAAACAGTGCAAGCAATTTTCTGTGTGTTCCCTCAACCAAATGGTGTAATGGTTAGCCATGCCATGTCGAGCCATGCTGTGCACTTCTGTACTCTGCATCACATGTTCATAAGCCACCACAACTAGCCTAAACTTGCTTCGTTTTTCCGTCGCCATTCTCGGCCACGTCATTGTGTATGTTAGCGACACTGTTTTGCCGCCTTGGTTTATTGCCAGCCGGAACTTGGTCAATGTGACCCCAAATGGTGCATGCTTCCTCCTACGTGCTCTGCTCACAGTCCCAAGCCCACCGCCACGTAAACATTGACGAAATTTATGTCACCAATTGGCACTAACCACACCAACACCCTACTACGTTAATGTCTTATCTAAGCCAGCACACGGATGCCACCACGCAAAAACATCCTTTCAAATGGGACCCTCGCCATATTTATTATCTCAACAGACCAGTCCAAGGCTCTGTCCCCTGCATCGCAAACAACTCGACCTTCACGCCCTCCCTCTGGCGTTCCTGCAACATATGCGCACGTGTACGAACCGTATATATAGAGGACCCCCGACGACCAGTAGTTAGGTAAGCTTAGGAAGGCGAGCTTGATACACCTCCGAGACCAAGCCGTCCTGCACTCGCTCCCGTACCTATCCACTTCGTGTTGTGTGTTTGTTGTGCAGTGCGTTCAACCGCCTTCCTCTGCGTCGGCTGACACGCTATCTAGTAAGATCAACCGCCATCTGTGTTGAATCTAGACTACCTGCACGGCGCGAGCTCTCTTGAATGGACTATAAACATATTGTACCGACTGGTCCGTCTGTTGAGTGGAGACGCATCACTGACTTGGCCTCCAGCACGTCGTCTGTGATAGATATTTAAGATGCCTGGTATACAGACGACCTCTGCACCGTACCAAAGTTTACAGGTAGCACGTCGCCGACAAGAAGAGCAGACGCGGGGCTTTCTACAGAAAACAGTGGATCGCTACAACAGTTTTGTTCGGAACATATGTAACGGAACAATTTGGCACATGTATCTATTGCACCTGTTACACATGCACCCGTTAAAACAAGTGTATTGAATTCCAAGCACATACTTAAGAAGTATTGTAGGCCTGCAAGATTGCACATGGCAGGGGTGGATCCAGTAATTATCATTGGGGACAGGGCACATTTCCTCAAAGGGGTGCATTTGCTGGAAGCATTTTAAAAGTGGGTGAGTGGTACACTGGAGGGTACTGAAGGGGTGCCATTGCATCCCAAAATAGAGCATTTTTATATGAGAGATGTGTTTGTGGCTAACAAATCTGTTGAGCACAGGGTGAGGGGGATGCACCTGAGCCTTCCTGAAGGGATGCTTTTCCCGGCCGGAGGGGTACCACCTTTCCATAAGGGGTAGGAGACGGGCTGCAGCTCGCTGCTTCCAGCAGACTGAGCTCGAACTAAGACTGGTGACCAGCCAGCAACGCCCGACGCTACTAACCACGAGCCATGTCGATGTCGATGCCATTTATCCGGTGTCCTCAGCATCCTGCACGGCTCGAAAAGTGAGTAAAAATGGAGGATGCCTTTGTCCATTACTTGGTCATGCCAGCAAAACGGTGTACACCAAGGTCGCAGCCGCCAGCCGTCCCGAAGCATGGTCGAGTAGCAGCGGAGTCTCCGCCGGCCCAGTCGGCCGAGCGTCAGACGGCTGCTGAGTGCTGGTGAAGCACTGTTCCCGCCATTGGAAAACTAACCTGGAATATAAACATGTGTCGGGCTCAGTTCGGCAAATCAATAGCGGCCAGCCGACGTCGGTCCGTTGTCCGACTTTTCACTTCCCAGCCGACAGCGAGCCGTTATCGTCCCAACAGCAGTCTGACATCTTTCCGACGTCGGCCCCACGTCGGTTGCATGTTGACTGGGTGTCGACTGCATCTCAGCATGAGCGGACATTCCACACGACCCCCCACCCCACCACCAGCTGACAGCGGTGCTGTCAGCTGACACCCCCATGCGGACAGCTGTCGGGTAGCTATCCGCTTGTTCAGGGCTTCCATTGAACGTTACACGTGCCCCAGAACTGTCCACGAAGAAGAAGAAGAATCTTCGGGTCGTTTACGACGCATTCGACCGCTAGGTCATATAGCGTCACCAACCTCTCACGCCGATTGGTCGCGGGTGGACTCGGTAAATGCCGTCGGTTGTGAGATTCGAACCCGCAATCTTGCGATCAAGAGTCCGACGCTCTACCAACTGAGCTACCGCGGCCTCTTGCCAGGACTGTCGACGTCCAGTGCGCATTGCCGTATGTGAAAGATGCTATGCCCACCTGTTGACGGACGCTGGTCATGAAGAAACTGTCGCAGACATAGTGTGTGAGGCATGTGCCGGTGCTGTGCCTGCTTAGTGTTAGTTACTAGTAGTGTTCGTGTTGCTTAGTATTTGTGTGGATGGAGTACTTGAGTAGCGATGTCGGAATGTCTGCGCCCATCGATGTCCATCGTGCGCCCATGTGTGCCCCATGCGCCCGTCGAGGACGATGCCGCCTTCGCCGATCATCGCCGCCGTGTTCTCGCGCGGAGACGGGCAGTTGAGCCCTCCCCCACTGTGCCAGAGGCTTTGCGGTGCGTTGCTCGCGAATATACCAGGGGCGGATACAGTGTGTGTGTGTGGGGCACTGGAGGCGTGTGCCCTTCCCATGGAAAGGTGGTGTATATCCGGCCGGGATAGGCCCTTTCTGGAATGCTCAGGTGCACACTGTTGCAAGTTCTATATGTGATCCTCTGCCTCAGTTAAGGAAAAATGCATGGCGCAAAATGACCATTGCAGTCGACGCGCCCCTAAACACCAATTCATCAAGGAAGAATGCATGATGTATAGGTGCATGAGAGTTAGACGATATACTTATCGTCTATATATGTGCTGACATTGTTTCTTAGCATTCATCACAGGCGGAGTTTGAGCACTTCGTACGTTTATGTCTGCACAGGTGATTGGTGTTGTTGACAGATGGGATGCTGTTTGCTGGATGCTGAACATGGGATATTAATTGCTGGCTTGCTCACCTTGGCTTCATTGCTGAGTGTATGCAAAGTAATGGCCTGTCGAAGTGCTTACAGTGATTGTGCGTGAGCAACGTCCGCCACGTAAACATGCACGATTTGTTTAATGTATGACTTTGGATGATCTATTATTGGATTGGGTTTGCTGCAGAAACCACACCCACACATACTGCATGTCAATGCATGCCTAGCTCTGGCTCATGCTCCTAAGTTCCTGCTGGTCTGGCATCTATGTTTGCATGCCTTGTCCATAAGCCTAACATATACTGTGTTGCTATGGATGCATGTGGAATCTGAAGGCAACTTCAGTAAATGTTGCAAGATGTGCGTCTACAAACGACTTTACCCGCGGTGATGGCACACTACTCCCCCTTGCTGAACGGATTTTTTCCCAGCAGAAGTCTCTCCTTTCAGAGAAAAAGGTACCCTTTCGAGATGAAAAGATGCTAGAGTCCATCCCCCCCCCCTAACTAAATGAATTTTCAGCCGAAGGCACTCCTCCATGGAAATGTGCCCTCCCCATGATAAATCATCGATCAGTGCCTGAAATATACGATATTTCATTTGGTTGTTTGGTTCAATGGCAAGCATTTAAGATGCTCGTTCACGCCAAGGCTCTGCGGGGAAATTATGATGGGGGAGCAAGGTCCAATGTCGATGCGGGGCCATCATGGTCAGCGTAGGGTCAACTAAACTCCTACCCCCAGTAATACGGTGCAATGTGTAATGACCAATGCCATGGGCTGTTCCTCTCCCAATCAGGGATGGATATGCGATTTTTCCCGCAGCTACCCCTTCAGGGACATTCGCAATGACGCACCACGGCGAAATCACTTAGTGTCCCTCCAGACGAATGTCTTCAATTGACATTACTGTATCCGCCGTTGCCCCAGCTTTCGTCGTGAGATAAAACATTTATGTAGGAGATATATTCAATTCATAAGTGTTCGGGGGAAACAACACACCTAGTGTTCGTCATCCAGAACACGCACATTTTCGTGTTCCGAATACAACACACCACTACGAAATAATTGTCGGTTTAAAGTTGCTTTTTGCGAGTGATTGGAGGATCCCCATCAGAAGGAGCTCTTTAAATATTGGTAGCTTGTTCCTTTTTTGCGTTCTGTAAACACCATGCAATCACTGGTTCAGCTATACAGAAGCAGCAGTAGAGCCATTCGTTGCATGGTATCTCAAGTGTTCGGATTCCCGCCCTCTTCCCCTAACTAGGCACCTACCTTGGTAGGAAGGGTTGAATTTGTTTATTTTTACTTTAAGCCTGATATAGCATTTCAAAAGCAGGTATTGTAGGAAGACATTTTTGAACATGCTCAAGGTGATGACATTTCATTGCCATAAAAGTTGTCTGAAAATGTTGGGTAAATTTGCACTTTAAGGTAACTTTTGAATTCTTGGAATTTATTTTTCCAATACAATGTCTATGAATGTGGTTAGCATGATGTGACCACTCATTTCCTCTGCAAATGCATACTTCTCAGTTGGCAGGGAAAATAACACTAAGAAAGGGGCTTTGCAAAAAGGTGACCTGGGTAATATAGCATTAAACCCTATTCATTACATATCCCATATAAAACCCTATTCAAAAGAAATAAAAATATGTAATATATCCTAACCTAATGTAACCTCCAAGAAAAAAAAATGAACAAAGGAACATTTTCAAACAATGTCTTGTAACATTTTCACATAAAAGCCTAACCTAACTTAACCTAGCCTAATCTGTTCTTGAAGAAAAAGTCATTCAAATTTTTGTTTCATGAGTTTCACATTTTTAAAAGTTTTTTTTCCAACATAAAGGAAAAGCCTAACCTAACACAATCTAACAAAACCCTTCGTTTGTTTACTGTAGGTAAATGTGAGTAAAACTTGTCTCATGGGTACAATTTATATATTTATATAGATACATTTATTGGGAATAGTTGTTGATAGGCTTAGATGCTTATGAGTTGTGGAGAATGGTAAAAGACAAACCGTTTCAAGTAAAAGACAGGTAAAAGACAGCTTTGACCTAAAAGGGGGCTGGGTCCCCTCTGGGTGTACGGTGCAGTATGCTCGAGTGCGGGACAATGCATGCAGTGCTGATCAGTGGCATTGACTTATAGCAGTGCCAAATATGTTGGTCATATTTTTCTGCACCAAAATATACTGCGCTGAGTTGGTTTGAGGCTCAAAATGTACTGTGCTGGTGCTCTCTGATGCTCAAGAGGGTCATAGTCACAGAATGGCATCACTGCTGATCATGTCGGAAAACCAATGCCACACAGCTACCGATGTTTTAGGGGGTGTTGACTGCAAAGACAGCATCGATTAACATTACAAAAAGGTTTCATGATGGAACAGTGCATTTATCCTACTCTTACCTAAAACTGCAGTCCTTCAGCACTGTCCATACCACTCGGTTTCAACTGTATTTTGGGAATATGTATCAGTGCTGCCAAAGCTGCTCGTTAGTCTTGTGGTTTTGAGGACAACTAATTCCAACACATTGCCAATGCGCTGCAGGTGTGGCATCGCAACTTTTTGTGCAGTTGATTCAAAAATATTAGTGTAACTATGACCCTTCATGTATAATGTACAGTAGTAAAGGTCGAACACTGAAAATACCTGACCTAACCTAGCCAAGCCTGACGTACGTATGTTGGATTGCGTAAAGCCTACAGATGTTGAATCGAGTAGAAACTGTGCACTGCTAAATCCCCCTGAATATTTAAATGAATTGTATGTCTTTCCATTATGGTCATAGTAGAGTATAACTCTTCATCGAGATGTTGCCGCATGAATTTGAGACGTGAACTGTGAAGGCGATTGTTCCAGTCGGAACCCTTCCGGAAGCTCAGAATTCAGTCAATTGAGGTAGTCATATGTGTTGTGCAAATGAGCTGGTGTACATTTAGGTGTGATTATGCATTCCAGAAATCGTGACATTTTTTATATGGCGCATCGGCATGATACCATGGGTCTCAGTGGCATGTCAGGTGCATAGTTCTGGGACAGGTCGTATGGTTCTACAGTATGCAAGGTTGATATCAGGGGTGTTGTTTTGTATGCTTTTTGACGGGCATGTGCCCCATGAACGTTCAATTTTGCCCCTGCAATAGCGAAATTACCCCCCACCCCCACCCCCACCCCCACCCTCGATATGAAATAGAAATGGGCATGCAGCAAAACGCATACAATTGCGGGCGCGATTGGAGCGGGAGCGCCGATGTCCCCGCCGATGTTCCCACCGATGCAGGGATAAATTATTCGTGAAATAGGGTGCAATATGCCACTTTCTGAACACTGAATCGACATCCCTCTCGACGAAGAATAGACATTTTGCTTTATGATGAGCCCTCATGAAGTCTACATATCTAATTTCTAACAGTATCTTGTTGATAAGTAGCATGTCTATGCTCACCATTGCGGATTGTGATGCACGAACATCTCTGAGCACAATTCCAGGTAATAGGGTTGCCTATGACGTGGTCTGTTATGCAATATTAGTTGATAGATATAGGTATTTTGCATAGTTATCACTAAAGTACTGATCCCTAAATTAGGCATATCAAATCAAATGAAAAAAGTTAACATATAAGTACCCTGTTGGATCAAAATTGTGTTTGAAGAACTGTTTCTGTGTGTCTTGCCTACACATATTAATATTACTAATGTATTAATAGTTCGCCATCACGCTTGTGTGTGGGTGGGCTCTTAGATTATTCGCTGATGTATTATCAACGGGAGAAACGTGGCTGTGGAACTCTTGGACGCTGATAGAATGTAACGTTTCGAAAATTGCATTCGCTGTTTTTTTTCTGTGGGAATTGTTCTGTAGGCATAGAATTGTCCCAATTGAGTGGGACAATTATATGTCTCTTAGGTGATAACCTGGTATTCTAGACGTGTGGCTGTAATTTTTATCTGTATCTTGAGCATCACATCAATTCCAAATGTATCCTATCAGCAGATTAAGGAGCCTAAATCTAGCATACAAACATAGTTGCGGACAGGGGCGATTAACACGATCGCCGGAGGGCCTCTCACATAACACGCAAAGGATGGTGGGGGTGGGGGGGGGGGGATTATGCCCCTGCTCCTAAGATTTCGGAACTACTGAAGCACACGATTTGAAGGGTAGATTACGGATGTAGTGAACTAAAAATTGTATGACCCTAGGCTTTTAAGGTCAAATGAGGTCGTGACCGGCTTTCTCACCGTACCGCCGCTCCACCGCACCGACGAAGCCTTTGCGACTTTGAACGCTCGCCGGCCACTGCCAGGTCGGTCGATTTGCCACCCCGAAAGTCCTATGTTTACTAATGGATGTCGATTTTGTGTTGTATAGGATGCGCGCATCGATTTTTTTACAAAGTTACAAGGTTGCATTACAATATCGCCGCCAGTTTATGAGAAAATGTATTTTTTAAAAACAGTGGGCGGATTCCGTGCGCGTGTCAAGCAGCCACATCTATACCTATACCTATATCAATGCTGTAGCATCTTGCCCATCACCTAATAATTTTCATAAAACAACACCTATGGTTGATGGTTTAACCGATTTAATGATGTATCAGGTATTGTTGTTTACTAACGTGTTGTTGATCATTTGTCTCGTCTTCACTTCCAGTCTCGGAGTGGGACTTGCATGTTAGCTCGTAGTCAGTAGTCGTATATAATCTTGCTAGTCTTTTATAGCATGCATTTTAGTCATTACGAAGCCCTTTCTCTACGGTCCCCAGGACGGACGGCGTCCCGTGGCGTGGCCCCAGGACGGACGGTCTCCTCAGTACGGACAGTCTCCCGTGACGTGGCCCCAGGACGGACGGTCTCCCGTGACATGGCCCCAGGACGGACGGTCTCCCCAGGACGGACAGTCTCCCGTGACGTGGCCCCAGGACGGACGGTCTCCCCAGGATGGACAGCCTCCCGTTACATGGTCCAGGACGGGCGGTCTTCCCCAGGACGGACAGCCTCCCGTGACATGGCCCAGGGCGGAAGGTCTCCCGTGACGTGGCTCCAGGACGAACAGTCTCCAGGACGGAGTCTCGTGACGTGGCTCCAGGACAGACGGTGTCCCGTGGCGTGGCCCCAGGATGGACGATCTCCCGTGACGTGGCTCCAGGACGGACAGTCTCCCCAGGACGGACGGTCTCCCGTGGCGTGGCCCCAGAAAGGACAGTCTCTCTAGGACGGACGGTGTCCCCAGGACGTGGCACCGTTACATGGGCTCAGTGTGCACCGTGCGGGCTGGAATGCAGTCCTGGTATACATCGTATCGTATCATAACGTATGGTGACTACCTGAAGAGGAAAGCTGTTGAAATGACGCTTGCGTTCCTTTGTTTGTTCATGCAGAGCTGTAAACAGATCTCAAAACTATGGAAGAAGACACGGAATATCTGAAACTCTCGACAGAAGACAAATGTCAGCACAAGGTGAGTCGGTGCTGCTTTGCTGTGCGGGTGCGTCGTGTTCAGCCGTTGGTCCTGTTTCATCCATATTTTGATCGAGTTTGGCATTCAGTCGGCCGAAGTTGGGCCTCTGACTCAGCCCGCCATTTCCGACTCCGTATCCTGTTCACGAACTACCCGTCGTCTTCACCCCTGAGGCAAGATCCTGGCTCGTTTTTTTCATCGGCAAAGTTCCAATTGTCGATTGAAATAAATATGGGACCGCCTGCTAACAATCAAATTTTCAGATATGGCAGTTTGGCGTAGGGCAGAAGCGAAATCATAGGGCAGTGACATGGGCTCACTTCCTACGGAACAGCCGACGAAGGATACCGTTTGATTAAACGGGAAGCTCTCCTGGGATTGGATCTTTTAGGGTGAAATTTTGCGATTGGTATGATTCCAAGTTTATTTTGGCGTCTTTAAAGAAAGCAGAGCTGATATGTATCTTCGTTTTGTTTGTCTGCTGTAGAGTTATCGTTTCATGGCGAGAACGATTTGGAAATTATCTGGCGTTAAGACGTGGCTGTTCAAACGCAATATTCTGGGCCATATGGTCACACCCGCGCAGGAAAACTTAGCTTCACTGCTGACTGGCAGTGAAGTGAAGTGAAATTACGCGTCAGCTAATCACCATTGCAGAGGACAGGTCAGACGTTCTCTCATAAATCGTACCGAGTGGGAGTTGCATACGTGACGCCTTGTGCTGTTGCATAAGACCTGCATACCAGAGAGGAACGTCGATAAAGATTGATCTCCGCTGTCGAGTTTGTGTCATTGCAGTTTCGCTAGTATAGTTAATGCTTCGATAGCCATCAGGATTCTCTGCTGCTTGTTCTCCATTTAGGAAATTGTAGTGCAGTCTGCTATGTAGTTGAGCATCACGAACCGCAGTTTGCAATCGCTCTTTCGGGTGTGTTATTCCCAGCTCATTTTGTTGGTGACGAGGCTAGTCCTGTTTGTATCAGGCCGATCGGGACGCTCTGCGTACCCTTGAACATATTGTTTTGTTGGTGACGAGACTAGTCCTGTCTGTATCAGGCCGATCGGGACGGTCTGCGTACCCTTGAAAATATTGTTTTGTTGGTGACGAGGCTAGTCCTGTCTGTATCAGGCCGATCGGGACGGTCTGCGTACCCTTGAAAATATTGTTTTCTTGTGAGCAACAATTAACCTCACGCATCTTTGAAGAAAAAGAAGAACATTTGTTGTACCTGGAAGTTACCGTGTCAAGAAAAATAAGCGTTGATTTCTGACTTGCGTGGCCAAGTGTCAGGGTATTCTTCTTTTATGCTTTACCGATCTTACCCAAATTGGATGTATTACTCTAAGTTTAATATTAAAGTATTTATATATACATGGTGTAACTTCCTCAACTTCAGCTTTACTAGGCGAAATTTCAGCTTTGGCTCGGCCACATTTAACCGTGCGAAGTTTGCCGATGGCAATTGACCAGCTGTACGAATTCCACGCTAAGAATTGCAGCAATCTGATATATGGCCATCAGTAGTCTGGTTACTGGCTGGTTCGCCGGCAGTGCAATGTTTTCTGAAGTAACACGATACCTGTTCGGCATGCTGTGTGACGTCATTCACACTGACCGCGTGCACCGCAGCTGTGGAAGGCGCGTCTCAAGGGGTACGAGGAAGCCACCCGGCTCTTCCAACAACTGGACGAGAAGGCACCCGAATTTAATCGCTATGCTCCGCTTATCAAGAAGTTCGTCGCCGACAGCAACGCTGTGGCTCAGGAGAAGGGCCTAGAAGCTGCACTGGTATTCTTGGAGAACGCCCACTTGGCCGGCAGGTGAGTGTGACGGTGACTGACGGTACCAGCTGTCCTGTACTTACTGAACATGCCGGAGACCGTGTAGCTGTAGCACTGTTGTGGAACTTTCTACGTGGTGTTTGTAAGAGATGAAGTTATGATTGCTAAACAGCATAGCTTTTTATTATTGTCG
This sequence comes from Ashinkailepas kermadecensis, assembly GCA_034440615.1. Lineage (NCBI taxonomy): Eukaryota > Metazoa > Arthropoda > Thecostraca > Neolepadidae > Ashinkailepas > Ashinkailepas kermadecensis. Next base: position 527,854 of record JAOTOM010005010.1, on the reverse strand, counting down.
TTAAGCGAAAATGTATTTTCTCAGCTCGGTCGACAGAAAGAAGATAGTTAATGATCTCTAATGCCAAATGTTTATAAACTCAGCTACGCTCTTTAATGTGGTGTATGGTGGAAGCTGGTGTAGGCTTTCATGAATTAACAATTTGCTCATTAATAATCAATTTTGTACCTTTTCCCCAGTAATTTAGATGTCGCACATCTTCGGGGTTCTTGCATTCTCATGCAATCATTTGTTTGAAAGCAGGAGCAATGCACAAAGAGCAAACCCACCAGAAGTAGGGGCGTCGGTGGCTCAGTGGTTAAGCTGAGCGTCTGGCACACCAGGGGTACGGGGTTCGATTCCTCGCGATGCCCGCCCTTCCTGCCAGAGTGAGAGGCAGGCGACGCCATGTGGCCTCAGCTGCTGAGTGCGTCGTAAAGCCACTATCCAATACAATCCAATCCCACCAGAAGTACATATTTATTACCACACCGTATTCCTTGAGCGCAATGAATGCTCAAGAAAGCAGAGTATGGCTTTCACTCTCCGTTCCCGTTGAGTTGCAATGACTACAAAGCTGGCTATGCCTCAGGGTATGTGGCGACGTCTTGGCTGGCGTTGTGGCAAAGGCAATCGCCGCGCCCAAGACGAGCACGCGCGACAAGGCGCGCCAGCTGCTGCTCATGGCTGTCGAGATCGAGAAGCAGGAGCTGGTTCAAGAAGAGCTCTGCAAGGGTTTCTCGCATAAAAATCCCAAAGTAGTGGCTGCCTGTATCGGCGGCCTCACGCTGACGCTCAGGTGAGTGTATGTTACCTGCTCAGGCGAGTCACCTCTCTACCTCTCTTTCCTCCACCAAGGTGGTTGTGCTGTTTCGGCGCACGTGGGTACACTGTCTTTAGTCATTTGTATCTTCCTCTGTCCAGTACCCATTATCTCGTCTATCAGTTCTCTGACTGCCAACTTTTTTTTGCTGGTGTTTCAGTGAACTAGACTGTATTTTCGCTTCTATTCCAACGTATTTCAGATGTATGTTGTGTCGGTCTTGCCTCGATGACCGACCAATCATTCAAAGCGTCTATCCGTTCTACCGATAACTCGTTAGGTTCAAGATTTCTAGAGTAAATGTAAGCAAGCGATATTCACCAGAAATTTGAACATGATTGTTGCGGGCGTCATCTTTATAAGGTCTCCCATTAGCAAGACAGTTTATTGGCTACTAAGCTCTGCACATCGGATAGAACCGTCCTCTAGTGATGACGTCATACCTCAGGTGCTGACATGGCCTCCATCCACAGTTCGTTCGGTCATACCATGTTGAACCTGAAGCCATTGATTAAGCTGATTCCGTCCATCATGGAGCACAAGGACAAGATGGTGCGCGAGGAAGCGAAGGCCCTGATTGTGGAGCTGCACCGGTGGATCGGGGCCGCCATCAAGCCTCACCTCAACCACCTGAAGCCCGTGCAGGTAGCGTTCACATGGCCCACCATCGAGATGGCAGCCGGAACTCGCACTAGAAACTTCTCCATCTTGGCATTTGCATTGTATTTCTTCGCAGCCGACTACGAGCATGAACATATTGGCTGCGTATTTGTGTTCAAGAACGTTAGGCTCGTTAAAGCTGGCGTTGATTACTTTCATTTGCAGCAATTCAACCAATGAATATATTCAGTATTACTTACTTGCGTATGTTTAAGTAACGATTTTGGCAACCTGAATACAATTATCCGCCGCCCTTTTTGTCGGAGATTCAATCAAATTCCCTGTAGTTCGCATGTGTTTAGATTTCTTCTTTAATTGTGCCTATAATTATTTGAAAGAATTGTTTACAGCCTATTGCTGAGCTGCCATACATAGAAGACAGACGGATCGATGCGATGACATTGCCTGTGACTTTGGACGTGCTTACGTAAATATTGGTCAACTAGGCTTTGTCTATGCCAGTTCTGAGTATTGGTCGCGGTAAAGTTTGTGTTTCAGTTATGGCTGTCAGAATAAGGTATATTTGGGATCTCAATTATAACTGCCAGAATAGGAACAGACTTCGTGTTTCAGTTCTGGCTGTCATATGGGGGTGGAGTTTGTGTCTCCCAATTCCGGTTGTGGAATGGGGGTGGGTTTCGTGTATTTCAGTTCTGGCTGTCAAATGAGGTGGAGTCTGTCTCCTAGATCTGCGTGACAAAATGGGGGCGTGGTTTGCATCTTGTCAGTCCTGCCTGGCTGCCTGGGGGAGTGAGTTTGTGTCCTCCCGGAGGTGGGTTTGTGACTGTGACCGGCCCGTGGCGGCAGGTGTTGGAGCTGGAGGCGGAGTGTGTGTCTGTGACCGGCCCATGGCGGACAGATGTCTGAGCTGGAGGCGGAGTTTGCTCTCAGTTGGAGGTGGAGTGTGTGTCTGTGACCGGCCCATGGCGGACAGGTATCGGAGCTGGAGGCGGAGTTTGCTCTCAGTTGGAGGTTGAGTGTGTGTCTGTGACCGGCCCATGGCGGACAGGTGTCTGAGCTGGAGGCGGAGTTCGCTCTCAGTTGGAGGTGGAGTGTGTGTCTGTGACCGGCCCATGGCGGACAGGTATCGGAGCTGGAGGCGGAGTTTGCTCTCAGTTGGAGGTGGAGTGTGTGTCTGTGACCGGCCCATGGCGGACAGGTATCGGAGCTGGAGGCGGAGTTTGCTCTCAGTTGGAGGTTGAGTGTGTGTCTGTGACCGGCCCATGGCGGACAGGTGTCTGAGCTGGAGGCGGAGTTCGCTCTCAGTTGGAGGTGGAGTGTGTGTCTGTGACCGGCCCATGGCGGACAGGTGTCTGAGCTGGAGGCGGAGTTCGCTCTCAGTTGGAGGTGGAGTGTGTGTCTGTGACCGGCCCATGGCGGCAGGTGTCGGAGCTGGAGGCGGATTTTGCTCTCAGTTGGAGGTGGAGTGTGTGTCTGTGACCGGCCCATGGCGGCAGGTGTCGGAGCTGGAGGCGGAGTTTTCTCGGTCGGCCGGCGAGCGGCCGCGACAGAGTCGGTGGCTGCGGTCGCAGCAGGAGCAGCAGCGGGCGCGCCAAGAGGTGGCCGACGACGAAGCCGAGTCAGCCGGCGAAGACGACGAGCCGGCCACCATTGACCCGCGCGACCTGTTGGAGCCGGTCAATATCCTGGCGCAGCTTCCGAAGGAGTTCCACCAGCTGACCGAATCTAAGAAGTGGCAGGAGCGGAAGCAAGGCCTGGATTCGCTGCACGTGCTCATTACAGAGAATCCCAGACTGGAGACGGGTGAATACGGTGATGTGGTCAAGGACCTGAAACGGGTCATCTCCAAGGATACGAACGTGATGCTGGTCGCCCTGGCCGGCCAGTGTTTGGCCGGACTAGCGGCTGGCCTGAAGCGCTCGTTTGCTCCGTATGCTGTCGTTTGCATCGGCGCCATCATTGAAAAGTTCAAGGAGAAGAAGACCAACGTGGTGTCGGCGCTGCGCGACGCCGCCGACGCCATTTATCCCTCGGTGAGTGTTGGATGGGCTGGTCACCGAGTTGAGGTGGGCTGGGCGTGGTTCATGGTTAGAAAAACTACTTTGTTCGCAATGTTCGTCAGCTAGGCATTATTATCTCCTGGAAACGTACTTTTTACCAAAAGACGAAAGAAGAATGACTGCCTATTCATTACTGTTTGATATTAATTATGTGTATGTTGTGTCAATTAAGTGTGCATATATTATCAGTTAAATGGGGGTGGTTATCAGTGGTGAACGGTTGTCAGAGCTGTGATGGGTGTGGACTGTATGACTAATGTAGCTTGTCACGAGTTTGTGAATCTTTTAAACCAGAACTCATGAGCACGGTGCCGATTGTGTGCCTCAGACATCGCTGGAAGCATTACAAGAAGATGTGTTTGGTGGTCTCAGCAATAAAAACCCGTCGGTCAAGTCGGAGACGGCCTATTTCGTTGCACGCGCCTTCTGCTACTGCACCCCAACGATACTCACCAAGAAACTGCTGAAGGTGTACAGTACCGAACTGGTGAAGCTGCTGGGCGATTCAGGTCAGTAGCTGCGACGTGGTGACGGGACATCTGGTTAGTGGTACCCCAACGCCTAAGCCTTACACAACCACACTCAGCCAAACACACAGCAACAGCCGATATCATCAATGCGGTGGTAGGCTGGCCAAACTCACCACACACACACGCACATGGTTAGTGGGTGGCGATGAGACTGGAGTGTCTCGGAGTCAGTGTGGTTAGTGTCTGCTTGTCTCGAGTCGGTGGCGGTGAGACTGAGGTGTGTCCAGTCAGTGGCGATTAGTGTTTGCGTGTCTCGAGTCGCTGGTGGTGAGCAGTGGCGTCGCCACGAAATTCTTCCAGGGGGGGCAATATTGATAGGGGGCCTCTTGCTCCCGAAAGGGGGCCTCCACTGTGTTAGGGCCTCCTATTGCTTTTTTAGGCTCTTAGTATGGTTCCAGAATGGGGAACATGGCTTCATATTGATGTCTTGTTTGTTCTTGGCATGTTGCATCATTTACGCAAAGCGCAATAGCAAGAATGGTTTTTTTCCGCTGAGAACTGAGCCATACCAGGGTATAAATAAGCAAACGCACTGGCGGATCTAGCCCACCGGTTTGGGGGGGGGACAACTTTCGGTTTTCGGCGTCAGCCCTCCCCCCCCCCCCTCCCCCTCCCCCCAGTGGCGTACTTAGGAATTGCATCAGAGGAGGGGTCGAAGGGATTTGGAGGGTGCCCATTCTCCCACTATTTTTCGTTAAAAGCATCGGATTTCTACCACTATTTGTCAAATGGACCCATTTTTTACAATAATAATTAATGACAGCATAATTTCCTGTGTAGGGGCCCCAGCCTACCTCCACCGCTTCTAAGTTACGGGATTTGTGTTCTTGTTTACCAAAACGTTCATGTTCACGTTCAACGTCTTGTACCACGTCAACGTTCGTGCACGTGTACACACTGGCAGATCCGATTTTGTCAACTCTTGCTGTAAGCAGAACTTGAGAGCATAGAACCCTCGATGCGTGTCAGAGTGTACTATGCTACCATATTGGCTTCCAAACAATTATAAAAATACCTTTAAAATTGGAGATACTTTCATCCAGACGATATTTTTTAACCTCGGCAAAGGTTACTGCATTTTCATTCAATTTACTTCCCTTGGTTTCGGGGGGCCAAAAGACCCTTTTAAGCGCTTCGGGGAGCCATGGCCGGAATAGCCCCTCCCTGGATCCGCTAGTGAATGTAGCCTGTCTCTTCATCTTAGCAATCCCAACACCAACATGCGAAACATGCTGCTCAACTGGGCTCAACTGGTCACTCGCACAAAACATCCTGTTCAAATTCCGCTTTCGAAATCTGGCTCACTGGGTCCGCTTGCCCGTTACTGGCTAAACACACTTCATGAACCTATCTGACGAAGGAATAATGAAACTGCTGATTTCGTCATCTCTTGCTGTAAGCAGAACTTCAACACCATAGAACCCGCGATGCGTCAGAATCTACTATGCTACCATATTGGACTTCCAAACAATCATAACAAAATACCTTTAAAATTGGAGATTATTTCACCCAGAAAGCTATTTTTTACCTCAGCAAAGGTTACTGCATTTTAATTTAGTTTACTTTTATTGGTTTGGGGGGGAGGGCAAAAGACACTATGGCCCCCCTTTGAAGTGCTTGGGGGGGCATGGCCGGAATGCCCCCCCCCCCTGGATCCGCCAGTGCCAGTGACGTACCTATATTTGCGTCAAGGGGAGGGGGCAAACGTATTTGGAGGGGTCCACCTACTCAATAAAAAGTCTTCCGATTTCGACCACTATTTTGTCAAATGGGACCTTTTGATATAAAATAATTAGTGACCAACTAAATTATTCTGTCGAGGGGCCTAAACTACCACTATCGTTTCTGATTCGTCGGATTTCAACCCTGGCTCCCCCATCCTGTTCGAATGTATTCTTTTTGTATCCCTTGATAAGTCACCTTGCACTGCTGAAATTACACCTACACAGATCACTTTAAAATGTAAAATTTACCAATTTCAGACATTCCAGTTCATAGTGCCCGGTCGCCACGACGCCAACGTTAGTGCATGTGCACACCCATCTTGCGCATTCGGCGCATTCGCCACACTTCGTGCGATGCTACGGATTCTGCTGGGCCTCCTACGCTTTGCTAATTGCTGCCGCATGATAGACTTGCGCCTTATCTGACGTGATGAAATGCTTTGTATGGGCGTTCGCTGCGAAAATTCGATTAATTAAATTACATCATTAGTTCCCCACTTCTCATGTTTTATGATGAAGAAATGCGGATACCCGCTGAGCTTTGATGCACCTCATATCTTTGATTAAACATGCTTCCAGGTTGGCTACCGAACCGAGGCCCTGCCTGAGTGTACTTCTTTGGACCCGTTTCGTATTTCTTCGTCTACGGATGTGTCTTAGGGCTCCAATCAATTTTTGTTAGAGGCCCAATGCATTTTCGAAACCCCTGCTCGTTTTAGGGTTTGTTGCTTCTTTGTGCACCGATGATTTTTCTTAGTTGTCGGGGCGCTTTCAATGATCTCAATGTATTTATTTAGTGCCCGGTATTTTTGTTCGTTCTGGGACCATGTTGCTTATTGCGACCCCAGCCTCTTTTCAGGCCCTTGTGCGATCGCATGGCCCCTGTGTGCCTTGAGAGCTTCCGGTGTTTTTTTGTGTGTTTTTTTTAGAGTTCCCGCTATATTTATTTATGGGTGCAACGCATGTTTTAGGGCCCTGTCGCTTTTTACGAGACTGCGCTTTGTAGGGCCAGTTACATTTTCGGTCCCCGTTGTGCTCTTAGGGTCCCGCTATGTTTATTTGGGGCTTCTGACGCACATTTGTGGGGCCCAGTACGATTTTGGGTCTTCGGTGCGATAGTTCTGGGTCTTAGCGCAACTTATCGCGCCCAGGCGCGTGGTTCCGGGGACCCAACGCCAGTTATCTGGGGTCAGCGCGATTTTTGTGGACCTCTTCTGAATTTTCTTTAAATTCCGAATCTCGGCCTCATTTTTCGAGTCCCTGGCGCCATGTTTTTCCATCTCACCTCGATTTTCTTCGAGCTCCGGTATGTTTTTCGATGCCGTACGCGATTTTTCAAGGCATCTGATGATATGTTCGGTGCTCCGGAAACATTTTCCTGACCCGGACTTTTCTTGGAATCCCTCCTTATTTTGGAGGGCTCCGGCTTTCTTTTTCGGATACCGATGCGACTTTGGGGGTCACACGGTGCTTATGTGGAGCCCTAGACGCCAATTGTTGGCAGCCCCGACGTGAATTGTTGATGCCCAGACCAAATTTGTGGTACTACCGATTGGAATTATGGGTCCGAGCGCGATATTTGGTGGGACCGGTTCGAGTTTGCGGGGGCGCGTTGTACTTAGCTGTGGCCCCAACGCGATCTTGGCGGTTCCTGTTGCAGATTTTCGGGCCTCGGAGCGAATTTTCTGGGGCCCGCCGCATTTACTTGGAGCCCCTACGCTAATTCTGGTGGACCGACGCGAATTTTTGTGGCCCCAGCGCGACTTTTGGGGGCCTCGGCTCGATTCTTGGCAGCATATCCCTCTTAGGAGGGAGGGGAATTTGCCCCTTTGATATGCCACTGCGGCCACCGAAGGAGTTTTTTGTTCAGCCGATGGCACCTTTCGGAGTATAAAAGCCCTCCGGATAATTTTTGCCGGAACTGTTCTTAATTTTCCGGTGCTGGGGTCCATTCGGTCGAGTCTCGGTGTGAACTTTTGGACATCGAGTTCTATTTTTTTATAGGTCTTGATGTGATATATTTGATGTGATAGCCTCCTTGACAATTCTGTAGGCCTCCTTTGCAATCCAGGGGGCCTCCTTGATAATCCTGTGGGCCTCCTTTGCAATCCTGGAGGCCTCCTTGACAATCATGTGGGCGCCTCCTTTGCAATCCTGGGGGTTTCCTTTGTAATCCTGTGGGCCTCCTTTGCGACCCTGGAGACCTTTGCAATCCTGGGGGCCTCCTTTGCAATCCTGGGGGCCTCCTTTGTAATCCTGGAGGCCTCCTTTGCAATCCTGGAGGCCTCCTTCACAATCATGGGGGCCTCCTTTGCAATCCTGGGGGCCTCCTTTGCAATCACGGGGGCCTCCTTTGCAACCATGAGGGCTTCCTTTGCAATCATGAGGGCCTCATTTGTAATCCTGGAGTCTTTTGCAAACCTTGGGGCCTCCCTTGCAATCCGGGGCGCCTCCTTTGCAATCCTGGGGGCGTCTTTGCAATCCTGGTGGCCTCCTTTGCAATCATGGGGGCCTCCTTTGCAATCCTGGGGGCCTCCTTTGCAATCCTGGGGGCCTCCATTGCAATCATGGGGGCCTCCTTTGTAATCACAGGGGCCTCCTTTGCAATCCTGGGGGCCTCCTTTGCAATCCTGGAGGCCTCCTTTGCAATCCTGGGGCCTCCTTTGCAATCCTGGGGGGCCTCCTTTGCAATCCTGGGGGGCCTCCTTCGCTAGCCTGGAGGCATCCTTCGCAATCCTGGGGGTCTCCTTTGGAATCCTGGGGCCTCCTTTGCAATCATGGGGGCCTCCTTTGCAATCCTGGAGTCCTTTGCAATCCTGGGGGCCTCCTTTGCAATCCTGGGGGCCTCCTTTGCAATTCTGGGGGCCTCCTTTGTAATCATGTGGGCCTTTGCAATCCTGGGGGCCTCCTTTGTAATCCTGGGGGCCTCCTTCGCAATCCTGGGGGCCTCCTTTGTAATCATGGGGCCTCCTTTGCAATCCTGGGGACCTCCATCGCAATCCTCGGGGCCTCCTTTGCAATCATGGGGCCTCCTTTGCAATCATGGGGCCTCCTTCGCTAGCCTGGAGGCATCCTTCGCAATCCTGGGGGTCTACTTTGCAACCATGGGGCCTCCTTTGCAATCATGGGGGCCTCCTTTGCAATCATGGGGGCCTCCTTTGCAATCCTGAGGGCCTCCTTTGCGATCCTGGAGACCTTTGCAATCCTGGGGGCCTCCTTTGCAATCCTGGGGGCCTCCTTTGTAATCCTGGAGGCCTCCTTTGCAATCCTGGAGGCCTCCTTTCCAATCCTGGGGGCCTCCTTCGCAATCCTGGGGGCCTCCTTTGCAATCCTGGGGGCCTCCTTTGCAATCCTGGGGGCCTCCTTTGCAATCCTGGGGGCCTCCTTTGCAATCCTGGGTGCCTCCTTTTCAATCCTGGGGGCCTCCTTTGCAATCATGGGGGCCTCCTTCGTAATCACGGGCGCCTCCTTTGCAATCCGGGGGCCTCCTTTGCAATCCTGGAGGCCTCCTTTGCAATCCTGTGGGTCTCCTTTACAATCCTGGGGGCCTCCTTTGTAATCACTGGGGCCTCCTTTTCAATCCTGGGGGCCTCCTTTGCATTCCTGGTGGCCTCCGTGTCAATTGTTGGCACTCTCTGGATTTCTTGGGCCTGCTATCTTCTCCTAGGTGACTCCTTCTTCGAATTAGGGGCCTCCTCTCACGTCTTGGAGGCCTCCTCTCATGTCTCGTCCGCCTCTCCTTGCTCACTTTTTTCCTGTGCATTTCCGGAAAGGGGCCTCCTCAAATTTCAGGGGGGACGGCGCCCCCCCCCAGTCTCACGACAGGGGGCGACTGCCCCCCCCCGGTGGCGACGCCCTTGGTGGTGAGACTGAAGTATGTCGAGTCAGTGGTGGTTAGTGTCTGCTTGTCTCGAGTCGGTGGTGGTGAGACTGAGGTGTGTCCAGTCAGTGGTGGTTAGTGTTTGCGTGTCTCGAGTCGCTGGTGGTGAGACTGAGGTGTGTCGAGTCAGTGGCGGTTAGTGTTTGCGTGTCTCGAGTCGCTGGTGGTGAGACTGAGGCAGTGCTAAATTATTCGTGAAATAGGGTGGAATATACCACCTTCCGAACACTCAATCGACATCCTTCTCCTAGAAGTTTGGATATCCTGCTTCTTGATGCGTGCTTATGAAGTCTTCGTGCCTCCTCTCTAACAGTATCTCGTTTATAAGTATCATGTTCATGATCTCGATAAGGAATGGTGGTACACGAACATTTCGCAGTGCAATTTCAGGAAAAGGGATTACCTATAATGTGATATGGAATACAATGCCAGTTCATAGCATAGGTAGTATTCTCTCTATCCCGAATATAGTTCTTTCTAAATTATGAATCTGAAAACAAATGATAAAGGTTCAGTCATAAGTACACCATTGGCACAAATTTGAGTCTGAAAGACGTAGGCATTATAAATGACACTATTTGCATGGCAAACTTCGACATCCTACTGTGCTCGTTTCTACATCTCACACCTAACGAAAAACCATAATTTTAATACTGGACTGAGGTGTGTCGAGTCAGTGGCGGTTAGTGTTTGCGTGTCTCGAGTCGCTGGTGGTGAGACTGAGGTATGTCGAGACAGTGGCGGTTAGTGTCTGCTTTTATCGAGTCGCTGGTGGTGAGACTGAGGTGTGTCGAGTCGTGGCGGTTAGTGTCTGCTTGTCTCGAGTCGCTGGTGGTGAGACTGAGGTGTGTCGAGTCGTGGCGGTTAGTGTCTGCTTGTCTCGAGTCGGTGGTGGTGAGACTGAGGTGTCTCGAGTCAGTGATTGATTGTTTCTGCGTTTGTCATGTCGGTGGCGGCGAGACTAAGGTACGTCGAGTCAGTGACTGATTGTTTCTGCGTGTCTGGAATTGGTGGCTTACAACCGACGGAATTTACCGAGTCCACCCGCGACCAATCGGCGTCAGAGGTTGGCGACGCTATATAACCTAGCGGTTGAATGCGTCGTAAAAGAACCCAAGGTTCTTCTTCTTCTGGAATTGGTGGCGGTGAGACTAAGATGTGTCGAGTCAGTGACGATTTGTTTGTGCGTGTCTCGAGTCAATGGTGATGGGGCAGACAGTGCGTGTCTCGGGTCAATGGCGGTGAGACATGCACAGATAGTGCATGTCTCGGGTCATTGGCGGTGAAACAGATAATGTATGTTTCGGATCAGTGGCGGTGGAACAGATGGTGTATGTCTCGGGTCAATGTGTATCGACACTGCTCTGTTTCAAAATCGATAGAATTGTTGAGAAAGTACTACCCCACAATATATGTTTTCTCCTACTATTCCATATGTTTGAAAATGTATTATTGGCTGTAGCTGAAAACAAAAACAAGAATGACGCCTAGAACAAAATTACATGCCACCATCAGCCGCCCACCACAACATCCTTGGCCATGCATTTTTCGTATCCTTGCCGTATCTCTATCCCGTTATTGTTGCGAGATCTGAAGGTTTGGAGCGCTTCCAAAGAAGTTCTTCTTTAAAATGAGTGGCTAAAGGAACATGAGTGAGATGCCATGGCACATCATCGGGCTTGATTGGCAGTCACGGGTAGATTTTGTTAGCATCGCTTTGTTCTAGGCTCAGTCACAGACTGCAAAATCATGGACCCTTGTTGACAAAGCCATGTGATAAAGCCATATTGGTAGCCTTAACATTGCATGGTATATTGGCTGCATAGATTACATTTTTACAGGTATGTGCCCAGATCCTACAGGCCAGACTAAACTAATTGTCAATGCGTTTGGGTCAAGTTGTAAATTCCAGGTTTTATAGTACCAAATTTCACAATTGTTGTGCAGCTAATAGAGAATTGTGAAACAAAAGCATACGACAAAAATTGTATGGCCCATTACACGAGTCTCGAAACAACCCATATAAATATGCCTGGTTCAAGACAGATCGCGGAAATCTACATCTGGATGACGACCTGCAGAGCTGTGTCGTGCATGGTGTGGCTCAATGTCGCTGAGCTACTTCTCACTAATCACGGATCCGTCGGTGCGCGGTGTGTAGCTAACGGTATCCCAACCGACCACAGATCCGTCGGTTCGCGGTGTGTAGCTAACGGTATCCCAACTGACCACAGATCCGTCGGTGCGCGGTGTGTAGCTAACGGTATCCCAACTGACCACAGATCCGTAGGTGCGCGGTGTGTAGCTGACGGTATCTCTCACCGGACCACAGATCCGTCGGTGCGCGGTGTGTAGCTAACGGTATCCCAACCGACCACAGATCCGTCGGTTCGCGGTGTGTAGCTAACGGTATTCCAACTGACCACAGATCCGTCGGTGCGCGGTGTGTAGCTAACGGTATCCCAACTGACCACAGATCCGTAGGTGCGCGGTGTGTAGCTGACGGTACCTCCCACCGGCCACAGATCCGTCAGTGCGCGGTGTGTAGCTAACGGTATCCCAATTGACCACAGATCCGTAGGTGCGCGGTGTGTAGCTAACGGTATCCCAACTGACCACAGATCCGTCGGTGCGCGGTGTGTAGCTAACGGTATCTCAACTGAACACATATCCGTCGGTGTGCGGTGTGTAGCTAACGGTATCCCAACTGACCACAGATCTGTCAGTACGCGGTGTGTAGCTAACGGTATCCCAACTGACCACAGATCCGTCGGTGCGCGGTGTGTAGCTAACGGTATCCCAACTGACCACAGATCCGTCGGTGCGCGGTGTGTAGCTAACGGTATCCCGATTGACCACAGATCCGTCGGTGCACAGTGTGTGGCTGACGGTACCTCCCACCGGCCACAGATCCGTCGGTGCGTGACAGGACGGCCGATGCGCTTGGCACTGCGTGGAAGGTTGTTGGCGAGAAGGCAATCATGCCCTTCATTGCTGACATTGACGCTCTCAAGCTGGCCAAGGTACGTGATGCTGTCTTTGACCAACCAATGGCCAAGGTACTTGCCTCCCGTGTACGGACTGGATCTGGTGGCGATGTTCGCACGTACTACCTGTATCAATCTCTGGAGAGCATTCATGTGCCTACTGTCGAAGTAAATTGTCTACTAGGACCCGGTGTCGTCCTGTCAAAGCCAGGTGGTGGTGTCAGTAAGCGCCAGTGCATTGGAGACAGCTTGGTTTTTAATACAGAGAACATGTGGCGTGCACTGTGCGTGCCAGTGTTCGAGAGGCTGATGCGTAAAGTGCATTAGTGCCATCTATTGAAGACGTTCTCCATTTGATGTAATTTGAACTATTTGTGCATTTAAGCGTATTTCAACCATCAATACCATAATGACATGTCATCGATTCAATGGTCATCACATTTGACAAAAGCGCAACGTGCGAAAGAGCAATAGAACAATACTGGTAAAGAGTTCTGCTTTTAAGTTGGTTAAGCTACAACTTCCTAATCAATTACCTCACATGTTTTTGTTTTTTAACATTCATACCACTTCCATTAAGTCGCGTGTTATGAGATAGGGTCCGATATGCGATGGGACGAACAGCAGTCTCAAGTTCCGTTTCCGAAAGAATAGCCTGTTGCCTGCAGTCTTTACCGACCCACTGTTTGTCACAGGTCAAGGAGGCGAGCGAGAAGGCCGAGATCAAGGTGCGTATTTCGGCCCCCAAGAGCGCGCCTGCAGCGGCATCGTCGGCCAGGGCGAAGGTGGTGCGGTCCGGTGGAGCCACGGCCGCTGCGACCGCCGCCAAAAAACCGACTCGACCCGCCTCGAAAAGAACAGCAGCCAACAGAACAGGTAGAGGTGACCATGTCCACCTTTTTTCGCCCATGTGCTGATGTTGATGTGGGAAAAGTACCATGTGGCCAGTCTAAGACTATCAGCTAGTGTGAGGCTGTACACCTGGGGAAAGACTGTTTCCTGTGATGGAACTGTACCTGAGGTGAACATGCATACCAGATGTAGGGCTGGGTACCTGGGACAGGATTTCATGAGGTTGGCCTGTGTACCAGAGATGAGACTGTACCCGGTGTAGGATTGTACTTGATGTGCGACTGTGTACTCAGGGTGGGACTGTGTACCTGGGGTCGTTCTATGTATCTGACGTGGGACTGCACCTGGGTTGAGACTGTGTATCTGATGAGGGACTATGTATCTGATGTGGGAGCGTGCCTGGAGTGGAACTGTGGCCAGGGTGAGCACACGTGCCCGGTGTGGAACTTGGCCGTTGTGAAGCTGTGGCCTCGGCAGCCGGAGCCGCCCACTGGACTGGAGTGTCGGCCGCCACAGGCTCGGCGCCGGCGCCGGCACGTGTCGAGGAGACGGAGCCGGAACTGAACGATGAGGAGGCCGCCCTCCTGGTGGCCGACGTGCTATCGGAGGAGACCATCCAACAACTGTTCGACGCCAACTGGAAGTCGCGCCTGGCGGCCAGCGAAATACTGCACCAGGCGAGTCGGCCGTACTATTGTGGCCGCGTGTCACTGTGGTATCGCCCTGTGCGTGTGTATCGGTGGACCTGCTGTGGCCACATTCCACTGTGGTATCTCCCTGTGCGTGTGTATCGGTGGACCTGCTGTGGCCACATTCCACTGTGGTATCTCCCTGTGCGTGTGTATCGGTGGACCTGCTGTGGCCACATGTCACTGTGGTATCGCCCTGTGCGTGTGTATCGGTGGACCTGCTGTGGCCACATGCCACTGTGGTATCTCCCTGTGCGTGTGTATCGGTGGACCTGCTGTGGCCACATGCCACTGTGGTATCTCACTGTGCGTGTGTATCGGTGGACCTGCTGTGGCCACATGCCACTGTGGTATCTCCCTGTGCGTGTGTATCGGTGGACCTGCTGTGGCCACTTTCCACTGTGGTATCTCCCTGTGCGTGTGTATCGGTGGACCTGCTGTGGCCACATTCCACTGTGGTATCTCCCTGTGCGTGTGTATCGGTGGACCTGCTGTGGCCACATGTCACTGTGGTATCGCCCTGTGCGTGTGTATCGGTGGACCTGCTGTGGCCACATGTCACTGTGGTATCGCCCTGTGCGTGTGTATCGGTGGACCTGCTGTGGCCACATTCCACTGTGGTATCTCCCTGTGCGTGTGTATCGGTGACCCTGCTGTGGCCACATTCCACTGACCTCGCCCTCTGTGCGTATCGGTGGACCTGTTGTGGCCACATGTCACTGTGGCCTCGCTCTCTGTGTGTGTCGGTGGATCTGTTGTGGCCACATGTCACTGTGGCCTCGCCCTCTGTGCGTATCGGTGGATCTGTTGTGGCCACATGTCACTGTGGCCTCGCTCTGTGTATATCTGTGGACCTGTTGTGGCCACATGTCACCGTGGCCTCGCCCTCTGTGCGTATCGGTGGATCTGTTGTGGCCACATGTCACTGTGGCCTCGCTCTGTGTATATCTGTGGACCTGTTGTGGCCACATGTCACCGTGGCCTCGCTCTCTGTGTGTGTCGGTGGATCTGTTGTGGCCACATGTCACTGTGGCCTCGCTCTGTGTATATCGGTGGACCTGTTGTGGCCACATGTCACTGTGGCCTCGCTCTGTGTATATCGGTGGACCTGTTGTGGCCACATGTCACTGTGGCCTCGCTCTGTATATATCGGTGGACCTGTTGTGGCCACATGTCACTGTGGCCTCGCTCTCTGTGTATGTGTCGGTGGATCTGTTGTGGCCACATGTCACTGTGGCCTCGCTCTGTGTGTATGTGTCGGTGGATCTGCTGTGGTCGTATGCCACTGGTATCTCCCTCTGTGTGTGTATGTTGTCGTTTCTCTCTCAGTCCATCTCAGTCGGATGTAGCCTGACCATTCTGAAAGGACCTGGCGCACATACACCACCCGTGCCGTAGCCGCCGATCTCAAACAATCCTGGGTTGGGGTAGCCGAGAGTACGGAAAGGGACGCCCACGAGAGCAGGGCACTGGAGAACGTGTGCCGGGGTATGCACCTCTTCTCGGCAGGGTGAGGACATCCCTACCGCTCAGTCCAGGCGATCGCGCTGGCCGCACACTCGCGACGCCTGCTGGCCGGTACGGTACAGGCACTTAACCGAGTTGGTCCTGGAGGTGTGCCGGATGGTTGAGAAGGTTCTGCAGGGCGTCCCAGGTGGCGAACATCTCAGCGTTCAAGCTCGAACAGTGGCGATCGGTGGGGCAGGCCAGCAGCCTCCCAGGCCGCGCGACCGACCCACCGCCAGTTACTGAGGCCAGTCGGAGGCGCGCAACCTCTGTCGCCACCGCCCGAAGAAGGTCGTTCTCGGGGAGAGCGTATCGCTTCGCCAACGCGTCATGCTGACCTCCGACATGAGGGCGTGTCCGGCGTGGAGAGGGCACAGCCGATGAAAGTATGCGCTGCTGCTCGCGGTTCACTTTCCAATGTTTCCAGGTGTGAGGGTTGCTTGCTGCGTTCATTGCTGCATGTCTACGTGTATGGTTACGCTCGACGCAGGAACTGCCACACTCATTCCGTGGTGCAGCAGGGGATCCCGGCATTCAGCAGGCGCATCTTCAGTAGTCTGTGGTCTATGGTGCCATACGTTCTGGCAAAGTGAAAAGCTAATAGAGCAATTTTTGCGCTGTCGCTCCGTCTTGGTACTTCTCTCCCCCCCCCCTCTTGACTTGACCCTGCTCTGTCCGTCCTGCTCCTCTTGTATGAGGCGACTGACGTTATCCTCGACCGATCACCGCTCGCTGAAGCCGACCTGTTCCGGCCTGGTGAGTGGCCTACTCTCGACGGAGGAGATCAGACGAGCCAGAATTATCCTATCTGCCAGCTTGACCACGTGACTGGTGAGAGTGATACGGCGGTGGCTGGTCACCCACTTCAGATCTTTCTCGACCTTCGGTGTAGGTATGATCGCGTATCGCCACTCGTACGGCACCTCTCTGCACCAGGAGGCGTTGGTCAGAAGGCCGGCTGGTCCTGGCGGAAGGCTTGAAGGCCGGCTGGTCCTAGGTGTCTGAGGTGCTCAGCGCAGGTCAGGTCTGATCCGAGCGAATTCCGGTCTGTGCACCGGCGGAGCTGACGCTGGGTTTGTTTAGAGAGAAGAAAGCCCACGGTCGGTCCTTGCACTCGTGCAGTTGTGGCAGCAGCGGTACCCAGTGTCGCTTAGCCTGCTGTTGGTTAGCCTGTCCAGCGTGCTGTGGCCAACTTGTCTGCTGACGCTGGCGTAGTGCGGGGCGAATGCTTCCGCCTTGTGCCCATCGGCGACGAGCGTCACCCTGCCTGTCTCCATGTCCTGGCCCGGCCTGTGGTCCGACGAGCGTCACCCTGCCTGTCTCCATGTCCTGGCCCGGCCTGTGGTCCGACGAGCGTCACCCTGCCTGTCTCCATGTCCTGGCCCGGCCTGTGGTCCGACGAGCGTCACCCTGCCTGTCTCCATGCCTGGCCCGGCCTGTGGTCCGCCATCGGCGACGAGCGTCACCCTGCCTGTCTCCATGTCCTGGCCCGGCCTGTGGTCCGCCATCGGCGACGAGCGTCACCCTGCCTGTCTCCATGCCCTGGCCCGGCCTGTGGTCCGCCATCGGCGACGAGCGTCACCCTGCCTGTCTCCATGTCCTGGCACGGCCTGTGGTCCGCCATCGGCGACGAGCGTCACCCTGCCTGTCTCCATGTCCTGGCACCGGCCTGTGGTCCGACGAGCGTCACCCTGCCTGTCTCCATGTCCTGGCCCGGCCTGTGGTCCGACGAGCGTCACCCTGCCTGTCTCCATGCCCTGGCCCGGCCTGTGGTCCGACGAGCGTCACCCTGCCTGTCTCCATGTCCTGGCACGGCCTGTGGTCCGCCATCGGCGACGAGCGTCACCCTGCCTGTCTCCATGTCCTGGCCCGGCCTGTGGTCCGACGAGCGTCACCCTGCCTGTCTCCATGCCCTGGCCCGGCCTGTGGTCCGACGAGCGTCACCCTGCCTGTCTCCATGTCCTGGCCCGGCCTGTGGTCCGACGAGCGTCACCCTGCCTGTCTCCATGCCCTGGCCCGGCCTGTGGTCCGACGAGCGTCACCCTGCCTGTCTCCATGCCCTGGCCCGGCCTGTGGTCCGACGAGCGTCACCCTGCCTGTCTCCAAGCCCTGGCCCGGCCTGTGGTCCGACGAGCCGTCACCCTGCCTGTCTCCATGTCCTGGCCCGGCCTGTGGTCCGCCATCGGCGACGAGCGTCACCCTGCCTGTCTCCATGTCCTGGCCCGGCCTGTGGTCCGACGAGCGTCACCCTGCCTGTCTCCATGCCCTGGCCCGGCCTGTGGTCCGACGAGCGTCACCCTGCCTGTCTCCATGCCCTGGCACGGCCTGTGGTCCGACGAGCGTCACCCTGCCTGTCTCCATGTCCTGGCCCGGCCTGTGGTCCGCCATGGCGACGAGCGTCACCCTGCCTGTCTCCATGTCCTGGCCTGGCCTGTGGTCCGCCATCGGCGACGAGCGTCACCCTGCCTGTCTCCATGCCCTGGCCCGGCCTGTGGTCCGACGAGCGTCACCCTGCCTGTCTCCATGTCCTGGCCCGGCCTGTGGTCCGACGAGCGTCACCCTGCCTGTCTCCATGCCCTGGCACGGCCTGTGGTCCGCACGAGCGTCACCCTGCCTGTCTCCATGCCCTGGCACGGCCTGTGGTCCGACGAGCGTCACCCTGCCTGTCTCCATGCCCTGGCACGGCCTGTGGTCCGACGAGCGTCACCCTGCCTGTCTCCATGTCCTGGCCCGGCCTGTGGTCCGACGAGCGTCACCCTGCCTGTCTCCATGCCCTGGCCCGGCCTGTGGTCCGCCATCGGCGACGAGCGTCACCCTGCCTGTCTCCATGTCCTGGCCCGGCCTGTGGTCCGACGAGCGTCACCCTGCCTGTCTCCATGTCCTGGCCCGGCCTGTGGTCCGCCATCGGCGACGAGCGTCACCCTGCCTGTCTCCATGTCCTGGCCCGGCCTGTGGTCCGACGAGCGTCACCCTGCCTGTCTCCATGTCCTGGCCCGGCCTGTGGTCCGACGAGCGTCACCCTGCCTGTCTCCATGTCCTGGCCCGGCCTGTGGTCCGACGAGCGTCACCCTGCCTGTCTCCATGCCCTGGCCCGGCCTGTGGTCCGACGAGCGTCACCCTGCCTGTCTCCATGTCCTGGCCCGGCCTGTGGTCCGACGAGCGTCACCCTGCCTGTCTCCATGCCCTGGCCCGGCCTGTGGTCCGACGAGCGTCACCCTGCCTGTCTCCATGTCCTGGCACGGCCTGTGGTCCGCCATCGGCGACGAGCGTCACCCTGCCTGTCTCCATGTCCTGGCCCGGCCTGTGGTCCGACGAGCGTCACCCTGCCTGTCTCCATGTCCTGGCCCGGCCTGTGGTCCGACGAGCGTCACCCTGCCTGTCTCCATGTCCTGGCCCGGCCTGTGGTCCGACGAGCGTCACCCTGCCTGTCTCCATGTCCTGGCCCGGCCTGTGGTCCGACGAGCGTCACCCTGCCTGTCTCCATGTCCTGGCCCGGCCTGTGGTCCGTACGAGCGTCACCCTGCCTGTCTCCATGCCCTGGCCCGGCCTGTGGTCCGACGAGCGTCACCCTGCCTGTCTCCATGTCCTGGCCCGGCCTGTGGTCCGACGAGCGTCACCCTGCCTGTCTCCAAGCCCTGGCCCGGCCTGTGGTCCGACGAGCGTCACCCTGCCTGTCTCCATGCCCTGGCCCGGCCTGTGGTCCGACGAGCGTCACCCTGCCTGTCTCCATGTCCTGGCCCGGCCTGTGGTCCGCATGGCGACGAGCGTCACCCCGCCTGTCTCCATGTCCTGGCCCGGCCTGTGGTCCGACGAGCGTCACCCTGCCTGTCTCCATGCCCTGGCCCGGCCTGTGGTCCGACGAGCGTCACCCTGCCTGTCTCCATGTCCTGGCCTGGCCTGTGGTCCGACGAGCGTCACCCTGCCTGTCTCCATGCCCTGGCCCGGCCTGTGGTCCGACGAGCGTCACCCTGCCTGTCTCCATGTCCTGGCCCGGCCTGTGGTCCGCCATCGGCGAAGCGTCACCCTGCCTGTCTCCATGTCCTGGCACGGCCTGTGGTCCGACGAGCGTCACCCTGCCTGTCTCCATGTCCTGGCCCGGCCTGTGGTCCGACGAGCGTCACCCTGCCTGTCTCCATGTCCTGGCCCGGCCTGTGGTCCGACGAGCGTCACCCTGCCTGTCTCCAAGCCCTGGCCCGGCCTGTGGTCCGCCATCGGCGACGAGCGTCACCCTGCCTGTCTCCATGTCCTGGCCTGGCCTGTGGTCCGACGAGCGTAACCCTGCCTGTCTCTATGTCCTGGCCTGGCCTGTGGTCCGACGAGCGTCACCCTGCCTGTCTCCATGTCCTGGCCCGGCCTGTGGTCCGACGAGCGTCACCCTGCCTGTCTCCATGCCCTGGCCCGGCCTGTGGTCCGACGAGCGTCACCCTGCCTGTCTCCATGTCCTGGCCCGGCCTGTGGTCCGCCATCGGCGACGAGCGTCACCCTGCCTGTCTCCATGTCCTGGCCCGGCCTGTGGTCCGACGAGCGTCACCCTGCCTGTCTCCATGCCCTGGCCCGGCCTGTGGTCCGACGAGCGTCACCCTGCCTGTCTCCATGCCCTGGCCCGGCCTGTGGTCCGACGAGCGTCACCCTGCCTGTCTCCATGTCCTGGCCCGGCCTGTGGTCCGCCATCGGCGACGAGCGTCACCCTGCCTGTCTCCATGCCCTGGCCCGGCCTGTGGTCCGACGAGCGTCACCCTGCCTGTCTCCATGCCCTGGCACGGCCTGTGGTCCGACGAGCGTCACCCTGCCTGTCTCCATGCCCTGGCACGGCCTGTGGTCCGCCATTGCTCATTCCATCTTCCGAACGATTTTAGCGATCCTTCCTAAGTTCGCTGAGCGGTTCATTTCGTTGTGCTCGAAGTCCTTGAAGTACCGTTGTGACTGCCCTCACTCAGTGTCTGCTCTTCTCCGCTTCGTCTCCGTCAACTTGTCGTGGACGTCTGGTCGTCCGCCCGTAGTGCACGTCGCGTTGTTCGGCGCTCTTCAATAGCTTCTACTAATTTCGGGTCCAGAGTCCACAATTTGAGTCCACACGCGATGTGTTGATGCAGCATTGGCAGTAGCGTCCCCAAGAAGCACGATTCCTTGTCCTGGACGGAGGCCCCCGGCGGGGGAGGAACTCTCGGAAGGCTGCCTCCGTCTCTGAAGGCCTCCCAGTTGGCCTGCAGGGACACGCAGTTGGGTTTGCGGATACGGTGATGAGCTATTTGTATGCCGATTTAAAGTGACAGTGGTAAGTAATAATGCACCCTCCATTTGCACTTTTTTTTTCTTTATCCGCTATTTACCGCTTTCTTTGTCAGTTGTCACTCATTTTGTGGCATCTGGAAATCCCAGCTGGTTTGTGATTTGGAAGGATTTATTTCTGGTGCTCTGGCACTAATATGCCCATTTGTGTGCGCTATGATAATCTTTCTGGAAACTATATTAGCACAAGTTGATATTAGCTCTAGGACCTTTTGACGCTTTTATATTGGCAGGCAGTAGAATGTTCTACTACAACCAAAAGTAATAACAAGCTGACAAAAGTATCCGGGGGACGCTCAAGTGACTCAAGTAGTATGTTAGCATGTTGCTCTCATACCTGCGACCTTGCGCGTTCAAATTCAAGTGCAATCGACCAGTCTTCAAATAACTACCAGACAAAAATGTTCGGGCGACTTAAGTAGGTCATGGCAACACTAGTTTTACTTCTGGTAAAATAGTTTGCAGCTATAAAATGGTGTAAAGAAAGACGTTCTATAGGCCATTAGGTTATGCCAAGCCTGGAAACTTTCCTCCTACAAAAATAGTTTTTAAAAAATATGAGAAGGGAAAATAGTCCAAAGCTTGGGATAGTGCAAACGGAATATTCGCTAGCACACTGGTAGGTAAAAATAGTCATGCAATAAATTATTCGCCTTTAACTAATGTGCCTTGTGCAGCTGTTACCTTGTACGGTAGCTGGCGCTGAGAGTTGCCGTGTAGGATACTGTCTCTGACATTGCTGCTCGAACAGACCATGTTAGGACGCTCAGGTCTGCCTACGCAGGGTGCCATCTTTGAAATGACCACTGGAACTGACGGCGCCTAGCCGCTCAAATCTTCCCATCCGGGGTAGCAGCTTAACATAACTGCTGGGGCGGACGGTGTGGAACCGCTCAGACCAGAGACCGTTTTTGACATAGCTTCTGGGACTGACTGTGTCGAGCCGCTCAAATCTGCCCATCCGGGGTGCCATCTTGACCTGACTGCTGGGACTGACGGTGTCGAGCCGCTCAGACTTGCCCGCCCATGGTGCCGTCTTTGATGTAGGTATACTGGAACAAACGTCGTCGAGCCACTCGATCTGCCCGTCTCGGGGTACTGTCTTTCACATATCCATGCTGTGACAGATGGTGTGAAGCCTCTCGGTCTGCCTGTCCTGAGTACGATCCCCAGTCTGTCCCCAGCACAACTGTGCTGGGACAGACCGTGTCGAGCCACTCGAACCGTCTATCCGAGCTACGGCCTTTGACACAACTGTACTGGGACAGACCGTGTCGAGCCACTCGATCCGTCTATCCGAGGTACGGCCTTTCACACAACTGTGCTGGGACAGACCGTGTCGAGCCACACAATCTGCGTATCCAGGGTGCCGTCCTTGACATAGCTGTGGTGGGACAGATGGTGTCGGACCGTTCAGATCTGCCGACCCAAGCGCTGCTCAAGGTCTGCTCAAGGTCTCACCACCACCGTCCCGCCGTGGTGGTGATGTCCTGTCCGGCGACTCTCGACAGACGACGGTCGGCGGCGGCCGTGCCACTGACCCGCCGCCGCTACCAGCTCCGACTCTGGTGCAGCGTCTGTTGGCCGGCAGTGCCGAGACGACCTGCACGTGCTGCACGTGCGGCTCTGTGTCGCGCCACCTGGACAGCATCACCGACCTGCACTTGGCCGTGCCAGACTCTCTGCCGTCTCAGCCTCGTGCCGACCTCCAGGTGTCTGATCTGCTAGAGCAGTATCTGGCAGCCGAGCGGCTGTCCGGCGAGAACCAATACCACTGTCAGCGGTGCTCTGAACTGCGCGACGCCGACCGACAGCTACAAATGCTGCAGCCGCGGCACTACTTAGTCATCTCGCTGGTGCGCTTCCTGTTCGAGCGTGGCACGGGCGCGCGCCGCAAGGTGCTGACACCCGTGGCGCTGACGGAGCAGCTGTGGGTGCCGGTGCGCGGCCGGCCGGCCGTCCAGTTCCGGCTGTATGCGCTGGTGGTGCACCGCGGCGGCTCGCTGGACGCCGGCCACTACTACTGCGTGGCGAGGTCATCCGACGCCACCGGCCCGGACGCCGCGCCGTCCGTCTGGTGCCGCCTCGACGACAACTACGTGACACCGCTGTCGGTCGGTCACCTGGACGCCTGGGGTGGCCGCGGCGGCGCCGGTGAGCCAACCGACGCGCCCTACATGCTCTTCTACCGGCGGTGCGACGGCGACGCGGCGAGTCCGCCACAGTCGCGGCACGAGCAGCTGCCGGCGTCGCTGTGGCTCGAGGTACAGAGCGACAACGGCGCGTACCGGCGCGGTAGCCGACCGGCGACCGGTGCCGGCTGGACGGTCGGTGGGCCCCGTGACGGCGACGACCGGCCGCCCCAATCGACTGGCTGCGGCGGCGGTCAGAACGCTCCTGCGCCGAACTTCGCGGGTTGACGCGGCAGGATCGCTGCTGGGCGCGACCGCTCGCCGATTGTAATACATGGGCTGTTGTTCATATTGTTATACATCCGCATTGCAGTCATTAGACCTCATTAACATTAAGCATGCTCGATAATTAGTGTGTGTATGTACATATGCGTGTGTGTCTGTGTCGTGTACCCAACGAATACATATGATCTCTTTTCACTAAAAAAGAAAGAAAAAAAGGTCTTGACACAGCTGTGGTGGGACAGATGGTGTCGGGCCGCTCAGATCTGCCGACCCAAGCGCTACTCAAGGTCTTGAGCAAGAAGCCGGGCCTCAAGGACAACAACTTCCAGGTGCTGAAGATCAAGTTCGACGTAGTGCTTCAGCTGGCGGAGCACGCCAAGTTCACCAGGTGGGTAGCTGTAGCTGTCCAACGCCCTGGTCTCGCACTCGTGCAATTCATTTTAGGAAGGACCCAAATTTGGCCGATCATGTCGGATTTAACGTTGGAGGCAATGATGGTGCGCATTTTGCGCAAGACAGTATTTTTATCGAACTCTCCCTCAGATTGGTTTCCTCGAGACTCGGGAAGGCCGAAGGTTTCTACCCATATATGATAATTCGTTCATGGTACTTTATACTAGAACTCATGGTACTTTATCGGGAGTAAAGATTGGGTGTGGGCAGTAGTATGTTCACAAAGTATGCGATCTTTACGGCTGTCTGTGCTTTACTGTATTCTAGTGTACTAATTTAGTACTTTTTGGTCATGTGTTATGTTTATTCATGAATACTGATGAATGTAGGGGATCGATTGCATTCATAATCTGGATTCGAGCCAATGTCCGACCGACACATTTTAGGAATTCGCGAGTTCTTCCAAATGTCCATGTTCCTATTACTTGGAGGGCGGGGTTGGGGCCCTAGCCCACTTTGGAGCATTATATTATATGAACGTGTTTTCATTCATTTGTAGCCTCTCTTTGATTATTCGAGAAAATGGATAATGATTATATAGCACGATATGTATGTCATCAAAAAGAGGCAAGCATGGCCCGGGTAGTTCCAGAACTAGTCAGACTGACTGCTCTGTGAAATCAGCGACGCTAATGACCTAGCGGTTGAATGCGTCGTAAAAGAACCCAAGGTTCTGTGAAATCATGGAAACGAGACGAAGGGATAATATCAGGAAACATTTTCTAGGAACTAGCTACGGCTTAGGAACCAGTGTGGATTTGTTGGATCATGCGCCACCAAACTCTTGCATGGGTCACATCATGTCATTTTATGTCATGCTGAGTAATTGGCGGAATAAAGTTTTAGTGCTGGGCTCGATGCAGATAATGCACTGGTAAACTCACATAAGACCTAATAAAGGCTAATAATGTTGTTAAATACTGAGTGAAGATTATTTGATCGAATCCTTTTATTGGGAACAGCCCGATCTGACCTGACCCAACCCGGCCTTACCGTTACGCTTTTACAACCTCAATATCATTTTTTAAAGTCAAAAACAAATATTTCAACTCATTTCTTCACTTATAATTAGACCTGTTTACACCGGATTTATCAGTTTTTAGTTGCAAAAGCCAGCTTTCGCTGGCTTATTGTATCCTTAGACTTACTCACCGTCTTTATTTGAAGAAATATTTCCGTAGCGATCTTTCCCACTCTCGTACCGCGCTCCGCGCTACCTATAATGTCCCGACGAATGTCGATGTTTCCACCGGTTACCAAGAGGGGTCAGTTGCGGTCCTTCTTTAGGTCCTTGCCACCAACAATATTGTCTGTTCTTGTGCCCACAGCACAGGAAATAGCGAGTTAAACCGAAGTCGTTCAGACCTGAGACGTTGTGGTAGTATTTGGTGAAACTATTAACGATCACAGGATTGGCGGGTTGTTGGACGGAAAACAAACAGCTCGTCGAAATTCGGGCATGTGCTGCTGGATTTGTGTTGGCAGTGTCATAGACACGCAAACCCAGTACTTGATTGCGTATGTTCACCTGAAAGATACAACGAAGCTAAAGTTGCTGAGCCGTCGAACCTGTTCATTACCTTGTAGTAACTAAAAGTGTTTTTCATTTCGCTGTTAGTCAGCCAAATGCATGACGTCTCTTGAAGTTTCATCAGCCATTTTATACATGTAACACCCTGCCACCAAGAAACTATAAGTTCGCGTGTCTATCCAAAATCGGCGAGGTCCAAGGTCTGCTCACGTATATTTTTGTTCTAATTACGAATGTTGTAGGATTTGAGCATGCGATGCTGTATAGACAATACGGTGCTGCATTATTATCGGCTGTGACCTGACGTGCGTCCTGCCGCGATCACAGACGCTGCGCCGACGTGTGCCTGTCGGATCTGGTCGACAAGCTGGGCGATGTCAAGACGGGCTCGGCAGCGTCGGCGGCTCTAGTGGCCGTCGCAGAGGCTGTGGGCCTCGAGCCAGTCTCCTCGGACGTGTTGCAGCTCGCCTTCGCCCAAAAGTCGCCCAAGGTGCAGGAGAACGCGCTCGTCTGGCTCGCCAAGAGCATTCTCGAGTTCGGCTTCATGTGAGTAGATGTCGGCTGTCGACTGTCAGGCCGTTGTGGTGTCGGCGGCACACTGGACCAGGCCTGTGCATTATGATTGCCCTTAATATGGAACACATGTAGTATCGATTGATGGGTGGTGTCTGTCAGGCCGTTGTGCTGTCAGCGGCACACTGAACACGGCCTATAGGTTATGATTACCCTTTATATTAAACAGATGAGTTATAACAAAACTATCACGACACTAGCATATGGCGTTTGTTGGTGCAGGTCTCGCAATCGAAAGATTGTGGGTTCGAATCCTGATCGGCGTCCGTACATGTGAGATATTTGGGGTTTTTTTTTTCTTCAGTTTTTTTTTTTTTAAAAAAAAAAAAAACCCACCCAACAACACTAGCTTATGGCGTTTGTTTCTGAGTGCCGTTAACGCCTTCATGTTTTTGTCATCTCCTGGCTTGAATGTTTACCAAAATAATCAAGTTGTTTGTCATGGTTTTAAAATGTAATCGATAGCTGTTTACACAGATGTCAAGTGGGCCGAGTGTGACAATCGGCCCAATTCATGCCAGCATTATTTTCAATGGGCGCCAAATGACCGTGTAGTCGGCGCGCCCGTAAGCCCAAATATTCAAGCCAGCATGATTTTCAAGCGCGTAGACTGTAATTGGTGAAGAGACGGGCCTGGGTGAAGTTTTGGGCGTATTTTTTACTCGATCTGGGCCTACTGATCTTTCTGGTCGAGAAGGCATTCACCAGGCAGCGCACGACGTACGTTTTCCAAGGCGAATTTGGTCGTGATCCATTGCGGCTTGTTAGTATAAACAAACTTCACCACAAATGAATGATGAAGCACATTCCGAAAAGGACGTAGGCTTTCCAACGCAATTTTTACAAATCCAGTTTGCTTCATGCGCATTTTAAGCTGGAGGCGAAGAAGCCAAATGCTGTTATATATAGCGAAATAAACGGGGCTAACGGCCACCAGGGTCCGAATCCTTATGAGTAAAACTTCGTTCCTTGTGGGTAAGGAACGACCCCCTCCACACACACTTAAGTCTGTTTGCTCCTCATTCCCCACGTTTGGAAGATCCTGCGTTCATGATGGGTGTTATGACCACTAAAATTAGTAATTGGCTGAAGTTGTTGCTTGACGGCTACAGTGTGACCTCATGCCTGGCTATCGACTTGCTGCAAATAGTGTGCACAGTACGTTGCCTACTACGTTTGATGATGTTGCGTGCCACCTGTCGTCGCCTGCAGTCGCCTCACTGACCGCCGGCGTCACGTCACATTGCATGGTGTGGTGACGTCACGTGTGTTCGGACAGTGTAAAGCCCAAGCCGATCGTGAACTACGTGAGGAAGGCACTGTCGCATACCAGCCCGGCGGTACGCAACGCAGCCATAGCGCTGCTCGGCACTATGCATCTCTACATGGGCGCCACCCTACGCCAGCTATTTGAGGACGAGAAGCCAGCCCTGCTGCAGCAGATCGACGCCGAGATAGAGCAGGTATGTGTGGCAAACGCCGAGGCAGAACGGGCAGGTGTATGTGCAGGTAGAGCGCGCATGCGCAGGAGACGCCAATATGGAGGAGGTATGTGCAGCAGACGCCGAAATAGAGGAGGTATGTGCAGCAGACACCGAGATAGAGGAGGTATGTGCAGCAGACGCCGAGATAGAGGAGGTATGTGCAGCAGACGCTGAGATGGAGGTATGTGCAGCAGACGCCGAGATAGAGGAGGTATGTGCAGCAGACGCCGAGGAAGGAGGTATGTGCAGCAGACGCCGAAGGAGGTGTGTGCAGCAGACGCCGAGATAGAGGAGGTGTGCAGCAGACGCCGAGATAGAGGAGGTGTCAGCAGACGCCGAGATGAGACGCCGAGAGAGGAGGTATGTGCAGAGACGCCGAGGTAGAGGAGGTATGTGCAGCAGACGCCGAGATAGAGGAGTGTGTGCAGCAGACGCCGAGATAGAGGAGGTATTCGCAGACGCCGAGATAGAGGAGGTATGTGCAGCAGACGCTGAGATGGAGGTATGTGCAGCAGACGCCGAGATAGAGGAGGTGTGTGCAGCAGACGCCGAGATAGAGGAGGTATGTGCAGCAGACGCCGAGATAGAGGAGGTATGTGCAGCAGACGCTGAGATGGAGGTGTGTGCAGCAGACGCCGAGATAGAGGAGGTGTGTGCAGCAGACGCCGAGATAGAGGAGGTGTGTGCAGCAGACGCCGAGGTAGAGGAGGTGTGTGCAGCAGACGCCGAGGTAGAGGAGGTGTGTGCAGCAGACGCCGAGGTAGAGCGGGTGTGTGCGGCGGGCGTCGAGGTACAGCAGGCTTGCTTTGAGATATGGTGGGACTGGGAGATCGCGGAACTTTGCAATATCATTTTAAGAATGCATGCCACTCAGCTTGACACGGAGGTACCTGGTGCATCTCAAAAGTTTTCTCCAGAAATTGAAATGCCAGTATTCATCATAAATTCGAGCGAACAACCAATCGACGGGATCCACTGATGTAATTGCATTTTGAAAAGTATGGCAGGATGCTGATTCAATTACATTCATAGAAAATATATATATATGCATATTGAAATTAATAGACACACAACAATTATGTAGAATTAGTATGACGTGCGTCCCATATCACAGGCGTTAAACTTCGGCCCCTGGTTGGTACGTACTGATGCAGAGCGGGTATGTACTTCGAACGGATACGTACTAGAGTTAAGCCGGTGTATCCTACAGACTTCGACTGTTGTTCAGTTGCGTGACCCTTGCTTATCCGGTGGTCTGATTTACGAAGTAAGTAGTGTCCATCCTACGGCTCCGCCTTCCACTCAGTGCCATAGGAGCGCCATGAGTTCTGATTTGAAGATGTTCTTTGAAGCTCGCTGGTTGCAAACTTTCTCGATTGGTGTGGCCGATTGTTGCAGTTGCAATTCTCGTACTCTCAATCACAACATGGCAGCTGCACAAGGACCAGGGACCAGTGACCTGACCTGACTGGACATGTTCTGTTGGCTAGTGACCTAACCTGACCTGGCCGTGCCCATTGCTCCGACCAAGCATGTTCTGTTGGCTAGTGATCTGACGTGATCTGATCTGACTTGACCCAGTGTCCTCTTGGGGCAGGTGTCTGCCGATTTGTGATCTAACCTAATCTGACCACTGACCTGTCGGGACAGGTATCTGCGATTGATCTGACCTGACCACTGACCTGTCGGCGCAGGTGTCGGCCGACCAGCCGCCGTCGCCGACCCGCGGCGTCAAGTCGTCGTCAGGTGGCGCCGGCGACGCCGATGGGCAGGCCGTGCCTTCGGAGGGCGCCGCCCAGCAGGACATGGTGCCGCGCGACGACATTGCCGACCAGGTCACACCGGCGCTGCTCTCCGAACTGGCCGACAAAAACTGGAAGGTGCGTGGGGCGGTGTGGAAAGCGACGTGTGTGCGGGCCGATCGGTGCCACCGGAGCAGTGGCGTGGTGTGTGCTAGACTGTTACACACCAGCGGCCACTGACCACCAGCAGTCACTGACCGTCAGCAACCACCAGCCGCCACTGACAACTACCGACCATCAGCGGCCACTGATCGCCACCGACCACCAGCAGTCACTGACCGTCAGCAACCACCAGTGGCCACTGACCACCACCGATAACCAGCGGTCACTGACCACCACCGATCACCAGCAGTCACTGACCGTCAGCAACCACCAGCGGCCACTGACCACCACCGATCACCAGCGGTCACTGACCGTCAGCAACCACCAGCGGCCACTGACCACCACCGATCACCAGCGGTCACTGACCACCACCGATCACCAGCGGCCACTGACCACCACCGATCACCAGCGGCCACTGACCACCAGCAACCACCAGCGGCCACTGACCACCAGCAACCACCAGCGGTCACTGACCACCACCGATCACCAGCGGCCACTGACCACCAGCAACCACCAGCGGTCACTGACCACCACTGACCACCAGCAGTCACTGACCGTCAGCAACCACCAGCGGCCACTGACCACCACCGATAACCAGCGGCCACTAATCGCCACCGATCACCAGCAGTCACTGACCGTCAGCAACCACCAGCGGCCACTGACCACCACCGATCACCAGCAGTCACTGACCGTCAGCAACCACCAGCGGCCACTGACCACCACAACACGACTAACCACCGATACCGGCCACTAATCGCCACCGATCACCAGCAGTCACTGACCATCAGCAACCACCAGCGGCCACTGACCATCAGCAACCACCAGCGGTCACCCAGACTACCACCACCGATCACCAGCGGCCACCGACCACCACCGACCATCAGCGCTACGCCGACCACCAGCAATACGCCACCGATCACCAGCGGCCACTGACATCACCACCTGACCATCAGCAGCGCCACTGACCACCACCGACCAGCCACTGAATCGCCACCGAAATCCACCAGCGGCCACTGACCACCACCGATCACCAGCGGTCACTGACCACCACCGATCACCAGCGGCCACTGACCACCACCGATCACCAGCGGTCACTGACCACCAGCGGCCACAGACCACCAGCAACCACCAGCGGCCACTGACCACCAGCAACCACCAACGGCCACTGACCACCACCGATCACCAGCGGTCACTGACCACCACCGATCACCAGCGGTCACTGACCACCACCGATCACCAGCGGTCACCAGCGGCCACTGACCACCAGCAACCACCAGCGGCCACTGACCACCAGCAACCACCAACGGCCACTGACCACCACCGACCATCAGCGCTCGCTGACCACCAGGAATCGCCACCGATCACCAGCGGCCACTGATCACTACCGATCACCAGCGGTCACTAACCATCAACAGCCACTGGCCACCAGGAACCACCACCGACCACCAGCGACCACCCCATTTTTGTGTTGTCCAAATGTAATGCAGTAAGTAGCCTATCATATTTGGCTGCACTCACAAGGGTCTTGAAATGTTGGGTTTCCCTCGGCTAGCTGCCCATAGATCAGTACAGCCAGCACATAGATGCTTCAGCAAGCAACAAAAATGTCAAACAAAAAAGAGGAGTAAATACACAACCAGTACATTTGACTTTTTTGCAGACAGACAGGCACATTTAATAGTAAGAAATACTACCCTGTGAGTACCGTGGACAGATAGCAAGCCAGTAACGCCCACAGAACTCCCAGGACTGTAAAGTGCAATTGGAAGCTTCTACTCATGATTCATGTAACATGATCTAGGTGTCCATGCCAAGTCATTTCCTCGTCAAAACGCCAAGATCTTTGATTTCCTGTTGTCTGCTCACCTTTGTGGAGTTCATCATCATCGGTATACCAATCCTACGAGTTCTTCACTCATTCATAATCTGATTTGTACAACGGTCTTCTCTTAATTATAATTGTCTTTGCAATAGTTGCTAGGTGCCCGTTCTACAGCCATTGCGGGTTAATGGGCAACACTTGCCACCACCAGTTAACTGATGCGGCCGGCAGGTGCGGAACGAGGCGCTCCAGAAGGTGTCCGATATCCTGCGCCAGGCCAAGTTCGTGACGGCCAGTATCGGCGAGCTGGGCTCGGCGCTGGCCGCCCGCTGCACCGACTCCAACAAGAACCTGGCGGCCGAGGCGCTGCGTATCTGCGGCGTCCTGGGTGGCGCGCTCGGCCCGCATTGCAAGGCGCACGTGCGCACCGTTGTACCAGGCGTGCTGTCTGCCCTTGGCGACATCAAGGTAATCTGTCGAGAGGTCAGGCGGCACGTAGGGACGTAAGGGTAAGCTGAGGCCGGGCACCGGACTAGGCGATAGCATGGAACGCAAGGGTGAGTTGTTGCGAGGGTTTAAAATATTGGCGAGAGGAGAATCAAAGTATGCTGATTCGTCCTAAAACTTTGTTTCACAGTAGACTGGCTTTCATTTTCTCAGCAGTCGCTTCCTGTCTTTTGCATGCAGAAACCGCAAGAATATTATAATGATCAATATTTATTAGGAAAACATAGTTCAAGCACTTTCTGGTCTGATTTTATGAGAGCTTCTAGCTGGGAATTCAAAACTGCTTTCAGTTGGAAATTCATTTCAGCTTCCCAGAATGCACCGATGTTTTCAAGGACGTGTCCAACCTTTATGAATTAAAATAGCAATTACAAGCGAGGTATAAGAAGATGCTGATTCGGGTCACCACCAACGGAAGCAACAAACTGTATCCTCAGAGCTGATGTGGTTGGCAGTACTTCACTGGATGGAGTACGACGCGCAGTTACGTCTGTACGAGAGTTGCGTGGTATCGTGGATAGATGGCTACTCCAACCGTCTGTATGTCTGTTTGTTGACAGCCCAACATTCGCCAGTCGGCCGTTGCTACGCTCAACACCTGGCTCGAGCACACCAGCTTCCGCGACTTCTGCGACGGAGAGATGCTGGCCGAGGCTCTCAAGACTGGCACGCCCAACACGCGCGCCGAGCTGTTCTCGTGGATGGCCGCCCAGATGAAGGAAGGTCGGTACGGCCGTGCTGGCTGACGGCCGTGTGATGCTAGTTGGCTAGTGTTTTAGCAGTGGTGGCTATCCTTTTGTCGTGGTGGCGGCGGATATATTGGGGTGCTAGCTATCCTTGTGGAATTGCGATGGTGGCTGTCCCTGTGGTGGAATTGCGAAGGTGGCTATCTTTGTGTCGTGGCGGCGGTGGTGGCTATCTTTGTGGTGTGACGGCGGTGGTGGGTATCGTGGCAGGGATGGCCAAGTGGTTAAGGTGTTAAGTTATATATACCAAGGTTCCGGGTTCAACACTCGCACCACTCAGGACATTTCCCAAACACCGGGGCCCACCGGCGAAGCAGTGTGGACGGCGCCATTAGCCGTTATGGTGCATAAAGTGCGTCGTAAACCACTCAATAATGAAATGTGGTGGCTATCCTTCTGGCGTGGCGGCGGTGGTGGCTATCATTGTGACGTGGCAGTGGTGGCTATCTTGTGGATGGGTGGCGGTGATGGCTATCTATGGTGGGCTGGTGGTAGTGGTTATGCTTTTATTGGGATGACAGTGGTGGTGGGGGGGCAATGATGATATTCTTGTGGTGGGGTGGTGGTAAATGTATTGGTGGTGATGGATATGCTTTTATTGGGATGGTAGCTGCATCAGTGGTGCAGTGATTGTCTGAAATCATTTTGTGGGATTGTTGACGGATTAATTGTAATCGTACAATTCTCGCTCCTCACTTGGTCTCGGGTGACTTTGACTTATATTCAGGGCTCTGATATTCAAGAGTATCGTTGGCGTTCGCTGAAACCTTCTTGCTTGCTAAGTTTTCTCCCATTATCTTCACATACGGCGAATAAATTGCATCCCATAACAGTTAATGCTTTGAAGTTTCCCTTTTTGCTAGCAAAGCTTGGTATCGAGTGACATGCAGGATGACTGCGGTCTGATCTCGTGTGACCATGTTATGGGCGCTGCATGACCTCTGCAGTCGATGCGCCCCTAAACCCCAATAACCAACCAATATCGTGTGACCGGGCCATCCTGTTAGTGTGACCTCGAGCGACCTGTCGAGCCCACTGGTCTGACCCGGGATGTCCTGATGCACGATGGTGTGACATGCAGTGACCGGTATGGCCGCTGGTCTGGCATAGGATAACCTGCCGAGCCCACTGGTTTGATCTGGGGGTTCCGGTATGGCCACTGGTCTCACTTCGGGTGACTTGTCGAACTCACTGGTCTGACCTGACGGTTCCGGTATGGCCGCTGGCCGACCTCCGGTGACCGGTGTGCCTTCTGGCCTGACCTCTGGTGACCGGTGTGCCTGCCGGCCTGACCTCTGGTGACCGGTGTGCCTGCCGGCCTGACCTCCGGTGACCGGTGTGCCTGCCGGCCTGACCTCTGGTGACCGGTGTGCCTGCCGGCCTGACCTCCTGGTGACCTGGTGTGCCTGCCGGCCTGACCTCCTGTGACTGTCCTGCGCTGACCTCCTGCTGGTGTGCCTCGGCCTGACTCGACGTCTGCCGGCCTACCTCCGGTGACCGGTGTGCCTCCGGCCGACTCTGGTGACCGGTGTGCCTGCCGGCCTGACCTCTGGTGACCGGTGTGCCTGCCGGTCTACCTCCGGTGACGGTGTGCCTGCCCGGCCTCCGGTGACCGGTGCTGCCGCCTCCTCCGGTGACGGTGTGCCTGCCGGCCTGACCTCCTGTGACTGGTGTGCCTGCTGGCCTGACCTCCGGTGACGTGTTGCAGTGGCGGGCCCTTTGCCCAAGGAGGAGGTCTGCGCGTGTCTGCCGCACCTGTACACGTCGCTGGAGGACCGCAGCGCAGAGGTGCGCCGCGCCGCCGCCGAGGCCCTCCTTCCCTTCATGATCCACATCGGCTACGACGCCATGGCGCGCAGCGCAGGCAAACTAAAGGTCAGTGGTGGAGCCACGGCCGGATCACGGCGTCAGATACGTCAGACCAGTGGTAAATTATTCGTGAAATAGGGTGGAATATACCACTTTCTGAACACCGAATTGACATCCATCCCAACTGAGTATCGACATCGTGCTTCGTGATGAGTCGTTATGAGGTCTTCATAACTAATTCCTAACAGCATCTTGTTGATAAATATCATGCTGATGCTTGCTATTACAGATTGGGATGCACGAACATCTCTTAGAACAAATCCAAGATTACCTATGATGTGGTCTGTTGTACAATATTAATTGATAAGGATGGGTATTTTGTATCATTATCGCTCAAATATTTGCCCGTAAATTAGGTATCTTAAAACGGAGGAAAAAGCTGCATGTAGGAGTATGCTGTTGGATCAAAATTGTGTTTGAAGAACTTACAACTTATGTTAAGGGACATCGTTTCCATGACGAATTTCGACATACTACTGTACTCGTTTCGACATCTCACACCTAACGAAAAACCATTATTTTAACACTGCGCCAGACACGGTCATGTGTTGCGCGCCTCCCGCCGCTGGAGACCGTCTGCAGTCAGACACGGTCATGTGTTGCGCGCCTCCCGCCGCTGGAGACCGTCTGCAGTCAGTTGTGTGCCGCCATCTGAAGGAACCGGCATGTGTTGCGCGCCTCCCGCCGCTGGAGACCGTCTGCAGTCAGACACGGTCATGTGTTGCGCGCCTCCCGCCGCTGGAGACCGTCTGCAGTCAGACACGGTCATGTGTTGCGCGCCTCCCGCCGCTGGAGACCGTCTGCAGTCAGACACGGTCATGTGTTGCGCGCCTCCCGCCGCTGGAGACCGTCTGCAGTCAGACACGGTCATGTGTTGCGCGCCTCCCGCCGCTGGAGACCGTCTGCAGTCAGACACGGTCATGTGTTGCGCGCCTCCCGCCGCTGGAGACCGTCTGCAGTCAGTTGTGTGCCGCCATCTGAAGGGACCGGCGTGTGCAGTAGCGTGCCATACGTTTCCGGTGTTCTTCAGACGGGCTGAAGTCACACCATGAATTTCATTCAGCAGTCTTAATCGGGGGAAAGCTTCAATTTCTCAAAGATTCAGTTTTCACCGGATAATGGCTAGAAAGGCAAGCACATGGACCATCTTGTGAAATGGCAGGCAGTTCAAAATTAGTGTAGGATGTCCTGTAACTATTTGCAGTCAGAATGGGTATAATGTACAAGGTACATTGTACCCACTCTGACTGCAAAACTTGTCCGCTTTGTCTTGCCCTTGAAGAAGGTGTGACATCGAAACGTCTGGCATTGGAATAAATATTATCATCTTAATTTTATAAAACCAATACAGTTCCAGGCCATCCTGCACTAATTTATGGACCATCTTAATAATGATTCCACAGCAGAAAAATCAGTGTTTTTTTTATAATGCGATGCAACGTTCACGGTTTCCCGCATAATTTGGTTTACGTTGCACTTCCTTCACTTCGGAAAATACTCCTTGATTGCTTAATGCACTGCAATTGCACGTGCGCCATCTGGTAATTTCTCGGAACTAACCAATAATAAGTTACGCAGCAACTGCACGAGTGTTCGTCTCAAATATGAGGAGCAGCAGTGGGCTAAAGAGCACGCCACTCAAGCCGGTATCAAGTGCATCAAAATCTGCACAGGCACCTTAGCTTTATCTCTGCATATCGCCATTATTTCTTCTGTTTTTAAAGCATTCTTGTCTTGCCCTAGTAATCTGGAGAACAAAATCGAGCTCCATTGACCAGCAAAGGAGTTGTTAATCCGCCTTTAACTGAACTTATATCGGGCGAGCTGATTTTCCTTCGCCGAGTGGCTTAATCAATCAGGACCTGTGTGCAGCTGGTTGTTTTTTTTTTTTTTTTTGGTATTGCGGTGCTCATTTTGGTGCACTGTAGTGCCGCGTAAGTCCGACTGTGTCGTACTGCCTCCAGCCGGCCTCCAACAGCACCGTCATGGCTGCGCTGGAGAAGGAGAGACCCAACCTGCCGGCCAAGGCGCCAGCCAAGAGTCGCGCCGGCGCACCTGCCGCCAAGGTGGTGCGGTCCGGCGGCGGCATGCGCGCCGCCGCCTCCCAGGACAGTCTGGACGACGAGGAGCCGGCGGCGCCGCCGACAACCCGACAACGTGCCGGCAAACCGCAGAGACATGCCGCCAAGGGCCGCGTACGTACCTATGTATGTAGATATATATATATATATATATATATATATATATATATATATATATATATATATACATATATATATATATATATATATTTATATGTATATATATATATATATATATTTATATGTTATTATCTCTAATATATGCGAATGAGTGTTGTCCTCAACACAGCACTCGTTCACACAACATGCAACACAGTGACGGTAGCAGCAGCACAATGTGCTGCTATCGTCAATGTGTTAACGGCCTCGAGGAACGAGGTAATTTTCTTGCTTGTGTACAGTAATGTCTGGCTTATGGTTTTGAAGAGCACACTTCCCTGTCATAACCAGTGAAATATACATGTTCACAAGAGCAGTCAGTTTGTGTAATATATTGAGTTGCGTGGCCGTGGCGCATGTTGAGGTCTGCTGTTGGCCCCAGGTGAGTACCTCCAGGACAGGCAAGGAGGATCCAGATGCCGACCTGTCGCCCCTACTCCAGGTCAACAACCTCAAGAGACAGCGTGTCAGCGACGAGGTCAAACTCAAGGTCAGTGTGTATCAGAAGTAGCCAGGTGGAAGGTGATTGATATCACCAAACGAGATGGCGTTGGCCCAGTGCACACAGGGCGCCTTTAAACGGAAGTTAAGCGTTGATGTAGTGGATTAAGCCTCCTGTTTGGTATGTGTATAAGTTTCGACAATAGATTGCTGTGTTCCGAAAACGAATACCATTTTCACATACATGAATACATATTGGCAGCTATATAACTATTGCGAGTAGTGGGCCATGGGGACAGAATAAGTGACTAAGAGTGATTGGCTGATAGATCAACCGTCTTTTGTGAGTTTTAATAACAGCTGTAGTAACTAAAATTGCGATAATTTCAGTAGGCCACCTGGCATGGTGAGGGTACCCCAGGGGAGGGGCACCAATCAATCGAACTTGTCACGCGGCAGAACGAGCTGGATGTGCAACGTGACGTGTTTTAACAGCTGATGGACTAAGTGTTGCGTGACAGTTTTTGGGTGGTTCAATATTGCGCTCACCGTCTGTGGATGTTTTCACTGCCGGCGGCAGCGATGAGTTGTCTGTGACGCAGTCGGGATAACCGCCCGTCCGTCGATGCCAACAGTGTCTGAAGTGGAACTTCAGCACGCCGCGGCCAGAGTTCTTGGAGCAGCTCAAGGATCAGATGACGAACGCTGGCGTCAACAAAACGTTGATGACTCATATGTTCAACTCTGACTTCAAACAGCACATCAAGGCGATCGACTTGCTGTCAGCGGTGCGTGTCATGTACACTGTGTGGGCATCACGTGGCTGTTGTAGCACCACGCACATCGTTGGCGGCTACCGTAGCCCGTTAGCCTGCAAGGCCGCCAGCGAAGAATAGACAGCCAGATCTCGAGGATTTGTCCGACTACTCGCCCGTGACTCGCAGTCGCCTGTCGTTCAGTAGGCACAGCCATACCTGCAGCATGGGTGTATTCTAGCATTGTTCACGATTGTTAAAAAGACGAAACAAAAGGAAAGTATCTAGCAGGATGCCCATTTTCCATACCTCATGCATCGGAAGATGTACCGGCTAGGTTACCCTAAGCAATCATAGAACTCCGACCAGCATCTATTGACCTCTATTGGGTTGTGTAGGACGCAGTTTTCAAAGTGAAAAGATTGTCAACCTTAACACAAATCAATGCAAAACGATTGCAGTATCATGCGGAATTTTTCAACAAGCACGCGAACTTGGAATTATTTTCAGTGTGACGGATGGGCACTCTTTCGACGTTTTTGCAATAGTCCGTGGCAATCCGTAGTCCCTTACGCTTCTGAAATCACTGTTAATTATCGCAGAATGGATTGATTGAGCTCGATACTTCCCCGCTAGATTTCATGGATTGAAAAATTGAAATTTACGCGTGGGACACATTCCTCCTTTTTCTTCTGTTATCTGAGGAACACACCAGCGGCCCTCGAAATCGAAGGACATTGGCTTTCGGAATTATCTTTCAGAAACCAATGGAAGCGGTATTGGTTCGTGCCCTGTAAAATTGTTCGCTTAGCACAGCCGTGTACGCCAGTGATGTTTCCTTACCAGCCAACTTTAAATGAATAATGCGCCAGTCCTGTGACAAGATCTGCACATATTGTGGCTGGTGTGATCAAAGCCATGTCAACTGATGACCGTGGTGTGGTCTCAATCAGACCAGCTGACTGCTGTGGCATAGTCACAGCGATACCAGCTGACTGCTGTGGCATAGTCACAGCGATACCAGCTGACTGCTGTGGCATAGTCACAGCGATACCAGCTGATAGGCTGTGGTGTGGTCGTAGCCACACCAGCTGATGGTTGTGGTGTGGTCACAGCCATACCAGCTGACGGCTGTGGTGTGGTCGTAGCCACACCAGCTGATGGTTGTGGTGTGGTCACAGCCACACCAGCTGACGGCAGTGGTGTGGTCACAGCCACACCAGCTGACGGCTGTGGTGTGGTCACAGCCATGCCAGCTGACGGTTGTGGTGTGGTCACAGCCACACCAGCTGACGGCAGTGGTGTGGTCACAGCCATACCAACTGACGGCTGTGGTGTGGTCACAGCCATACCAGCTGACGGTTGTGGTGTGGTCACAGCCACACCAGCTGACGGCTGTGGTGTGGTCACAGCCATACCAACTGACGGCTGTGGTGTGGTCACAGCCATACCAGCTGACGGTTGTGGTGTGGTCGCAGCCACACCAGCTGACGGTTGTGGTGTGGTCCTAGCCACACCAACTGACGGCTGTGGTGTGGTCACAGCCATACCAGCTGACGGTTGTGGTGTGGTCGTAGCCACACCAGCTGACGGTTGTGGTGTGGTCACAGCCACACCAGCTGACGGCTGTGGTGTGGTCGCAGCCACACCAGCTGACGGTTGTGGTGTGGTCACAGCCACACCAGCTGACGGCTGTGGTGTGGTCACAGCCATACCAGCTGACGGCTGTGGTGTGGTCACAGCCATACCAACTGACGGTTGTGGTGTGGTCACAGCCACACCAGCTGACGGCTGTGGTGTGGTCACAGCCATGCCAGCTGACGGTTGTGGTGTGGTCGTAGCCACACCAGCTTACGGTTGTGGTGTGGTCACAGCCACACCAACTGACGGCTGTGGTGTGGTCACAGCCATACCAGCTGAGCTAAATGACCAATGCAGCCGATGCGCCCTAAAGCCCCCCCCATGCCAGCTGACGGCTGTGGTGTGGTCACAGCCACACCAGCTGACGGTTGAGGTGTGGTCACAGCCATACGAGCTGACGGTTGAGGTGTGGTCACAGCCATACGAGCTGACGGCTGTGGTGTGGTCACAGCGCACCGAGACGAACTTTGAGGCGTTGTCATGCAATCTGGACATGTTACTCAAGTGGATGACGCTGCGCTTCTTCGACACAAATCCCACCGTGATCATCAAGGGCCTGGAGATGTTCCTCAACATCTTCATGGTGCTGGCCGACAACGAATACAGGCTGCTGGACCAGGAGGCGTCCGCCTTCATTCCCTACCTGATAGTGAAGGTGAGTTGACATATCTGGTCTGGTGAAGTGTCACTGCCCTGACTCATCTGGTGGTGAGTCACAATACCATGCTGCTAGCAAGTGGCAAATAGCAAATAGCATAGCAAACCCCATCAAAGGTTGTCTCACTGCTTGGAATTGCGCTACGAGATGTTTTTGTATCACAATTCGTAAGAGTGAGCATAAGCGTGATACTTATAAAGACATAAGCACGACATGCCGTTAGAAACGAGTCGTGGAGACTCAAACATACATTAAGGAACAAGATGTCGATATTTCTTTGGGAGTGATGTCTGTTCATTATTCAGGAAGTGGTGTATTTTATCCTCTTTCACTAATAATTTATAACTGGTAGAGGCTACAGTCAGGGATGCAGTTCCCATGTGTATTTTGGGCCTTAAACCTTCCCTCCCCAACGTTTCCTAGTTTTAGATTGTCGCCCATGGGCGTTGACTAGAAAGAATATCAAACGAAGTGTTCTTGAACCCTACCGCAAGTAATCTTGAGGGGCCAACACCTAGACTACAGTCCCTGCACACAGCCATACCATACATTCTTGTTCAGAACATGCGTAGTTTCCTTACCAGTATATTCTTCAAATCACCTCGGAAGTCAGAAAATAGCCAAGGCCCTATTCCTCAGAAGATACAAAGATTTACTCGTAAAACTTCTGCTAGAAATCTAGTTCTGCCGCGAGTTGGTGATTTGCTACCCATTTCGGTCGTCAATATATCCGTTCAGGTCACTAATTTATCAGTTTTGGTGACAGAGTGTTGCACCATTTGGTTTTCAACTACCCTCTTTGGTTATGAAATACCCGTTTTGGTTATGAAATGCTCGTTTTCGTTATTTCATAACATATCGCTCGTTTTCAATATGCATCCGTACTTGGCAACCTTTTTCAAAATCCGCCTTCAAAACAACGGCTACGGTTTCGAATACAACTACTATCAAAATCATCGTGTATGTGGTACTAAAGACCAGACTTTTGTGCATTGTGGACACCAAACTCACAATGGATACCCCTTGGCGA
Organism: Ashinkailepas kermadecensis; assembly: GCA_034440615.1. Taxonomy (NCBI): domain Eukaryota; kingdom Metazoa; phylum Arthropoda; class Thecostraca; family Neolepadidae; genus Ashinkailepas; species Ashinkailepas kermadecensis. The sequence goes on along the minus strand of JAOTOM010005010.1, from coordinate 486,843 downwards.
TGAAGTATTTTATGGCATAATTGAAATGTTCCCGGTCTTAAAAGTTAGTCTTAAAAGTTAAAAAAAGTTAGTCTTATTGTCCTGGAATGATTAATATTAACATGTTAACCTTGAATGGCTATGCATGACCTTACTTCGTGGCTTGTCGACCCCCACCTTTACCTTGACCTCTCCTCTGACCCTGCCTGGAACGTTTCCAGTGACCAGCCCTTCTAGTCAATTGTGGTTCACCACAATCGACTTTAGTCCCATCCAAGCCTACATGCTTATCAGTGGTGCAATACCAGGGTTTACCCTGCTGGATCATGTCACAAACCTAGTATGTCATCGCGTATCATCATCGCTTGATGATACGCGTCTAATTTGATTAGTCTACGGCAAATTCGGCGGCTCTCTTTGTATTTCCGTCAGCATCTCGCAACCATTCGCGTACGCCGGATGTTCCAGCGCTGGCTTGTCTAGTCATTTTCCGGTCACCTGGCACGGCAGCGAAAGTTCCACCAAGAGGAGCGCGCCGCTCATGCGACCCGCCCGTGGATCAGCGTCGGCGGAGCGACTGCAATGGACCCTCCAGATCAATGAGGAAGCTTACTTGCTGAAGGTTAAACATATAGTAACAAAATAGCCCCAGCAAATCTTGCGCCCCACGACGCATGATCGAATTCTGCAGAGGCAGCTGGAAGCTAAGTAGTGGCGAATTGCGACCCTCTTCATTCCTTGATTCTTGCGTATAAGTATTTCCACTTGCGACGCAGGCGCTATTCTTAGCCGTTGGAAGGAGTGAAAAGCGGCGTTCTTGTGATATTCATGATTTTTTTTTTGTTGTGTGTTTAGATACTGTGTGGAGTGTGGAGAAAATTCCACGTGGATATGCTGAGCTTGCCTGATTCGAACAAGTTTCTGTCGTGCGTGAGGCCAAAGCGAGATAAGCATAGTGGTAAAGACAGAATCCTATTATTTTTAATAGCTCATTATATAATGGGCGCTAAATGACCGTGTAGTCGGCGCGCCCTTAAGCCCAAATAATCAATCAGTCTTGCTATGATCGTTATTTTAAAATATTACTCCGAGTTTTTATTAATTTCAGCGTGGGCGCAAAATAGCCAATGCAGCCGCTGTACCTTGTAACTCCCAAATTCAAACGTCATCATCGTAGAGAAAAGTGTACATAGTAGGAACTTGACCTTTGCCTCCAAATCATGAACATCAGTCAACCGATCGCTCAAGAGAACAACTATTAGGAAGAAGTGCTAGTACAGGAAATATATCGGGGATATTAATCAGCATCAAGCGAATACTGCTTTATATCAGCTGCCGTGTAAAGGTGACATTCTTTACATTAAAAAGCTTTTCCTACGGAAAATGTTCTTTTGATTTCCCTATCAGCGCCCAGTCCAGTGTTTCAATATCCGTCCTAGCCAGTTGTGGGTTAGAAACTACTACGACCGACACCACTATCCTCCATCATGTCTACTATGGATGTGCTGTGCCCGTGGCTGGAGACTCCGGGTGGGTCTGGGGGTCCGGACCACCCTGGTTGGCACCCTGCTAATGTTAATTTCTCACCTTTCATATTTAATCTAAAAATGAGGACTTGGACCCCCCCGATTTTGTAAGATATTCAGCATTGGCTGCGGCACGTATGCTACATCATGCGAAATGGCAGCATCGGGCGTCGCCATCTTGCATGCGAATGGTAGCGTCGTGTAACGCAACTGTTGTCCCCAGCTGGGCTATCCAAAGGACACACTGGTAGTGTCATGTAACGCAACTGTTGTTGACAGCTGGGCTATCCCACGGACACAATGGTAGCGTCGTGTAACGTAATTATTGTCGCAAGCTGGGCTGTCCCAAGGACACACTGGTAGCGTCGTGTAACGCAACTGTTGTCGCCAGCTGAGCTATCCAAGGACACAATGGTAGCATTGTGGAACGTAATTATTGTCGCCAGCTGGGCTATCCCAAGGACACACTGGTAGTGTCGTGTAACGCAACTGTTGTCGCCAGCTGAGCTATCCAAGGACACAATGGTAGCATTGTGGAACGTAATTATTGTCGCCAGCTGGGCTATCCCAAGGACACACTGGTAGTGTCGTGTAACGCAACTGTTGTCGCCAGCTGGGCTATCCCAAGGACACAATGGTAGCATTGTGTAACGTAATTATTGTCGCCAGCTGGGCTATCCCAAGGACACACTGGTAGCGTCGAAGCAACTGTTGTCGCCAGCTGGGCTATCCCAGGACATACTGGTAGTGTCGTGTAACGCAACGTTGTCGCCAGCTGGGCATCCAAGGACACAAGGTACATGAACGTAATTGTCGCCAGCTGGGCTATCCCAAGGACACACTGGTAGTGTCGTGTAACGCAACTGTTGTCGCCAGCTGGGCTATCCCAAGGACACAATGGTAGCATTGTGTAACGTAATTATTGTCGCCAGCTGGGCTATCCCAAGGACACACTGGTAGTGTCGTGTAACGCAACTGTTGTCGCCAGCTGGGCTATCCCAGGGACACAATGGTAGCATTGTGTAACGTAATTATTGTCGCCAGCTGGGCTATCCCAAGGACACACTGGTAGCGTCGTGTAACGCAGCTGTTGTCCCCAGCTGGGCGATCCCAAGGACACAATCCGCACGTCTGTGCGTAATATCTTCCGCGAGCTGTACAAGATCCACCCTGCCAGCAAGGTGTTCACCTTTGTCATGGACGGCCTCAAGTCGAAGAACGGCCGTCAGAGGGCAGGTGAGCGCATTCTCGGAGTTGGATGCTACTCAGCAGGTGTAATGAGATACCGAAAGTCCATGATTCACGGTGGAAACTGGACAGAGTTCACCGCGGTACATTGGTGGTGTATATATTTCTGAGTATTAGTGCATGCCACGTGTGTGCTTGTGCTGATGCCCTCCCCTCCACCTGTGTCTGGCGAAGATGAGTGATACATGAGCGTGGGGCGTATGAGTGGCACAAGGTCCCTCTTTAAAACAATCCACTGTCACTACCATCCCAGTACCTTGCGGAGATGAGTGATACAAGGTCTCTCCTTAAAGCACAATCTGTTGTCACTACCATCCATGGTTAAAATACTGGTTTTTCGTTAGGTGTGAGATGTCGAAACAAGCACAGTAGGATGTCGAAATTTGACATGGAATTAGTGTCATTTAAAATGCTTTTGATGTGTTTCATACTCAAATTTGAACCATTGGTTTAGGTACTTATGACTACCTTTATGATTTGTTTTCAGATTCATAATTTAGGAATAGCTATATTTGGGATCGAGATAATAATACCTATGCCATAAACTGGTATTGTATGCCATATCGAATTATAGGTAATCCCTTAACGTGAAATTGCTTTGCGAAATGTTCGTGTATCACCATTCCTTATCGAGAGCACGAACATGATACTTATAAACGAGATACTGTTAGAAAGGAAATTGGGGACTTCATCAGCACATATCAATGATCATGATGTCGATACTTCTTGGACAAGGATGTCGATTGAGGGTTCAGAAAGTGGTACATTCCACCCTATTTCACGAATAATTTATCACTGCTACCATCCCAGTGTTTGGAAGGAGTGAGGCATGTGAGTGGCACACGATTTCCAGTGCCTATGGGGGAAGGGCGTATAGGATTGACCCATCCGTTCTTCAGGATGGTTGACGTTGATGGTACATACCTTGTATGTTTTGACTTCCTTACCGTGTTTTGACTTCCCTACCCTGTTTTGACTTCCTTACCGTGTTTGACTTCCTTATCGTGTTTTGATTTCCTTACCGTATTTTGACTTCCTTACCGTGTTTGACTTCCTTTCCGTGTTTCGACTTCATTACCGTGTTGTGACCTTGCCGTGTTTTGACTTCCTTACCGTGTTTGACTTCCTTACCGTGTTTTGACTTCCTTGCCGTGTTTTGACTTTCTTACCGTGTTTTGACTTCCTTGCCGTGTTTTGACTTCCTTGCCGTGTATGGATATGGACCAGTGAGGGGTCCTGTTTGGCGAATCACGGGAGAGGTCTCGTAAGTCGCATGTCTTCAGATTGGTGTTTTTTAAGTATTCCTCGGGCAGCGAAATCGCCTGGCGGCATTTCGCACGAAACACAATAATTATATTCAGCTACCGGAATGGCATAGTCTGTGACGTTTCATGCTATACACTTTAAGCACGCCAAATGATAGGTACCTTATTCGATAGGGGTTGGCAGGGAAACACACAACACGTGGTGCGCATATTCCATACCGCAAGTATTGTGCGGTTAAAAATATCATGGCAAGGAAGTCAAAACAAGGCAAGGAAGTAAAAAAAACCGGTAAGGAAGTCAAAACACGGTAAGGAAGTCAAAACACGGTAGGGAAGTCAAAACACAGTAAAGAAGTCAACAGCTGGAAGCTTGACCCAATGTTCAATTTTGTGGGAAAAACTATAAGAACTGGTTAGAACCAAGCATCTAAAAACAAACAACTTTTAAATAATGAAGTTACTACACGTTCATGCCTATCTCGTGCTTTTATGGCACGTATTTTCAAGGTTAGTAATTTGTCCAAAAACATGGCTGAGCCAGCCAGACCGGTGATTTTTGTTTGTTTCGCTATCCAAAAGAGCACTCGGTTTTCTGTCTTGCCCTAATGGCCACCTTTCTTCAGTATCCGAGGCAGATGGTTCTTATCAGTGCATGTTCCCCCAGCGTGTGGAGTGACACACGTCCCGCCAATGTCTGAGGAGATGGTGCATGAGGAGCCATGTTTCAGTATGTGGTGGTTCAGTGTTTCAGTGTGCAGGGTATGCAGTACGACTGATCAGTGGCGTCGCCACGAAATTCTTCCAGGGGGGCAAGGTCGGAAGGGGGCCTCCTGTTCCCCGAAAGGGGGCTTCCATTGTGTTAGGGTCTCATATTGCTTTCAGGCTCTTACTATGGTTCGAGAATGGGGAACATGATTTGATATTGGTGCTTTGTTTGTTCTTGGCATGGTGCATCATTTACTCAAAACGCAATAGCACTAATAATTTTCGCTGAAAACTGGGTCATACCAGGGTATAAATAAGTAATATTTGGATAAATACATAAGTGCCAAGACAAACCAACGTATCAATACTTTCTCGAATCTTCCCGCTGGCCTCTAGATTGCAGCGAGCTGGCGGGGCTGGTGCTAAGCATATCTTACAGATATCTGCCATTGATCAACCCACTTTTAAGTCCTCCAAGTCTAACTGAATATAGCTAGCTTCGTCACTACTGTTATTTATTCCCACCAGCTTGATGTCATAAGCAAAGCTTGAACGATCATTTCTCAGTCATAGGACGACAATTTCGCAAAGGTGACAACGAAAAGTGGATTGCATTGGTTTTCTGAGCGCCATCTTAGGAATTTGTTTGTTTTTATAACATTTGGTGCTTGCTGCAAGGCAACTGTCACACGAGCTAAAATATATCCTCAGCGAATAAATTCACGGCAAGAACAAGCATTGAACAGCAATGCATAAATGACAATGCAACAATGCAACAAAGTCAGTGCATACATAATCCAAACCTTCAAATTCCACGCCGTTACGCCCATCGTTTTCGCTGTGCTGTACCGTTTTGTAAATGACTGAGAAGGTATGGAAGCTGGGAAGCTCTAATCATGCAGGCTGTAATAACAGAAAAGAAGTTTGTTGGAAGAAAATGCATTTAAAAACATCATTCATCCCATTTTATATGGGGCATGGATGTTGTATTGTATGCTTGTGAGGGGTAATTTGTCCCCTCAATGTTGGTTTTGCCCCATGGGCGTATGTTTCGGAAAATTATTGAGGGACCAGTGGAGTACCTATATTTGCGTCAAGCAGGAGGGGGCAAACGGATTTGCAGGGGAGGGGGAGGCACCTACGCCCATTAAAAAGTCCTTGGATTTCGACCGCTATTTTGTCAAAGGGGACATTTCGAAATAATATAATTAGTCATCAACTAAATTGTCCTGTGGAGGGGCCTAATCTACCACTATGGTTTCTGATTGGTCGGATTTCAACCCTAACTCCACCACCCAGTTCTAAGGTTTTCTTTTGGTACCTTGATAAGTTACCTCACACTGCTGAAATTACACCTATACCACAAAACCGGATCGGTATCCCAAAAATTCAAGCTGGAGCCCTCCAAAAAAGGAGAGATTCCAACAAATAAATGTCCGGATCAGGAAAATGGCTCTGGAGCACCCGAACATTTTTCTCCAGACGCCTTCAAAAATTGCGCATGGCACCGAAAAGCATGCCGGATCTCGAAAAATCGAGGTGGGATGCAAAAACATGGCGCCAGAGGCTCGAAAAATCAGGCCGGGATTCGGACATAAAAACCCAGAAAAGATCCACAAAAAATCGCGTTGAGCACAGAAAGCTGGCGTTGGGTCCCCGGAACCACGCGCCTGGGCGCGATAAGTCGCGCTGGGACCCAGAAAAATCACACCGAAGCCCCAAAATCGTACTGGGGCCCCACAAATGTGCATCAGAAGCCCCAAATATACACAGCCGGACCCTAAGAGTACAACGGTGCCCGAAAATACAACTAACCTTCCAAAGCGCACCGAGTCTCCCAAAAAGCGATAGGGCCTTAAAACATGCGTTGCAGCCCTAAATAAACATGCCGAGAGCTCGAAAAAAAATACACTGCAAGCTCGCAAGGCGCACAGGGGCCATGAGAACGCACAAGAGCCTGAAAAAGAGGCTGGGCCACAAAAGACAACATGGTTCCAAAACGTACAAAACGACCGGGAGCTAAATAAACACATCAGGATCTTCGAAAACGCCCTGCCACGTAAAACATACTCGGTGCACAAAAAAGCAACAAAGCCCTAAAACGAGCAGTGTTTCGAAGATGTATTAGGCCCACAACTTCAATTTAAAATGTATTACCCACCACTTTAAAATACAAAATTTCACAATTTCAGGCATTCCAGTTCATAGCACCCGGTCGCCACGACGGCAACGTCAGTGCACGTGCATACCCATCTTTCGTATTCGGTGCATTCGCCACACTTCGTGCGATGCTACGGCCTCTGCGAGGCCTTCTGCGTTTTGCTAATTGCTGCCACATGATACAATTGCGCCATATTTGACGTGATGGAATGCTTCGTATGGGCGTTCGCTGCGAAAAGTCGATTGATTAAATTCGATCATTAGTTTCCTACTTTCCACATTTTCTGGTAGTTATGAAATGCGGTTTCCGCTGAGGTTTGATGCACTTCATATCTTTGCTGCTATCCTCCCATATTGGCTACCGAACCGAGGCCCTGCCTCAGCATTCTTTTGGACCCATTGCGTCTTTTTTGCCCTATGATTGTGTATTATGGCTCCAATCCATTTTTGTTAGGGGCCTAAAACATTTTCGAACTCCCTGCTCGTTTTATGGTTCGTTGCATTTTTGCGCACCGAGTTTTCTTTTGACGTGTCAGGGCGTTTTCGAAGACCCCGATGTGTTTATTTAGCGCCCGGTCTTTTTGTTTGTTTTGGAACCATGTTGCCTTTTGCGGCCTCAACCACTTTTTCAGGTCCTTGTGCGTTATCATGACCCCTGTGTGCCTTGAGAGCTTCCGGTATATTTGTTAGACCTCCCGGTATGTATATTTATGGCTGCAACGCATGTGTTAAGGCCCTGTCGCTTTTTGTGAGACTCTGTGCGCTTTGGAGGGCCAGTTGTATTTTCGGCCCCCGTTGTGCTCTTAGGGTCCCGATGTGTCTATTTTGGGCTTCTGACGCACAGTTGTGGGGCCCCAGTACAATTTTGGGGCTCCGGTACGATGTTTCTAGGTCCCAGAGAGGCTTATCGCGCCTAGGCGCGTGGTTCCGGAGACCCAACCCCAGTTTTCTGGGCTCAATACGATTTTTGTGAAGCCTTTCTGATTTTTTAAAAGTCCGAATCCCGGCCTGATTTCTCGAGCCCTTGGCGCCATGTTTTTGTATCCCACCTCGATTGTTCGAGATCCGGTTTGTTTTTCGGTGCCGTATGCAATTTGTGAAGGCATCTGATAATATGTTCGGTGCTCCAGAGCCATTTTTTTAACCTGGGCATTTAGTTGTTTGAATCCCTCCTTATTTTGGAGGGCTCCAGCTTGATTTTTTCGGATACCGATCCGGTGTTTGTGGTTACACTGTGCTTACGTATGGCCCAAGACGCCAATTTTTGAGAGCCTCGACGGGACTACCCATGGGAATTGTGGGTCCCGAGCGCGATATTTGAGGTGCCTGGTTCGAGTTTGTGGGACGCGTTGTATTTAGCTGTGGCCCCAACGCGATTTTGGCGGTTCCTGTTGCAATTTATCGGGCCTCGGAGCGAGTTTTCCGGGGCTCGCCGTATTTATTTGGAGACCCATACGCGAATTCTGGTGGACCGACGCGAATTTCGGTGGTCCCAGCGCGATTTTTGAGGCCCCGGCACGATTCTTGGGAGCTTATCCCTCTCAGGATGGAGGGGGCATTTGCCCCTTTGATATAGCACTGCGGCCACTGAAGGAGTTTTTTTTGTCCCAGAGTGACATTCCGATTAAGGATTGATTTTTGGGGCAGCTGCAACTTTTGGGGCCCCGGTGCGACCTTCTGGGCCTCCAGTGTGATTTTCAAGGGCTGCGACGCGACTGTTTTGAGTCCAATGTGATCTTTTGGGCCCCGACGTCATTCTCTTGGATCCCTCGCGCGAGCTATAGCGGCCTCGACACTTTTTGGGGGTCCAATGCGCTTTGGGTGCTTTTGGCGTCATTGTTGGGCCCGCAAAGTGATTATCCATGTCCGGATTGTTTTTCGTTGCTCCGGCTTCATTTGTTGTGGTCCCAATCAGACTGTTGGGGCACGGTACGACCTGTCGTGCCCCTGGCATGATTGTGGTGGTCCGGGCGTGAATTTTTGGTACCCCAGTCTCAGCATAATTCGTGGGGGCCCCGCCGGATCTTTTGGGGCCCATATCGTGATTTTAAAGTACCCAGACACGACTCCTACTATTTCTTAATGGTTTCTTCTTGCAAATTATAGGCCTCCTGTCGCGTCTTAAGGGTATCGTCTCATTTCCTAGAGCCTTTTTACTGGTTTTCGACGTCTCCTTGTGTGTCCTACCCTGCTCCATATTCAATGGTCCTCCTCTCCCGTCTTGGAGGGCTTCCTCTTGCATTCTGGGGACCCTTTAACAAGGCATGGGGCTTCCTCTCATCTTCGAGGGGCATTCTCTGCCAAATTAGGGGCCTCCTGCCACGCCTCGTGGGCCTCTTCCTTTATCATGGCAAAGCCTTACCCGTTTTGAGGGATCTTCAATTTTGGAAACCTCACCTCTTCCATACCTGCTACCACTCCCATCTTAAGGGCCTCCTTTCATTTCCTGGGAACTCTTTCCGGTTTTCGGGGTCTCATTTGGTCCTGGAGACGTATTCCTTCTTGAGGGACTCCTCTCGAGTCCGGCAGATGCCTCATTTCTCTTCTAGAGGCCTTCTTTTTCAAATTAGGGGCCTCCTCTCACGTCTTGGGGCCTCCTGCTCTGCGTGTGGATTCGATCTTTACCCATCTTAGGGGTGGTCTCTTATCTCCTGGTGGACTCCTCTTCTCTTCCAGGCGCCTCCTCTGTCAAATTACTGGCATACCTTTCCTATCGTATTGGCCTTGTTATTTCCCGGGGACCTTCTTAGCCGTCTTCGAGCCTTCTTTTCCGCCTGGGAGCCATTTCTCTTATCCAATGGCCTTTCTCTCCTATTTTAGAGGCCTCCTCGTTCATCATGGGGTCTCATTTCCAATCTTGTGTCGTTCTCTTCCCAATTAGGTGCCTCTTGCCACGTCTCTGGATCGTCCTTTTCTATCTCGGTGGAATCTCACCTGTTTTGGGCCTGCTTTTGCGTCTCCGAAACCTCATCTCATATTCACTGGCTTCCTTTTCCGTCTTTGGGCCTCCTGTCATATTCTGTGGCCTCCTTTCCGGTGTTGGGGCCTCCTTTGCAATCCTGGTTTCCTCCGTGCCATTTTTGACACTCTCTTGATTTCTGGGGACTCCTACCCTCTCCTAGGTGACTCCTTTGTTAAATTAGGGGCCTCCTCTCACGTCATGGGGGCCTCCTTATCTGTGTTTGGAGCCTCATTATCCTCTTAGTAGGGTGCTTTTGCGTCCCAGTCCTAGATTTTCTCTTCTAGGGTCCTCCTCTTCCAAAATATGGGCCTCATCTGGCTGGTCTCAGTGGCCTTCTCTCATTCCTGCGGAGACCTTCTTATCCGTCTTGGGGCCCCTATTGCGTCCGGAGAAATCTCCCCTATCTTGTCTTAATTTTATATTGCAGGGGCATCCTCTTCCGTCTTGGGGGACTCGTTTTCCAAATTAAGACTATCCTGCCACCCATCAAAGGAAGCCTTTTCGTCTAACCTGGGTGGCTTCTTGCCCGTATCGGTGGCATCCTTTCTGTCCTGAGGGCCTCCTTTTCGTACTGGGGGCCTCCTTTTCGTCCTGGGGCCTCCTTTTCATCCTGGGGGCTACCTCCCAATCTCTGTTCTACGTCTTAGGGGACTCCTTTTCGTCCTTAGGTGCATCCTTTTCGTTCTGGGGGCCTCTTTTTCGTCCTGGGGCCTCCTTTTAGTCCTGCGGGCCTCCTCCCAATCTCTGTTCAACGTCTTGGTTGCTTCCTTTGCGTCCTGGGGGCATCCTTTTCGTCCTGGGGGCCTCCTTTTTGTCCTGGGGGCCACCTCACAATCTCTGTTCTACGTCTTAGGGTCCTCTTTTTCGTCCTGGGTGCCTCCTTTTCGTCCTGGGGGCCTCCTTTTCGTCATGGGGGCCACCTCCCAATCTCTGTTCTACGTCTTAGGGGCCTCCTTTTCGTCCAGGGGGCCTCCTCCCAATCTCTGTTCTACGTCTTGGGTGCTTCCTTTGCGTCCTGGGGGCATCCTTTTCGTCTTGGGGGCATCCTTTTCGTCCTGGGGGCCACCTCACAATCTCTGTTCTACGTCTTGGGGCCTCCTTTTCGTCCTGGGGACCTCATCCCAATCCCTGTTCTACGTCTTGAGAGCATCCTTTTCGTCCTTGGGTGCATCCTTTTCGTCCTGGGGGCCTCCTTTTCGTCCTGGGGGCATCCTTTTCGTCCTGAGTGCCCTCTTTTCGTCCTGGGGGCCTCCTCCACATCTCTGTTCTGCGTCTTGGGGCTTCCTTTTCGTCCTGGGGACCTCCTTGTCGTCCTGGGGGCCCCCTTTTCGTCCTGGGGGCCTCCTCCCAATCTCTGTTCTACGTCTTGGGGCCTCCTTTTCGTCCTGGGGGGCCTCCTTTTCGTCCTGGGGCCCACCTCCCAATCTCTGTTCTACGTCTTGGGGCCTCCTTTTCGTCCTGGGGGCCTCCTCCCAATCTCTGTTCTACGTCTTGGGGGCCTCCTTTTCGTCCTTGGGTGCATCCTTTTCGTTCTGGGGGGCCTCCTTTTCGTCCTGGGGGCCTCCTTTTAGTCCTGGGGGCCTCCTCCCAATCTCTGTTCTACGTCTTGGGGGCCTCCTTTGCGTCATGGGGGCATCCTTTTCGTCCTGGTGACCTCCTTTTAGTCCTGGGGGTCTCCTTTTCGTCCTGGGGACCTCCTTTTCGTCTTGAGGGCCTCCTTTTCGTTCTGGGTGCCTCCTTTTCGTCCTGGGGACCTCCTTGTCGTCCTGGGGGCCCCCTTTTCGTCCTGGGGGCCTCCTCCCAATCTCTGTTCTACGTCTTGGGGCCTCCTTTTCGTCCTGGGGCCCACCTCCCAATCTCTGTTCTACGTCTTGGGGCCTCCTTTTCGTCCTGGGGGCCTCCTCCCAATCTCTGTTCTACGTCTTGGGGGCCTCCTTTTTGTCCTTGGGTGCATCGCTTTCGTTCTGGGGGGCCTCCTTTCGTCCTGGGGGCCTCCTTTTAGTCATGGGGGCCTCCTCCCAATCTCTGTTCTACGTCTTGGGTGCCTCCTTTGCGTCCTGGGGGCATCCTTTTCGTCCTGGGGGGCCTCCTTTTCGTCCTGGGGCCCACCTCCCAATCTCTTTTCTACGTCTTAGGGGCCTCCTTTTCGTCCTGGGGACCTCATCCCAATATCTGTGCTACGTCTTGGGGGCCTCCTTTTTTGTCCTTGGGTGCATTCCTTTCGTCCTGGGGGGCCTCATTTTCATCATGGGGCCTCCTTTTCGTCCTGGGGGCCTCCTTCCAATCTCTGTTCTACGTCTTAGGGGCCTCCTTTTCGTCCTGGGGGGCCTCCTTTTCGTCCTGGGGACCTCATCCAAATCTCTGTTCTACGTCTTTGGGGCCTCCTTTTTGTCCTTGGGTGCATTCCTTTCGTCCTGGGGGCCTCCTTTTCGTCCTGGGGCCTCCTTTTCGTCCCGGGGGCCTCCTTTTCTTCCTGGGGGCCTCCTCCTAATCTCTGTTCTACGTCTTGGGGCCTCCTTTTCGTCATGGGGGCCTCCTTTTCGTCATGGGGCCTCCTTTTCGTCCTGAGGGGCCTCCTTCCAATCCCTGTTCTACGTCTCTTTTAGAGACCTGATTATATTTCCTGGGGGCCTCGTCAGTCTTGAGGCCTCATTGACAGTATGATCTTCTGTCCCGTCGGCCTCCTTGCTCACCTTTTTTGCTGTGCATTTGCGGATGGGGGCCTCCTCAAATTTCAGGGGGCGGCGCCCCCAGTTTCACGGCAGGGGGCGACTGCCCCCCCCCCCCCGGTGACGACGCCCTTGCGACTGATACATTTTTCCAGTGTCGGAAGGGGGAGGGGGCGGCGATGCATACGCGATACCTATGGTTCGCCTCGTGTTTGAGAAGGCGGTGTATACTAGCAAATCATGGCTCTCCAGTGTCTTGGGAAGTGTATACGAGTGGCCGATGCGTTCCTCAGAGTGCCTGGAGGAGCTGGGCTACATGATTGAGAAGAACGCACTGGGCGTGTGCCAGCCGTCGGTGGGCGTGGCCATGAAGGAGGTGGCTCGACAGATTGGTGACCGTGACCACGCTGTCCGGAAGGCGGCGCTCAACACGCTGGTGCAGGCACACTACCAGGCCGGCGACAGGCTCTACAAGCTGGTCGGAAACGTGAGCAACGGCTGGCGTAGGGCTAGCAAACAACGTGTCTTTTCCTTGCTTTCCTGATGGGTGTTCAGTTTTCAATGTGCAAACTCCGAGTAAGAGTGCGCTTATGTTGCTGCCGTGAACAACAATTTTGCATATGTGTTTACCAGCAGTGTCCACGTCTATGTGTTGGCAATGCATATGCACGCTACGAGACATTCTCTGAAGCGTATGAATTATCCTTAAGTGTAAAGCATTCTTGTAAGCGCTTAAGAAGCGTATCCCGATGTGTATAAACATTCTGTACGTCGCCTCTCGCATGAGCTACGGCGATTGGAGGGAAACATTGCGCTTATACAATGTACGGTGCTCTTGTTCGCTCCATGCTTGACTACGCGTTTATAGTTTATGATGGTCAACTGTGCTCCGTAATAGAGATCCTGAACACTGACCACCATGCTTGTATTCGGATTTGCACATGGCTTTCCGAACGTCTAGCAGAACATGTATTTTTGTCGACTGGGATCAAACCCCACTAGATATCCGTCGAAAATGTTTGACTCTAAAATATGCCCCCCATGTTTCCATTCTCCCATCGCCGATGGTATGGTGCAATCTTTAACATTCCCCGTCTGGTCGCCGATCCTCAGCGAGACCAGTTTGCGCGTAGTCTCTCGTCCGAGCGAACTCCGGGGGGTAAAGGTTGGATTAGGAGACAAGCTGGGGATCTGTGGGGGAGGGGTTTCTCCTCCCCTGGCGGCGGACGCTCGGTTCACTCACACGTGGCTTCCAGCTGGCCTTTCCTATGTCTCCATAAAGTATACGGTGCGCTCCACCAGTGTAGCTGGGTTTCTTCTGGCTTGCTGTCGTATGTGTGTGTACGTGCGCGCAGCTGGAGTGCACTCCTCGGCCGATAACATTTTGTCGTATATTGCGTTAGCCCTGGTTCTGCCACCTTCAGATATCGGGCAAGGACATGTCCCTGCTGGAGGAGCGGATCAAGCGGGCGCCGCCGGCGCCCGTAGCGCCCGCAGCGCCCACGACGGCCGCACGTCCTCAGTCGTGTGTGGACCCGCCCTCTCATATAGCCGACAACGAGACTCCGCCGCCCAAGACACGGTACATCACTCAGTACTCCGTATTTGCACCTGTGCCTTTCGCACCTCACCGATTTCTAGTCTATTGGCAGAGTCCGACGAACCAGCGCTTGCTATGCGTCGGGAGCTGCTCGGCATGCGTTATGCCTGTAAGCTGCGACAGTTCCATAATCACCCAACGTACCGTTCAGTGTTTTCGCGAAGCATCCTGGCTCTGTTCAGAAGACGGCTTGTGAGCTGTACTCCCTTCTGCGTCAGGATTCGCGCACTCTATGGACAACGAGATAAGATTGTCCGGAGTGATTCGCGTCGGAACGATGAAAATCCCTTCCTGGATACTGCCATCACCAATATTTACATTTTGCTGTCATGTCTCAAAAAGTGCGAAGTCGTTCCCGAGGAACTCAAACTAAGGGCACTGGAGTTGATGGCATCTTACAGTCATTTTGCAGATACTTACACAGATGGATCCAAGCCCGAGCGTGGTGTTGGGTGTGCGTTTGTAATGGGCACAGTGGGCAGGGCGTTTTCTCTCCGCCACACTCCGCCGTATATGCATCTGAGTTGGTTGGTTGCCTAAGAAAAAGCACCGAGTTTTATCGAGACATGTGGTGACACGCGGCATATAATTTACACCGAGTCCCTTTGTAGTCTTACGACTCTAAATGTATTTTATCCGTCGAATCCACTTGCACAAGATATTTTACGTAGGCTTACATTGCTGACCTGTGCTGGAAAAACGGTTGTCCTATGTTGGATTCCGAGCCATGTGGGAATCTGTGGGAACGAGGCCGCAGATGCGGCGAATCGAGGTGCACGGGCTCGATGCACACGTTCCCTCCCACTTCTTACTAGGGACTTCTACTCATCTGTCAAGGATTATATTTTGAGTAAGTGGCAGGCAAGTTGGGACTCCTTAACAAACGAGTAAGTTGAAAACTGTAAAGCCCTGTATTGGTGAGTGGGCTTCATCGTCACACCGAAACAGATGCCACGAGGTGTCCCTGTGTCGCCTCAGTTTGGGACATACCTATGTGACACACCGGTATCTCCTGAGCGGTGACGAGACGCCGTGGTGTCCGAGGTACACCGCACCAATGTCAGTGCGACATATTTTAGTCTCATGTCCCCGGCTTGCCCACGAATGGAGACGTCACTTTCGACGTACCTCAGTCTCGCTTCAGGAAGTATTAGTGGATGAGTCTGGCATTGTTCACTCGGGAAAGCTTTTTGCATTCCTCTTGGAAATTATATTTTCCGTGATCTACACCAGTCATTAGCATGCTGGTGCAGACATAGCTAGTACCAGCTTTATCATGGACATATCCGACATCGCTTTATAACTCGTCTGAACTGACGTTCACTCGCTTCTATGTCTAAATAACTCAGTTATGGGCGCTTTATGACCTATGCAGTCGATGCGCCCATAAACCACGATAACTATCTAACTAACCCCACCGCCCAAGTAACAAGCACCGTCTTGCGGACGTCAGGTGTGACATGGATGAATGTGACATGTGATGCTAACACGGACGTGGATGTGACGGCACCTTGCCACTCCGGCTGACTGGTGAGCCGCGACGTGACGGCAGCTCGCCACTCCGGCTGACTGGTGAGCCGCGACGTGACGGCAGCTCGCCACTCCGGCTGACTGGTGAGCCGCGACGTGACGGCAGCTCGCCACTCCGGCTGACTGGTGAGCCGCGACGTGACGGCAGCTCGCCACTCCGGCTGACTGGTGAGCCGCGACGTGACGGCACCTCGCCACTCCGGCTGACTGGTGAGCCGCGACGTGACGGCAGCTCGCCACTCCGGCTGACCGGTGAGCCGCGACGTGACGGCAGCTCGCCACTCCGGCTGACTGGTGAGCCGCGACGTGACGGCACCTCGCCACTCCGGCTGACTGGTGAGCTGCGACGTGACGGCAGCTCGCCATTCCGGCTGACTGGTGAGCCGCGACGTGACGGCACCTCGCCACTCCGGCTGACCGGTGAGCCGCGACGTGACGGCACCTCGCCACTCCGGCTGACTGGTGAGCTGCGACGTGACGGCAGCTCGCCACTCCGGCTGACTGGTGAGCCGCGACGTGACGGCACCTCGCCACTCCGGCTGACCGGTGAGCCGCGACGTGACGGCAGCTCGCCACTCCGGCTGACTGGTGAGCCGCGACGTGACGGCACCTCGCCACTCCGGCTGACTGGTGAGCCGCGACGTGACGGCACCTCGCCACTCCGGCTGACTGGTGAGCCGCGACGTGACGGCACCTCGCCACTCCGGCTGACTGGTGAGCCGCGACGTGACGGCACCTCGCCACTCCGGCTGACTGGTGAGCCGCGACGTGACGGCAGCTCGCCACTCCGGCTGACTGGTGAGCCGCGACGTGACGGCACCTCGCCACTCCGGCTGACTGGTGAGCCGCGACGTGACGGCACCTCGCCACTCCGGCTGACTGGTGAGCCGCGACGTGACGGCACCTCGCCACTCCGGCTGACTGGTGAGCTGCGACGTGACGGCACCTCGCCACTCCGGCTGACCGGTGATCCCACTCATTAACTACGAGCCACCGCCGCGCTGACGTCGGACGCCGCCGTAGATGTGACATGACGACAGCTCGCCACTGGCGCTGATCGATGATCCGAGTTTGGCTGCTGGCAGTGGTACAGCTGGCCACCGTCGAGAAGACCAGTTTGGCAGTTGGCGTGGCCACCACATGGATGTGTTGGACTGCGTCAGGTGGGAGTCTGGGCAGCCGCTCTGGAAGTCGTCAACGCCGAGCGTGTTTATAGCTACGCAAGTTTGCCGCCTGTGTACATCAAGGAGCTTTGCGATAAGCAGTAATTATTGAATGCGTCAGTGCGGTTCAACTTTGAGCTTCCAGGCTTTACCAAACCACCATCCGTGTTACTGTGTTGCACTCATTTAGAGAAATGCTGCCAGTCGCATTGGTTTGCCCATCGCTAAAAAGAAAAAACCGACATGAAGTCTATTAATAGCTAGGAACCTGGGATGGGAATGTCTTAGTTATGGCGGACAGTGCAGTTGCGGGTTGCCACACGGTCGCTTGTGCCGTACCACCAACGTACTCTAATTTGCATTATTGACCTTGAGTACCAGACTTTTCCCAATTTACAATGCATGACGAAGTTTATAAAGGACCATCTCGGTGGTGCAGTGGGCGTCTCTTTCGAGTGTGAGTGTCCTTGGTTTAAGTCTGACCCCGTGCAGATTTTCCGTCACATGCTCTGAGAGCTTGGTGTGTATCTGTGGGGGGGCGCTTCAAGAAACAAACACAAAAGTACATGTGTTGTGGGTTTTGTTGTGTCCGAACGGGGCACTTGTGTGTGAACAAAAATATTGTTGTTTTTGTATCCTGTTGCATCCAGGGCAGCATTTCTAGTTTTCTTACTTCCTAGAAATGCTCTCGCGTACAAGTGAGCCTGTTGGTAAGGACACATTTATATATACCAGAGCATTATTTTTTTTTGTGCTGACCAAGAACCACGATCCATGCCTTTTTAGTGTGGGTGTGCTCGTTTATGCAATGTCAGACTTGGTGGTTGTAGGACTCGGGCTGAACGCAGCAAATCTCATATTGTGTGTTAATCATGCAACTAATCCGGTGTGTGCCTGAGCTAATTAGGAAATGTCAGACGTATATGCCGGAGTATAAATATAAATATCGAGGAACGGGTTAACATTTATATCATTTATTATTAACGAGAACAGGGATTAAGCCATGATCATCACGTAGAGCACCGCTCGGCCCCATTCCGCCGCCTATTAAAATATGGAACAAATGACGTTGAAGCTAATCTGGCCTTTCTCTTATTTTCTTCCTCTCCTCTACTTGTCTCGTTCCACTTATCTTCGCTATATCCTCTGTCCTAACTTTATATATTGCTACTCTGTGTTACTGATGACTGATTCTAGTGTCGTTTATTTAAATTAGACAATACGTTACCGGAATAATCCGGCCCGAAGTGGCAAATTGTTACCGACAGGCGACAAGACACGACATAAATGAACGGTTGCATTCACGTTATGGTACAGTGATGAGAAAGAACCTTTGGTCTGAAGCGCCCTTGAGCCCAAGCGAAAGAACGACTAAGCGAAAGAACGACGAATCAGTGACTAAGCCAATGAATCACCAGAATCAATCATTCAATGAATTGTTGTGATTGATTGTGCCATACAAGTTCAGTTCTTTTGAATGAGGTGAGCGTGCAACGGTGACATATGTCGCCCTTGGCGATGGTACCTGGTTTCCCGTGGTAGAAGCCGTGTGGACAGTCTGTAATGGTCGGCTGTAGTGTGTATGCAGGCCGACCCGCCGCTGACACGACCACTCGTGTCACTTAGGCGTCACCACCAAATTCTGGTCAATTCGACTGGTGGTGGTGGTTATTGGTTTTACGACACGTCGGCCGTTGAATCATGTAGCGTCGCCAATCTCTCACGCCGATTGGTCGCGGGCGAAGAGTAGCGACAGGTGAGACTGGATCCACAATATATCGATTGTGAGAGGGGCAACTTACCCCTCGACTATTCGTCCCCAATTCGACTTGTAATCCCACCGGATGAGCATGTGAACAAATTTGATGTGAGCCAACCTGAGTGGTTCATTGATTTTGAATACAGATGTCGGTGGCTGAACTAAATTGGATGCCCAGAAAGAATGATGTGGGAACGATGAAGGTCAAATGAGGCAACTTGTTCACTGCTGATGACGTAATCCCCTATCTAATGATCAGCTAGTCATCGGCGAACATTTGTATGAATTAGACAATGGGTGGCATGGACGTTGTTATGATACTTACAAAACTGGTCTGTAACATGCCAATGCATTGTGCAAATGTATGATCGAAATGGCCTCAGGTACAATGAAAAGCTTTCAGCTGTAAGCCATCTTCAGTTCAAGTATGAATACTTGAACTGAAGATGGCTTGCAGCTGAAATATTTTCATTGTACATTGGGTCATTTCGATCACAAATTTGAACAATACGTTATCATGTTGCCGACCAGTTTCGTAATTGCTATAATGTTGTGGAACATTTTCCATTGTATCGAAACGAGATGACACCCATATCAATTTTTACTTGTAATTTAGGCATGTGTTGCTGTTTTCCAAGTATGAATTTGTGATTAGAATGACGTTTCCTAGAGCGTCCTTTACAATGATAAAAACGTATATGGCCCTCAGAATGGCAATCAATACTTGCACTTTTATGTTATTAGATGAAACTACTTGATAAAGCATTGCCATGTGTGCTTCGTGTTTTCATGTAAGACGATGTTGCAGTAATTTTGAAGCCCAGCTACAAACCCGCTCAAATTGACTCATTTTGGAAAAACAAAGCTGGCTGTTTTACACACAGCGGTGCCGTTGTGTTCTGAGTGAGCCGCCTGCCGCCTTGACGTCGTATGGGCTGGTGTGGCGGCAGGTCCCTGACACGTGCCGGCAGCTACTCGATCCTGCCCGGCTCGCCGGGCCGTCTGCTCCTGGTCCCGCGCCACTCCTCCCCAGCCTCGGCCCGCTCGGGCGCGCGGTACGTCAGCCGGCCGCCTCTGTCGCCACTCAGCGGCGCTGGCGACGCCCACTACGCCTGGCGCCGCATCGGCAGCATGGACGACCTGCTGGACGAGGCCGACCAGGAGTGGCGCGACCTGGTCGGCGACAGGTGGCGCTCAGTGTGACGTGTGGCAGACTCGGGCCGGCCCCGTGGACTCGGGTCGGCTGTATAGATTCAGGCGGCCCTGTGGACACCAGCCGGCCCTATAGACTCAGACCGGCCGTGTGGACCCAGGCCGGCCCTGTGGACGCCAACCGGCCTGACTAACGACTGGTGGCCGAACGCGGACGGCATCCCAGCTGACACACTCTGCGCCTGCTAACCGTATCACATGAGTGGCACGTTGTCGGCCGATTGGCGTGGCGTGATGTTGCGTCGACTTCCACGTCTCCGGCCACCCTGTGCGTCCGCTGGTGTCGCCGGGCAGGCCCTTCGTGAGCCGGCCGCATGGGGTGGCTGCTGTGCAGTGCGCGGCGTTAGTGAAGCGGTAACGTCTAGCTCGCATCACGTACTAACTTGGTAGCCTTATTTACACGGCGCGTGGTCCCGGCACGATATCACCCTGAACTGGTAGGGAGGGGACAACAAACCGGCGTTCAACTCAGGCAGTGCACGGATGAAGATTTTTGTTGTTGTGTTTCGATCATTTTATTTTTGATGTAAAGGAATACTGTGTTTGTATTGCATAGTATGCATAGCTTGTTCTATCCAAAACTTCATGATCTACGCCTGCCAATAGCAATCTCTTAGATATCCATTATCCCTTTTTTGTGCTACTTCTGAGTTGCTGATCGACAAATTTCACGCCACATCTACTGTACTATTTGTCAGTTGCACTATTTGTGGAAGTCAGCCACCCAGTCTAACGTAAATAAAACACCATGTTACACGACGTGAACTTGAATGCGTGATGATTCTGAACCTAATCATGAAAAACCGTTTTGGAAATCGGTGTTCTAACTTCGCTCACTTATTTCAAAAGTCGTAAAATTACGTATTGAAGTTAATGGATGCTATATATGAGTTCACATATAATGGATTATAACTACGTAAAGAACAAGATTGTAATTAAGTGGGAAAATGGACATTCGGCTTCGCCTCCACCCTTTATCCATACCCAACCCAGCTTCATTAATAAACGAGGGCTGCAAACTTTCGCGGTTAAAACATTCACCGAGCCATTAAGCTGCTTGGAATTACTGCTTCATTGGCACGAAAATCTCCCTTGCCTTGATGACGTGTTACTATCACTTATAGTGCCAGTCATGGCAGGTGGTAGGATCCTAAAAAAACTCGTGCTTCTTCGATTTTCACCAAAATACATCATCGAGTAAACCTGGAGTGAACATGAAGAATCATGATTGTAATACTCCGTGGAGGGGCCCCGGTAGCTCAGTTGGTTAGAGCGCTGGCCCGCACTGGTCTCCCCTGTCCTGGCAACATAGGGTTCGAGTCGCTTCACGAGCTCGCATTTAGCCTCCGGCTGGGAGGGTCAGTTTGCAGCTGGCCCGATAAGGCCTGGGATGAGCTACCGGGCGGCCGTGTCGGTGCATTGGCGGCACGTTAAACTTTCGGTCAAAATTCTGCTGTTGAACTGGAATTCGTGGATCGGTTGGTGGGGCCAGGGTTCACGCAACAAGCTCTGCTTAGCAACAGGACCCTGGTCCATAAAGCCACCACAGCAATAACTCGGATTAAATTTATTTAAAAAAGAAAAGAAAAAAGGGCGTTACGATCATGAACTTATCTGGGTGGTGCCTTCCCTTCAGATCTCGGAAACTTAATGTAGCTAGCGACAAAATTATTGGGGTAAATGGTGGTCAGGAAGGCTATCTGATCTGAGGTCGACCATGTCGCCGTGCAATTCCATCAGGCCAATCAGAGTCAACGTACAAAGT
Organism: Ashinkailepas kermadecensis; assembly: GCA_034440615.1. Taxonomy (NCBI): domain Eukaryota; kingdom Metazoa; phylum Arthropoda; class Thecostraca; family Neolepadidae; genus Ashinkailepas; species Ashinkailepas kermadecensis. The sequence continues at coordinate 465,300 of JAOTOM010005010.1, read as the reverse complement.
ATGAACTATTTCGAACAGTTCCGTACTCGGTTCGTTGAAAGGACTCGCAATGCTCAAAAGACGGGACACCATTCGAGAGCTGATAATGTGCGCATTATGAATGTGTAGTTCTTAAACAATTGATTGTTCCTTTAGAGCGCACTTTTGTTGAATTTTACAATTGCTTCATTTGACAGAGCCAGCTGCTTGAATTATGATCACGCATCTGTCCTATTTAATGCCTATGAACTCCTCGCACCGTAGGTAGCAATACCCAGTATGCTCCACTGCCTTGAACCTCTCGCAGTGCGTGCATTAATTTATTAAACCGTAATCATCCATGTTTTGGCATTACGTCTTACTTTTAGCAGCATATGCACATAAAATGGCCCGTAGTGACACGCCGGCTGAGAATTTAACGTCCGGTACACCTAGTGTATGTAGACCAGCGTTTCTTAACATTGGGTGCTATCATCGATTTTCGGTAGTGCTGGAACAGAACTTCTGCGCTGTGCAGTACGATACGTCAGGTCCGTTAGCCAAGTGCATCTTGCTACACCGTTAGGCAGTCGGTGCACTTACGCGTCACATCAGTGGTCCCAGGAGGTATACGAGGTATCACTTACTCTTAATTCCTCACTCACGTACTTACTGCTGCGTTGTGACAAGGCACTTTCTTGCACCTTTCAGGGACAATGATAATATTGACAATGGTGTGTGGACATAGACATCCAACGTTCAGATATTTACATGCTAAATATTTCTCCTTAGCTGTAGATTGTACACATTTTTTTTCTTCTTTTGTAGTGTAGTGAGGGCAACTGTCATGTAGAAGTTGTAGTCTGTTACCAAGTGGAGGGGTGCAAGACTGCCCATATCCAACTACAAGGGTCCGGGGATCGAAAAAGAGGTTGAGAAACGCCGACGTACACGGTGTCTGATTAAATATCTGATCTATGATAAAATGCATAGTATTAGGCATGTGATATGTGATAGTCCTTGAAGGGAGCAGATGTACTTTGTTACGATTTTTCTTTTTTGCTTTGATTTCAATGAAATTATTTAGGCCGTTGATGTGTACACTACGTGTTGTTAATTTTGTCGGTTTATTTTTTGTACTTGCTCTGACAAAGGTGACCTTTGAAACTCCCTGGACAGTCAGTCTGTATCAGGCTTTGTTCACACCTGGGGTTCTATTAGCAGAAGCTCTATGGGAATGCGACCAAGTCCGTTGCAGAGGCCCCGGCAAAAACACTATGGGCTGGCAATTGGGCCGCGCGTCATCCGCGTGCACTGACGTCATGCGTTTGGCAAATGCTCCACCTCAGACGTCAGAGTCGGCCGAACGTGGGCGGTGTGGCAGCCTCCCGACTCACAAGTTGAGCATGACTTGTCAGCTGGTACGGTTTGTGAACAAAGGTCACACGCTCACACCCAGAGACAGTTCAGAATGTTCCCAGAGTTTCAGTACCATTGCGGCATTTCAGCCCTAGGTTGCCATGGTGCTATTTAGGTGTTAAACACACCTAAATGCTTGTGTATTGTTGACTGCTGGAGGTTGTCATTGTTACGGTTGGTCTAGGTTGAGACCGCGGAATGTGGTGTGGTCGCCTTCGTCGGGTGAGGTTGGCCACCCGCCACGTAAACCGTTGATCATAGATGTCATTTGACATTGCCTTTACGTCCCAGAAGCGCGTGAGCTCGAGATGAAAAGTTGATGGTGCTTAATCAAAGTAGTTGTGCTTGATTTTATTTAAATTGATTGCTGTAATGCCATATTATATTGTTATGTTACTTTTGGCTGCTTTTTGGATCACCTGGCATCTTGGTGCACAACACCAAAGTACTGCTATGAGCGAACGCACAGCCTGAGCCTATTCACGTCACAACCCCTGTGATTGATTTCCATATCGCAGTGGCGGGTGCCAGCGTCCAGTCCATCGCGGTCCATATCGCGGTGGTGGGTGCCGGCGTCCAGTCTATCGCGGTCCATATCGCGGTGGCGGGTGCCAGCGTCCAGTCCATCGAGGTCCATATCGCAGTGGCGGGTGCCGGCGTCCAGTCCATCGAGGTGCATATCGCGGTGGCGGGTGCCAGCGTCCAGTCTATCGCGGTCCATATCGCAGTGGCGGGTGCCAGCGTCCAGTCTATCGCGGTCCATATCGCAGTGGCGGGTGCCAGCGTCCAGTCTATCGCGGTCCATATCGCAGTGGCGGGTGCTAGCGTTCAGTCTATCGCGGTCCATATCGCGGTGGCGGGTGCCGGCGTCCAGTCCATCGCGAAGCCACAGATGACACCTCGAAATATTGCAATAACGCAATGGCGTGATCTTCCTTAGTGGGCGTACTACACTGCCTGATGGCGAGTGGAATAGGCAGCATCGCACTGGTCGTTGGGAAGCGTGTCGTAGCGACCTTACTGATCTGACGTCACGCCCCCAGAATGCAATATCAGACTCACTGTAGCCGACCCGGTGACCTTTTCGCCAGCAAGTCCGGGCGGCCGGGTCGATCGGATTTCCAGCATCATGGTGTTGCAAAGAAAAGCCAGTGCGAACGGGAAAGCTAGCTTTAGCCCCCTTTGTGAATGCTGTGATGTGCCGCGAGCCCACCAGCGGTGTTGCGTTTTGCCGTGGTATAACATGTGCCATGATCCAGGGGCCGATGTAGCGTGTATCACTGTAACATGCTGTGCATCTGTTGACGGTGGGATTTTACGAGCTGGCCTCTGCCGTATTCTCGCGCTCTTCTTTGCGGCTCCTCCCATGCCTCTGTATGCTGCAACCATGACGATTTTACAGCGGATGTCTCCATGCCCTGCCGCCTAGCAACGGTTTGAACTTGATTCTGCTGAACGAGCATGCTCAAGTAGGGAATGTACATCCCCAGCTGGCATGGTGTACTTCTAGCCTTGTCATACAACTGTCATTCCTGATATTGACATTCAAAAGAAAACTTGGCTAGATAGAGTGCATTGCGAAGCCTCCAAATATCTCATTTTTGATTGGAAACGCCAATTCATGCTCGCCCTTGCGAAAAATTTTCCGTGCTGCATTCCCTGCTCAACGGCAATATTAATGCAATACTTTTGACTGATACTGCTGTTGTGCATCCCCGCAGCAAAGCACGTAGCGCCACTACGGCACCTGGCCAGTGTGTTGACATGACTCTGGGTGTGCTGCAGACCACACTCGGATGTGCCGACCGCCGCCTCTCCTGGCGGTGCGTCGCCGCCCGGCCACGACAGCCAGCGGCCGCGCAACGAGATCACCGAGTACGCCGAGGTGCTGATGCAGCGGCTGCCGCGGCTGCCCGTCGGCAGTGCCATCGACGCCGACTTCATGGACAACTGGCGACGCGTGCTCGGCCAGATGGACGACATCATCAACGAGCCGCCCGTCGTGCTGCCGTCCTTCCGGTGAGCTGCGCGCGCGTCCCGTGCGCCGGGCCGGCCGCCCAGTGGGCAGCGATGGCCGCCCAGTGGGCAGCGCGGGCCGCCCAGTGGGCAGCGCCGGCCGCCAAGTGGGCAGCGCCGGCCGCCCAGTGGGCAGCGCCGGCCGCCCAGTGGGTAGCGCCGGTCGCCCGGTGGGCAGCGATGGCGGCCCAGTGGGCAGCGCCTGCCGCCCAGTAGGCAGCGCCGGCCGCCCAGTGGGCAGCGCGGCCGCCCAGTGGGCAGCGATAGCGGCCCAGTGGGCAGCGATGGCCGCCCAGTGGGCATCGATGGCCGCCCAGTGGGCAGCGATGGCGGCCCAGTGGGCAGCGCCGGCCGCCCAGTGGGCAGCGATGGCGGCCAAGTGGGCAGCGCCGGCCGCCCAGTGGGCAGCGATGGCGGCCCAGTGGGCAGCGCCGGCCGCCCAATGGGCAGCGCCGGCCGCCCAGTGGGCAGCGATGGCGGCCCAGTGGGCAGCGCCGACCGCCAAGTGGGCAGCGCCCGTCGCCCGGTGGGCAGCGATGGCGGCCCGGTGGGCAGCGCCGGCCGCCAAATGGGCAGCGCGGGCGGCCCAGTGGGCAGCGATGGCGGCCCAGTGGGCAGCGCCGGCCGCCAAGTGGGCAGCGCGGGCCGCCAGGTGGGCAGCGCCGGCCGCCCAGTGGGCAGCGATGGCGGCCCGGTGGGCAGCGCCGGCCGCCCAGTGGGCAGCGATGGCGGCCCAGTGGGCAGCGCCGGCTGCCCAGTGGGCAGCGATGGCCGCCCGGTGGGCAGCGCCGGCCGCCCGGTGGGCAGCGCCGGCCGCCCAGTGGGCAGCGATGGCCGCCCAATGGGCAGCGCCGGCCGCCCGGTGGGCAGCGCCGGTCGGCGGGCGCCGCTCGTGTTGCCATACGGACACGGCTGCGCGTGCTGTGGCTGTGCGCCGTCCCCTGGCCCCTGGCCGAGTGCGTGCCGCGTTCGTGCGGTGGAGTCTGACTGCGGTCTGCTGACTGGCCGCCGTCTCTGGTTGTGTGCCGCACGGGCCAGCCGCGGTGTCCGGCCGGCGAGGCGGTGACGCCGCCTGTGCCACAGTCTGCAGACCACCTGAAGCCGATGTGGAGGAATGAGGTGATTTGGCGGCGCACTGTGGTGGCTTCAATATTTTAGCAATGATGCTCTATGGGCCACATGACGACCACTGCGAATCGATCCTTCACCCGCCTGTACAGTACCTAATCGATCCTTCACCCGCCTGTACAGTACCTAATCGATCCTTCACCCGCCTGTACAGTACCTAATCGATCCTTCACCCGCCTGTACAGTACCTAATCGATCCTTCACCCGCCTGTACAGTACCTAATCGATCCTTCACCCGCCTGTACAGTACCTAATCGATCCTTCACCCGCCTGTACAGTACCTAATCGATCCTTCACCCGCCTGTACAGTACCTAATCGATCCTTCACCCGCCTGTACAGTACCTAATCGATCCTTCACCCGCCTGTACAGTACCTAATCGATCCTTCACCCGCCTGTACAGTACCTAATCGATCCTTCACCCGCCTGTACAGTACCTAATCGATCCTTCACCCGCCTGTACAGTACCTAATCGATCCTTCACCCGCCTGTACAGTACCTAATCGATCCTTCACCCGCCTGTACAGTACCTAATCGATCCTTCACCCGCCTGTACAGTACCTAATCGATCCTTCACCCGCCTGTACAGTACCTAATCGATCCTTCACCCGCCTGTACAGTACCTAATCGATCCTTCACCCGCCTGTACAGTACCTAATCGATCCTTCACCCGCCTGTACAGTACCTAATCGATCCTTCACCCGCCTGTACAGTACCTAATCGATCCTTCACCCGCCTGTACAGTACCTAATCGATCCTTCACCCGCCTGTACAGTACCTAATCGATCCTTCACCCGCCTGTACAGTACCTAATCGATCCTTCACCCGCCTGTACAGTACCTAATCGATCCTTCACCCGCCTGTACAGTACCTAATCGATCCTTCACCCGCCTGTACAGTACCTAATCGATCCTTCACCCGCCTGTACAGTACCTAATCGATCCTTCACCCGCCTGTACAGTACCTAATCGATCCTTCACCCGCCTGTACAGTACCTAATCGATCCTTCACCCGCCTGTACAGTACCTAATCGATCCTTCACCCGCCTGTACAGTACCTAATCGATCCTTCACCCGCCTGTACAGTACCTAATCGATCCTTCACCCGCCTGTACAGTACCTAATCAATCCCACCCAGTAACGTATGTGCCAACACTACCAACGCCTGTTGACCCATGGATAAAGGGTGTGGGGGTCGGGGTGCACTCAATAACTTTACCGTATTATATGCGAATCATAGATGACGTCAAGCGCATTTTAGCGATGGTTGTAATTGGGTAACATTACAATTCCATACTCTAGCAGCGCGGATGTAGGCAGCCGGGTGGAGAGCTGTGTGTGTGTGTGTGTGGAGTGACAGTGGCCTAAGACTTCGCCCATCCTCCTCACTTCGGGAAGCATGGACAATAACCATGCTGCATTACATGGAATGGAAGAGCTGAATATAATTATTTGAGTTTCATTTAATAATTAAGTGTAAATTATATTAGAAGCGAATGAAACTTGGTGCCATCAAATGGTTGTTTGGCTGCATGACCACTGCAGTCGATGCGCCCCTAAACCCCAAAAATGGTTGTTTGCTAATGCTACTTAGCAATCTGATTCGGTGAAACTGGTTCTGACTGCTCCGATGCGTGTAATATATTCCGTGTGGACAACTAGCATGTCCTTCCACGTTTTGGATGGCAAAGTGGGTCGGTAATCTTCACCATTACGGGCGTCCAGATGAGACGTGTGAAGCTGACTGTCGGGTGGCGCCCAATGGGACGTGTGAAGCTGACTATCGGGAGGTGCCCGGTGGGACGTGTGAAGCTGACTGTCGGGAGGCGCCCAATGGGACGTGTGAAGCTGACTGTCGGGTGGCGCCCAATGGGACGTGTGAAGCTGACTATCGGGAGGTGCCCGGTGGGACGTGTGAAGCTGACTGTCGGGAGGCGCCCAATGGGACGTGTGAAGCTGACTGTCGGGTGGCGTCCAATGGGACGTGTGAAGCTGACTATCGGGAGGTGCCCGGTGGGACGTGTGAAGCTGACTGTCGGGAGGCGCCCAATGGGACGTGTGAAGCTGACTGTCGGGTGGCGTCCAATGGGACGTGTGAAGCTGACTATCGGGAGGTGCCCGATGGGACGTGTGAAGCTGACTGTCGGGAGGCGCCCAATTGGACGTGTGAAGCTGACTGGCAGGAGGTGCCCAATGGGACGTGTGAAGCTGACTGTCGAGAGGTGCCCGATGGGACCTATGAAGCTGACTGTTGGGAGACGCCCAATGGGACGTGTGAAGCTGACTGTTGGGTGGCGCCCAATGGGGCGTGTGAAGCTGACTGTCAGGAGGTGCCCAGTGGGACGTGTGAAGCTGACTGTTTGAAGGTGCCCGATGGGACCTATGAAGCTGACTGTTTGGAGGCGCCCAATGGGACGTGCGAAGCTGACTGTCGGGAGCCAAATTGGACGTGTGAAGCTGACTATCGGGAGGTGCCATCGTGTGTAACGTGCTGAGCGGGACCTGCAAGTCGAGTAGGATAGTGTCATTTACCTTGAGTATCTGATGATTGTGTGGTGTCTAGCAGACTAGCACACACACCCAGCCTGGTTCCGCTACCGTGCGCAGACACACACCGAGGTTATGTATCTGGACGGCTGTGGAACTGCTGTTGTCATATTCGGGGCTGGAAGTATTTTTTGCTCCTTGCCCATGCTCGGGGATTATGTTTCCAGACATGACTCACATTGCTTGATTGTGTACCAGTTCATTGCGATGACCAACGTGCCGGTACACTGAGCCGACTACGGGCCAGTGCACTGGTCCGTTTAGTGTATGTTAGCTGGCCAGTCGGATTAACTGCAAAATTCCAGATATAAATACGTTACAAAGGGAAGTTTGTAAAAAGGTATCGTTCCCACCAGGGTGCAATAATTCCTGAGGCCATGGCGTATAAAAATATTTTCGGAACAAGACCTCCAAAGCTCACATACCCACAACACGTAGGCTTGTTTGGCGTAATCCATTGAATTGGGATAAATCAGCACAAACAGGGTTTTGACAAGCCTAAGCTTGATGTGGTGCAGCGTTTTTGTAGTGGTTTCCCGATGTAGCGCTGATACAGTTATAGTAATTCCTTCTCGGCGATGGTGTCCCTGCTGTGGCACATCGCTGCACCATTGCAGTGATGTTCCTGCCGCAGTGATGACCCCATGATGTATGCACCTGCCTAACTGATAATTTGCTTCCCCGGATCTTATATCAAGCGCCTTAATAGCTACCGATGTTTTATATTCGTATGTGACAGTCTGACGCGTGCTCAGGCAACCTAGTTCTGGGTGCAATATAACCCAATGGGGTTGACGCACCCTAAAACCCCAATAATCATCATCACAGTGATGACTGCCACAGTGATAACCCCACTGCAGTGATGTCCCCACCGCAACGATGACCCCACTGCAATGATGTCCCCACTGCCGTGATGTCCCCACCGCAACGATGACCCCACCGCAGTGATGACCCCACTGCAGTGATGTCCCCACTGCAGCGATGTCCCCACTGCAGCGATGTCCCCACCACAGTGATAACCCCACCGCAACGATGACCCCACTGCAGCGATGTCCCCACCACAGTGATAACCCCACCGCAACGATGACCCCACTGCAGTGATGTCCCCACCGCAGTGATGTCCCCACTTGCAGTGATTACCCCATTACAGTGATGACCCCATTGCGGTGATGATCCCACCGCAGTGATGTTCTCACCGCGCTGGTGTCGCCGCGGCACCGATACCTCCTTCGTAGCGATGCAGTGTTGTGTTAAGGAAAACCTAAGTATTACAAAAACACCGGTACTAGGATACACGATACAGACACAGACATACACACACTAATTGTCGTGCAAAAATTCACGGAGACTGATGTCACCCGGAATATGATGAGGAAGCTTTCTGGTGAATTTGCGACCGCCTGGTACACATTTCCTTCACGACTTCACTGAGACGAGTCAGCTGCCTCAAAGAGTACGTAGGCGTCTCTGCTAAAGGTGCTCATTGTCGTAACCCGCGACTTTGGGAAGATCAGCACAAAAAAGGGTTTTGACAAGCCTACGCTTGTCATAACTCAGCTAACGACCAACCATGGCCAAGGCCAATGATGGCCAGCATTCCTGCGCTTGTCTGACCCTACCCAGCGATATAATTATTTATCATGCTGACTGTTCGGTTGTCGTTCCAGACACAGTTGGTCCAAGGCGCGCTCACAGTTCCATACCTCTGAGCTGCAACTGTGGGTGTCACAGGTGGCGGATCCTGACCCGCCCACTGTGCATCGCGGGTGAGTCACGGACACCATACCCATCCCCCTTTTCATGGTCAGGCACGCACCCACCGCTGCCCGTATCATCGTCTCATCCAAGGGACGTTGGTCACACCCAAAATCCCAAACTTGGAGATATGTGAAGCAACTTTTGTTGTGCCGAACCGTGAGAGTCCGTTCAAACAAGATGTGCAGCTGACGTTTGTGTGTGTGTGTGTGGTAGCCGCTGAAAATTAGCTCAAGGCACCGGCATGGCTAAGGTCCCTTGGCTTCCATAGGAACAGTACACGGTTCCATGGTAGAAAGAATCAGTCTTGTTGTTGTACTTTACTGGTATAAAATCCCAAACGTGTAGAACTAGAATCGACCATACGGAGATGTTTCGTCCTGTGTTGTGCTGTTCCCCTGTCTAGCACGCCAGCCGGATTGGCGACGTGCCGCCAGCGGTGCTGACCGTGACGTGCTGTGCCCAGGGTGGAGCGCCTAATGACGGTGCTGACCGTGACGTGCTGTGCCCAGGGTGGAGCGCCTAATGACGGTGCTGACCGTGACGTGCTGTGCCCAGGGTGGAGCGCCTAATGACGGTGCTGACCGTGACGTGCTGTGCCCAGGGTGGAGCGCCTAATGACGGTGCTGACCGTGACGTGCTGTGCCCAGGGTGGAGCGCCTAATGACGGTGCTGACCGTGACGTGCTGTGCCCAGGGTGGAGCGCCTAATGACGGTGCTGAAGTCCAATGAGCCGGACGTGCTGCTGGAGCTGGTGAACCAGCTGCTGGCGGCGGCCAACACCCAATTCGAGCGACTGCTGGCGGCGCTGGAGACACCCGGTGCAGAGCCGTCGGTTGCACTCTGCAAGGACGTCGTCTGTATGCTCACTACGGTACGTTGTGGGCTGTCACTTGTGGCCGCCGTAGACCATCTGGTGTCCACTGCCACAGCTGCTGTACTGACCCTCTGGTGCCCACTGCCGCAGCTGCTGCACTGACTGGTGTCCACTGCCACAGCTGCTGCACTGACCCTCTGGTGCATGGGCGTAGGAATGCTTCAAAAAGTGGGGGGCTCAGGTGCCCAATTATTTTCCTTACCAGGGGCTGGGGTAGCGTGCGTTCCGACAAAAATTCGTTTGAACCACTAGGTATTAAGTCAAATAATTCCGGAAAAAATCAGTGGCTGAAACAAAGGCTACTGAAATCTTAATTATCATACAAAAGAAGTCAATTTCGCATTCGTACTATCCACAGCCTGGGTGCATTCGTGAAAAATGTCATTACATGTATACACATTTTGTGTCATTGGTTGTTCAAAGTTTATCACTTTCTCATGCAATTTATTGCCCACTATGGCAAAGCTGCGGCAGCTGACCCTCTGCTGGCCCTACCACTTTGCAGCTGGGGGCCATGGCCCCACCGGCCCCCCTGTTCCTACGCCTATGCTCTGGTGCCCACTGCCGCAGCTGCTGCACTGACCCTCTGGTGCCCACTGCCACAGCTGCTGCACTGACCCTCTGGTGCCCACTGCCACAGCTGCTGCACTGACCCTCTGGTGCCCACTGCCGCAGCTGCTGTACTGACCCTCTGGCGCCCACTGCCGCAGCTGATGCACTGACTGGTGTCCACTGACGCAGCGCTGCTGCACTGACCCTCTGGTGCCCACTGCCACAGCTGCTGCACTGACCCTCTGGTGCCCACTGCCGCAGCTGCTGTACTGACCCTCTGGTGCCCACTGCCGCAGCTGCTGTACTGACCCTCTGGTGCCCACTGCCACAGCTGCTGCACTGACCCTCTGGTGCCCACTGCCGCAGCTGCTGCACTGACCCTCTGGTGCCCACTGCCACAGCTGCTGTATTGACCCTCTGGCGCCCACTGCCGCAGCTGATGCACTGACTGGTGTCCACTGACGCAGCTGCTGCACTGACCCTCTGGTGCCCACTGCCACAGCTGTTGCACTGACCCTCTGGTGCCCACTGCCGCAGCTGTTCCACTACCCATCTCTGTCGGACGCGTGTTCAGTGGCGGTGCTGCAGCAGCTGCTGGGCACCCTACTCAGTATCACCACCAGTGGCCGGCTGGCCAAGAAGACCGACAGCGGCATCACCAGCGCCATCAACAAGATCACCGTCGGACTGGTTGACAAAGCCAACCACACCAATCTCATCTGGTGAGTGCAACTACAGGTCCGTCTGTGTGTCCACGGACAGCACATTTCCAGCCATCAAGAGTCAATGCTAAGCTAACGCACGTCTCGCACACCAGGAACAGCCGACATCACCACCTCGTGGCAGGCTGGCCAAGCCCAAATCCAATCCAATCCAATCCAATCCAGTCCAGTCCAATCCAAGGGAGGGGAAGAGCTCGTTCACAATCCAATCCCAGCCGTTGTTTACTGCAGGGTGTTATTTTCCAAAATGTTATTTATATAAAAATATAAAAATATTAAAAAATGTGCACATACGGAGATGAAGCTGGCTGGGCTTCAGTGTGCAAAAGCTATTCCAAAGCATAAATAATATGTTATTCTGCGGGTACAACATGACTACCCAGTTTTGCCCACTCCAGGGGAGTTGTCAGCTTTTCCAAGCTCTCTTTAAACTGCTCGTAGTACATCTCGTCCTGTTCTTGCTTCCCAGATAGGCCATGCAAGACTCCTCGAACTCGATGGCTGTCTTGTCGCGTCGCTTCTTCTTGGGCACGTTGACCTGAATCTTGACGATTGGGTCAGAGCTCAGCATGGTGGGCGAGCTAGCCGGCAAACTGGACCTTGAACCAAATATCGTTTAAAGGTCCATATTCATAACTAGAGTTGATGCTGATTGCCGAACGGCAAAACAGGTCTGACGCAATGAGACAAATCATGTGATATTAATTTAGACGCAGAGGTAAGTGACAGCACAGGGGAGAAAGTGACTCCCCTTGACGGTTGCGGCCACATACAGTTCAGGCATGGGTAGGCGGGACACGTATATTGCCCTTGATGCGGTGGTGCCTGTCCCTCGTCGATCTCGGCGGCGACACCGGCGTCCGCGCTCCGCAAGGGGCAGACATGAGCCACTTCCAGGCGGATCTGACAACGCGTGTAGTCGTATTGTGACAGATCTGTCCGAGCGTGACTAGACGTGTCGTCTCCCGTATGAGACGGGACGATCATGTGACGTGGAGACGAGCTCGACGCAGACAACAGCGTGAGATAGGGGCATGACGGCACGCAGGTGTACTTACGAAACGCCCCTGAACTAAGCGAGACAAGCTGAGGAAATACCGCACTTCGCAGTCCGTCTGTAGTGCTTTCCGTCGTGCATTGATGTTGCATGTCGGGTGTTTGAATCAATACGTACCTCGCTGTTGTTAGTGGCGCGGTTTTTAAAATTGATGTACGATATCTAAATCGATTTATCGTTTATCGATTTATCGTTTATCGATTTATCGCTTATCGTTTTATCGGTTTATCGTTTATCGATTTATCGTTTATCGATTTATTGTTTATCGATTTATTGTTTACCGATTTATCGTTTATCGATTTATCGAAAAACGAAAGGCTAATTTGATCGTCGCATAACTGCCGAGTGCAGCGGCGCACAGCCTGCCGGCGGCCGCGCCAGCCTGCGTAGCAGTAGGGGCGAGTTTTGAGAAAGTGGCGGGTGGCGGACGACCGTACGAGCAGCGCGCGCCCGAGCATCACGGAAACACAACAGCAAGTTGGCCGGGGTGGATACTTATTTGAAGATAGATACATGTTTTATTAGCAAAAGTTCCGGGGAATTGTCTGTAGATTAACCCCTGATCTGTAAACTTACCCCCGGAGTGAACGCGCTGAACTTTATATGTCCTCCCTCTTACTGCGTCATAAGTGACCTAGTGCGATCCAGATTGACCTCCAACTATGGCATACCTGGAAGGCGCTGAATACAACATTTTCATAAAACTATTTGGGATTCTCAGAAAACCCAACAGTTATATATGCCATGTACCAAGGTTGTGATCGTGACGGAAATCCTGAGTAGGCAGATATATCGTAAATGCTTCGAAGTACTCACGCATTCCTTTTCAAAAAAGTACAATACTCGACTGCATCTCAGTCGTTATATTCCCACAACTGAAATGCATATAATCTTTAATCACGGCAGTATAGACAGAAACCACGCGTTAAACGCGTCCAAGAGAGACCAGTTGAATTATTTAACTTTGTCTCCGTCGATCGCCGCCGAAGTCAAGCAAAATTACTATCTGGTAATTCCTATCGTCAAAGATTGCGTGACTGATCATCTGTGTCGCGACGTCAGAGGCTGCCGCGAACGTCGCATATGCAGCCGATGCATGCCACGTATGCACCAAATTGTTGCCAGCATTCTGTTAGGTGGAAACAGGCTATCGCATGCACAGCACTGGTGCATTACCCGTAACCTTCGTAGCCGAGATTATGTGACCTAAAGTAAAGCGACGACATTTGTCGTAAAACGAATGTGATATCGTGCTTCAATGTTGAAACGCAAACCGAAGCTTCCTTGTGGCACATGTAAAGGTAAAGATCACTGATTCCGACAAGGTTAAATGCCTGTGAAAATGTGATCGAACTGTTCAAGATAACATGCGGCTAGAACACATCCATATATGCTTAACATTGTTTGTTTTTTGAAGTCCCAAGTTTTTGTTTTTGATATTCAAAAACAAGTGCAAGAATATTACGACAGAAAAATTCCAAATTTTCCAATCGGATTTAGCGATACTGATCATATCAAAAATTAACTCGGCGTACAAAATTACGCTGGTTTAGCGCATTGTACTTCGTAATGTTTCGTATTTTAGCCTCCAGAGTGACTGGAATATATGTATCTTCGAGATGTTTGAGGTAATATCTCAGTGACCTGCCTTGCTAATGACTTGAAACTTGGCACGCTCTTGGGGAACGTAAGTTTCCACGACATATATTCATGGTTTTCAAAAATATTGATCAGGACAAATGTTATGCACAAAACACTTTTTTTTGTGTTGCTTAGCCCCTCATTTGACCTAGGATCCCGATCTGAGGTCACATTTTGTATGTTGCAGTATATTTGTATTTTTATATTTTCGTAAAGGCGGATGTACCTGCACTGACGACATATGCGGGGCAGCCCATGTTTCTCTTTAGAAGACCATACTTCTCTGCATGTAGTGTATAGTATATCTAGCGCTGGGTATCTTCTAGATGGATTGCCAAGTTTATAGGACCTGCATATTTGGTCGTAGTTCCCCATGTTCAGGCTGTCGCGCCAGTTTCCGGCGAGAAACGACACAAGCGCGCAAGCGCGTGTCGGACTCATTCATAGCACGTGTGCTGGGTATCAGCAGCCCCGTCCGTATAACGCCACAATGCATCATTATCGTAATACACGGATGTAATTGCTGTTTTATCGCATCTTCCGCCTAAACTTCAGATGCTTTTTAAAGACAGTATTGTATGTGCAAAATACGGTTGTCACGTTTCACGATATAATCATTGCTATGTGAAAAATTATAATGGTTATCATTAATAAATCCAAGGCTGTGTATGTTCCAAATACGCTCTCACTTTACTAGAACGTGGAACCTCACGTCCACGGGATGCTTTTTCAGGGTGATATCCGTGTGAAAGTGCTGGTTTGTCCTCCGTGTGAACTCATGTCACAGATCAGATGAGCAAATGGTTAAAATCATGTCGACTGGCTGTGCTATACTCCCCGGTGGGAACTGGTCTCCCCCTTCATTGACATCTCCCTCGCTGTCGAGAGAAAACAAGATATGACAAAAGAGGAGCTACTATCACGTACATTAGAGCACATTTCTTCAGCATATCATGACTACATCGTCACATACACAGATGGTTCAAAGACAGACACAGGCGTGGGTGGTGCTTTCGTTAGAGGATCGACTACAATAGATTTTTTCCTGCCGCCACACGCCACGGTCTTTACTGCCGAGTTGATAGCTATCGACAAAACCCTTTCATACATCGAGGTCGACGACGTGGATATACATGTTGTTTTGACTGATTCTCTGAGCAGTTTTTTGGCCTTGCGCAGTTTTAACCAGCAACATGTCATTGTACGAGACATTTTATCGCAACTTACTTCGATACATCACATGTGAAATCAAGTACCACTTTGCTGGATCCCAGCACATTTCGGAATACGTGGTAACGAGCTGGCCGATCAGGCTGCAAGGCGTGCAGCACAAGCACCAAGTAGACGCGTGCTTCCACTTCCAGCCAGTGACCACTACCCAATTATCTCATCATTTATTATCAGACAGTGGCAGGGCAGATGGGACCAAATGGAGTTCAACAAGTTAAAGCAAATCAAACTACACCTAGCGCTGTGGCCCTCGTCCTTCAGCCAAACTAGAAGGGACGAGGTGGCCATATGTCGACTCAGAATTGGTCACACGCTAGCCACACATAGGTATTTATTGTGCGGGGAAGAAAGGCCGAAATGTGCGAGGTGTAATGCCGCGCTAACTGTGCACCATGTGCTGGTGGCGTGCCCAGCATATACGGAAGAACGTAGTCGCCACTTCGGATATGATGATAATACTCTGAAGTTGGACGACTTGTTAGGAAACGATTCCCGATGTATACACAACAGAGCGGCTTTGTGCTTCCTTGCAGAGATAGGATTTGAAGTAATATATACACCTTCCTAGCTGATAAGTTGCTTCCCCAGATATGTTCTGTTAAGCGCTCTTCATATGTGACAATCTGATGTGTGATTAAGCAAGCTTGTTATGGGTGCAATATAACCCACTGGGGTTGACGCACCCTAAAACCCCAATAATCAATCAATCAATCAATATCTGTGGAAACAAGGCCGCAGATGCTGCAGCGAAGCGAGGTGCACGGGCTCCGTGCATATGCTCCCTCCCCCTTCCTGCTAGGGACTTTTACTCGGATGTGAAGGGATTCATTCTGAGGAAGTGGCAGGCAAGCTGGGACTCGTTAACAAACAACAAGCTGAGAAATGTCAAGCCCTGTATTGGTGAGTGGACTTCATCCTCGCACCGAAACAGATGCCACGAGGTGTCTCTGTGTCGCCTGCGTGTGTGATGCACCTATGCGACGCACCGGTATCTTTTGGGTGGTGACGAGGCGCCGCTGTGCCCGAGGTGCACCGCGCCAATGTCAGTACGACACGTTCTAGTATCATGTCCGCGGCTTGCCCACGAACGGAGACGTCACTTTGTACGTTCCTCTGTCTCGCTTCGGGACGTATTAGGAGATGAGTCGGACGTTGTTCACTCGGGACAACTTTTTAAATTCCTCTTAGAACTTAAATTATCCGTGATTTACGCCGGTTACTAACGTGCTGCTGCATACGTGGCTAGTTTTACCCTAGAACAAATGTGGCATCGCCACCTATAACCTGTTGCTTGATGTGACGTGTACGTGCCTCTATGTCTAATTGACTGAGTTATGGGCGCTAAATGACCAATGCAGTCGATGCGCCCTAAAGCCCAAATAACTAACTAACTAACTCAATCAATCAATGTGCTAGGGGGATGTGCAACTAAGGGGCTGTGCTATCGCATAAGCCCCTTTTGGGGCAAGGCTTTTTGGGATAATTGGCGGACTAGAGACAGTGAGACTTCAGTTTGAATGTGTCATGCACACAGTCATCATTCTGAGGGCTTTGCTGAAGTCGTTCGACCACTCGCACAACAACGCGGCATCGTCTACTATGAAACGTTGGTGTCTGTCAGAAATATATGGGCGTGACAATGAAGTGATTGTCTCCGGTGCGCTATACTAAGTCTGCCGGTTTTTATTTTGCGTACCTACCAATGACCGATGATTTATAATCTTGAAATGCAGTTCGCATAAATTGCATTACTTAATTTCACGCAGAAACGATGTGCGTCATATGCTCGTGTAGTCCTGTTGTGCATTACTTTTTAGACGAAACTCCAAGCTGCAGTACGAAGACCAAACCGTGAAGCATGTGGGAGAAATGGTTCAGCAAAGTATGTGTGGGAGAAATGCCAAACGGAGAGCCCAAACTGTTAATATTGTGGCCGCGAACAAAAACCCCATACTGCTTATGACCATTCGTGCCCCATTTTTATGAACTAGAAGGAGATAGTTGCGATAATATGGTATAAAAAGATCACATTTCGGGAGGCGCGTGAGCTCTACGAGGCAGCTCACCCTAGGATATCGTATGCAGCAAAGGAACAGCCTAACCCCGCAATCACTCAACATGCTCTGATAAATATCTGATAGGCCCCCAACACACACACACAGCCCAACAAGGCATCTGAGCTGATTGCTCAGCTTGCAACCCTGCTGCGCTCTTTTGGAGTCCCCCTCGCGTCGCCGGATAGGCAAAAGCAGCCGAGCCGAAACAACGTCGAGGCAACCTAGGTCCGATCCTGTACGGTTGGATGCCCCGTTCGCCCATCTGAGCCCCCTCGCGATCAATCCCCTAGGATGGGGTGTGGACTCTGGCCCTACGGTGCAAGAGGCATCCTCGGTCCTTTCCACCCAATCCACCCGATGCGCCCCTAAGCCCAATCAATCAATCAATCAATCTTCACCCTATTTCATCCATTTGATATCACTATGCATGTTTTTACTCTGAAATACTAAGTATTAACTGACATGACACTTCCCATCACAGTAGACCATAGAGTCTAAGGTTTCACAATTGAACATGCGTGATTTTGCGGCGAATTCTGCAGATTTGCAGATGCTTTTATCGGATCACATCCCTTTCACTGTCTACGTACAGAAACCTGCTCCTCGATGCGCACCCAATGGCTGTATCAGTATGCAGCTGTCCGTCGCGACTTGCCGCCAACACTTCCGTACGGCGGCGATACAATTCTTATCCAGTTTCTGTCCCCTTTAATCAACTCACACTCAATACTCAATTGTCGGTGGTCGTCGTACCCATTGGCACGAGGAAGCTAAAGGCTGCAGTGGTGTCGATGTATTTACCACCTTCTGAGGATCTTCCTGTGGGAGGCCGGGAAGCACTTTTTTTAGCAGTTTCCTCTCCCTATAATGCTCCTCGGTGAGTTTAACTGTCACAGTTAATGTCCCTATAATGCTCCTCGGTGAGTTTAACTGTCACAGTACGGCCTGGAGATGCGCATCATTTAGCAGTTTCCTCTCCCTATAATGCTCCTCGGTGAGTTTAACTGTCACAGTACGGCCTGGAGATGCGCATCATTTAGCAGTTTCCTCTCCCTATAATGCTCCTTGGTGAGTTTAACTGTCACAGTTAATGTCCCTATAATGCTCCTCGGTGAGTTTAACTGTCACAGTACGGCCTGGAGATGCGCATCATTCTGGAGGAAGGATAGACAGCTAAAGGATTTTATTCACTGAAACAGCCTCATTCCTTTAAACACAGGACCCCACATGCATTTTTCACCTTCCAGCTCTAGGTCGGCGATTGATTTATCCATTTGCTCTCAAAACATTACAGATGGATTCGCATGGAACACTAACAGTGCCCCAGAAGGTAGTGATCATTTTCCCAATGGCTAACTATATGGCTAACTATCCCAATGGCTAACTATAACCATATGGCTAACTACCACTACTCCCTATCCATGAACCCGCATACCTCATTGGAACACACGGAAGGCAGATTGGTCTGGTTTTACACGGCATGCACTTTTGATTGTGACACCCCCGACGGTGACAACGTTAATATTCTTAAACGGCACATGACATCAGTTTGCGTTCATTGCGTGCCCCAATGATCCGGCTGCCTAGTCCACTGGTGAGGGGCCAGACTAGGAGTGCCTCACTCGTCCTTCCATCCATACGCTCCCATTCCAATCTCCATCCCATCTCAACATCCATGTCCTTCACCTGGCCATGCAACACCAACTCTCCCTTCTATGAGCAGGTATGACAACTTCCCCGATCCTGCCCTCCAGCTTAGTTTTATCGGGGTAGTCGCGCCCCCTCGGCCCGTCCCTTGGGGTTGACAGAGTCCTGGAGGTTGAGTTCCCCCGTCCTACGGTGCTAGTTGCGACGGGGGAACAACACGCCCCTTTGGTTCCGATGTCCCAGAGGGGCGGGCGGGTCCGTACGGCCTCATACGGGTCAAGTGGCTGGTCGCCTCGGGCCGGGGACCTGGGTTTACTCCCAGTGCTCGCCGGCTCGGCCGGCTGGGGCCAAGGGGTGGGCGGCGCTGTAGCGCAGCCAGGGTGGTGAGCCTTTCTCTCCCGGTCGCGTCAAGGCGTCGTCCGTCCCGCATAGCTCCGCGACGAGTTTGCGGTACCGGAGCAGACAGAAGGGGCGCTAGACAGCTCCGAACTAGTCTACAGTATGCGCAAGGGAAAAGAAACACTACGTGAAAATCCCAAGTACAGTTGAACCCCATAAAACAAAGAACACTTCACGAGGAATCATAAACTGCTTTACCCTCAAAGACGTACCGGAGGGTGAGACGGTGGATGGGCTATCAGAGTTTGAAGTGAAGGCGGCGAAGAAGATAAAGGTGAAAAGAGGTCGATAATTAATTTAGATGAACAGTATCATTCTGACTTTCAACGGAACGGATTTGCCTTCTCAGATACTGGTGGGTTACATTTGTGTCAAGGTGCACCTTTTCCTCCCAAACCTTGTGTTGCTTCAAGTGTCCAAGATATGGCAACACAAACCAATTTTGTCCGAACCGTCCCATGTGTAGCAAATGCACTTCTCCCGATAATGCAGGCGAGCAGTGTAACACCGAGATGCCCCGCTGTGTGAACTGTGGCGGAGGATAAGATTCCCACACTTCGTTGGACCGCACCCGCCCTAGCTACCCCAAATAAAAATACATTATTTCCATCAAGCACTCACTAAAAGTTACTTTCCGCGAAGCACGGGATTTATATGAGAAATCTCACCCTAAAGCATCTTACGCCTCGAAAGTTAAAAACTCACACAAACCTTAAATAAATCTTCGTCTCACAACAGGTTCCAGTATGCAATGCTGAATAACTGATCGCACAGCTGAGTGCTCTTCTCCGCTCTCTTGGCGTACTCGTCCCCTCCAACGAGGAAATCGCAGCTCGAACCCCGTTCCGTGGTGGCAGAACGCAATGCTTCACCACCGCAGGTCCCTGAGGTGACTCCGAAGCCAGCCGCTAAGCGAGCTCTGGAGGAGTGGAGTCTTGCCAAGCGGACCACGCGGCCCGGCAAGCACTCCAATGTCAACCTTACCCTAACCTTACCTTCCTTCCTTCCTTCCTTCCTTCCTTCCTTCCTTCCTTCCTTCCTTCCTTCCTTCCTTCCTTCCTTCCTTCCTTCCTTCCTTCCTTCCTTCCTTCCTTCCTTCCTTCCTTCCTTCCTTCCTTCCTTCCTTCCTTCCTTCCTTCCTTCCTTCCTTCCTTCCTTCCTTCCTTCCTTCCTTCCTTCCTTCCTTCCTTCCTTCCTTCCTTCCTTCCTTCCTTCCTTCCTTCCGTCCTTCCGTCCTTCCGTCCTTCCGTCCTTCCGTCCTTCCGTCCTTCCTTCCGTCCTTCCTTCCTTCCTTCCTTCCTTCCTTCCTTCCTTCCTTCCTTCCTTCCTTCCTTCCTTCCTTCCGTCCTTCCGTCCTTCCGTCCTTCCGTCCTTCCTTCCGTCCTTCCGTCCTTCCGTCCTTCCGTCCTTCCGTCCTTCCTTCCGTCCTTCCTTCCTTCCTTCCTTCCTTCCTTCCTTCCTTCCTTCCTTCCTTCCGTCCTTCCGTCCTTCCGTCCTTCCGTCCTTCCGTCCTTCCTTCCGTCCTTCCGTCCTTCCGTCCTTCCTTCCTTCCTTCCTTCCTTCCGTCCTTCCGTCCTTCCGTCCTTCCTTCCTTCCTTCCTTCCGTCCTTCCGTCCTTCCTTCCTTCCTTCCTTCCTTCCTTCCGTCCTTCCGTCCTTCCTTCCGTCCTTCCTTCCTTCCTTCCTTCCTTACCCTCAGCCTCCACCGGCTCCACCACCACCCAATCCATCCCTGAACCTACCGAAACCACTAATACTCCCCCACCCCGACCAGTTACTTCTAGAGAAACCGGTGTAACTTCCCGCCAGGTTCCAGTAGTAGCACCCTTGGCGACCCGATCAGGGCCCACTGTTCTGGTGCATCCGAGAGCTCCCGATATGGAGGCATCTGGCCGGTCATCTCGGTCTGGGTTCAGAGACTCCTCGCCGAGCGCACGGGTTGGGCAGTCCCCCAAGGTGGCACTCCCGCCATCACCAGCTTCCCGTGCCAGTCACACGTAAACTGCAGAGATAGGGAACGTGATGGGCCCACCTCCCATTCCACCTCGCGGTGGCGAGAAAGCGTCACACCCGACTACCCCCGCGACTGGACGCAAGCGGCTATCCCCGTGGGGACCATCGCCGCCAGACGGGGAAGTCCAAGATCTTGCCTTTTTATCTCGCCTATCCATTTATACCATACCATGTGCCATTTTAAATCTCTTTAACCTCATCTGGACAAACAGTGATTACCCTGAAGGCTGGCTCGAGACAATCGTAATCCCAAGTTTAAAAAAAAGATGGCAAGGAGGGTACGGATCCGTTGGACTACAGGCCCATCTCTCTTACTTCCGCCCTTTCGAAGTTATTATAAAATGATCAACGTTCGACTTACTTGGCATCTTGAGGCGAACCGAATTCTTGCCAGTGCCCAGTGTGGTTTTCGACGCAACCGAAGTGCAACTGATCACCTTGTAATTTTGAACACTGCTGTGCGTATAGTCTTCATTCATAAACAACACACTTTCGCAATACTATTTGACATAGAAAAGGCGTCATGCCATTCTCACCAAGCTGCTTCGATGGGACATTTTACGGCTTATGTGTACCTTCATTGCTAGTTTTATAAGGTATCGTTCCTTTAGTGTGTGAGTGGGCGGTGCCTAGTTCAAAATTTATAAACATCAGAACAGAGTACCACAGGGATCTGTACTGAGTGTGATACTATTCGGTATTTTTATTATGACATATGTGAAGTAGTGCCCGTAATAGTGGGCAAGTCGCTCTTTGTTGGCGATTTTGCAGTGTGGGTCACTTCCTCCACCAGCAGGTCTGTTGAACGGGAGCTTCAACTCTGCCACGATAATCTTGATGGGTGGAGCTTCATAAACGGTCTCGAATTTTCCGCTATCAAACAAAATGCATGCATTTCTGTCGTAGGCAACGCACATGCAGAGACATTATTTTATACATGTACCGACACCAGATTCCAATTCGCCACAGAAGATAGGTATTTTGGTCTTCTATTCCACAAACGACTAAGATCCGAATCAAATATATATTTTTAAAAATCCTGGAGATAAACGCTTCAAGCGTGTGAACATTATAAAAGTCACCTTTCTCATGAGCTATGGCGCTGATAGAACAACATTATTGCGCCTATGCGGTGCTCTTGTTCGTTCCATTCTTGACTAATCGTGCATAGTTTATGATGGTGCACTCTCCTCCGTGCAAGTTACCCTGAATACTGTCTACCGTGCTTGTATTCGGATCTGCACAGGGGTTTTCCGCACTTCCCGCAGAGCATGCTTCTTAGTCGAAGCGAATCAACCCCTACTAGATATCTGTCGAAAGAGATTAACTCTGAAATACACACTTCGTATCTCACAATTCCCCCAGCACCCATCGCACATTGTGACATGCAACACATACCTTACCGAGCATGTCCTGTCTGGCCGCCGGTCCTCAGCGGGACCACATGCAACACATACCTTACCGAGCATGTCCTGTCTGGCCGCCGGTCCTCAGCGGGACCACATGCAACACATACCTTACCGAGCATGTCTTGTATGGCCGCCGGTCCTCAGCGGGACCACATGCAACACATACCTTACCGAGCATGTCCTGTCTGGCCGCCGGTCCTCAGCGAGACCAGTCTGTGTACGCGTGTCTCCGCGGCTGAGGGACATGCACCTACCAGTTCATCAAGTGGCACATGTTGAAGCGTCCACAGTCGAGCCCTGGGGTGTGCGGCCTGTCGATGTCGATCTTTCACTGATGATACAGGAAATCACAAACTACCCCCGATGAATTTCGTGTTCCAGCTATGCGTATTATTTCCAAATACTGAGATTGTTCTGTTTTCCACACCGATGGGTTACAGACTCAGTCCGGTGTAGGTTGCGCCTTTGTGGGTGGTGAGATTGAAAACAAATGTATGTTTGACCTCCTGAATGTTCTGTTTTTACCGCAGAACTATGCGCAACATGGAAGCCACTCTGTTTTATTTCTCGACATCAGTATGAAAATGTACTAATCGTGTCAGACTCAGCAAATTCGTTCCACGTTCTCACAAAGACACTGCATTCTTCGTATTTAGTGTCAATCATTTTAGCTAGACTGACGACTCCCGTGCAAGTGCAATGCAGTATTAACTTCATGTGGGTACCAAGACATGTTGGAGTTCATGGAAATGAAATAGCCGACGTTGCTGCCAAGACAGCATCAGAACTCACTGTCCCAGCCAACACTAAGCTACCGGCAACAGATTTGTTCACCATGCTGAACTCGTCAGTCGTAGAGGAATGGCAGCCCCAGTGGTCTTCAGAGAAACCGTGTACTCTCAAGCAAGTGAAACCACTCGTGTCATTCTGGCAGTCTGCGCCTCGGAAAAAATCGAAATGAAGAGGTGGCACTGTACGGACTCAGTATGGTCCATACATGTCATACTCATAGTGTTTTTATTTTTACAGGGGAAGAGTGTTGCACAACCTGTGAGGCCATAGTGACCGTTCAACATATATTTGTTTCATGTACACATCTTAATCCAATCCGGGCTAAATATTTTAAGCAGTCTAATATTGACGATATCTTCGGCGAACACTTCAGTGTGGATATCTCGGATGTTTTATGATTCCTCAAAGCCATTGGGTGGCCAGGTAGAGGGATTGCATAGGATGTGCTGTGTTATACAATGCCGGTTTATAGCAAAGGTATTTGTATCGTTATCGTCGATATCGATGTCCCAAATTAGGTACCTCTCGAAACACATAAAACGGGTACAGTCATATGTACTCAATTGGCTCAAAACTGGGTTTGAAGGACTTGACTATATACACACCAACCCCACTACCATGTTGGTGTGTTCAAAATCGATTCAGGGCATTACGCTCTCCATCGGGTTTGAACTGTGTTCACCCAAAATTGGCAAATCTACACTAACCTAACCTAGCCTAGCCTAGCCTAGCTTAGCTTAGCCTAACCTAGCCTAACTTAAACTAACCTAACTAAACCTAACCAAACCTAAGCCGATTCGGCGCAACCCGTTCTCCCATCACATCGGTGTCGCTCACGTGCAGCACATTGACTGGATCGCACCGAAATTGTGCCCAATGGGTAGCCAACACTGTGGGCTTTCACGTAGTGTGACACATCCCTCATTCCCTGCGATGTGAGCCGAGCCGGGCGCCAATATGGAGGCGGTCGCGTTTTTCGTCGGGATAAATCGCAGCCCCATGTTAAACAGGAGTGTAGGTGTTGCTCGAATATGAGCGCATGGCACGCGCTACGCTTCGCCCACTCCTACAAATTGTACATTTCCGGATAGCTCATGTGACGGGCTATCAGTCCACCAAATTTGATAGCTCTAGTGTGCGGCGCTCTCGGCTTGGAGGTGCCCAACTCAAAACAGATGCACGCCCCTGGCGGTCGCACGGTACGACGCACGCGACCGCCGACCACAAAAGCACGCAGTTCCCTATGGGGCGCGTGTGTCCACAAAGTTTCACATTCGTGCGACCTGTGGTATATGCTGTGGCCCTGGTTAACTGATCTCGACATGACCCCAGTTGACGGCACGTGGCACGTGCCCACGTGACACGCGCAACCTGAAACCACCGCCATAGTCTGTCCCCCGTACCGGCGCATCACGTGTAAAAATTTGAGCGAAATCCGCCCGGCCGTTTTTGCACAGCATGCGTCGAAGCGGCACACACACACATACACACACACACACACACACACACACACACACACACACACACACACACACACACACACACAGACAAACATTTATCGACAACTTTAGAAAACCGACCGCCATGTATTATATCTCCCATAGAGATTTCTCGTAACATAGTCACTCTAAATCGCATCTACGATTTTGGACAAGTATTCGAACTAACATTATTCCCATGGCGATTTCGACATCCTGCTGTATTCGTTTCGACAACTCACACCCAACCAGAAACCATTATTTTAACCCTGTATGTCCCGCAAGCGGTTCGTAAGGTGAGCATAGGTTAGGTTAGCTTCCAAATTCCCACCGGTTTCATTATGAACCATGCCTTCAAGACTTCAAGCTGTTTGTTTGTTTTTTTCCAATACAACTGACAGGGTTTGGACTGTTTGACTTGTCTCCAATCCACCATGCACCATTGCTATATTGTTTCAATTTGTTCTGCATTTTACTCGTACCTTCTGTCATCGCTTTTGTACACGTTTGTGCCACTATCTGCTGAAGTACCTCTAACACATTAGTTATGGGCACAATATAGCCGAAGCAGCTGGCGCGTTAAAAAAAATCCAACTACACACATACGGAAATCACTGAACAGGTGAGGGTACGAGTGGTCTAGGGGTAAGATGCTCGTCTCGCAATCGAAAGATTATGGGTTCGAATCTCACCTGTCGCTACTCTTCGCCCGCGACCAATCGGCGTGAGAGATTGGCGACGCTATATGACTGAACGGTCGACGTGTCTTAAAAACCAATAACCAACCACTGAACAGGTGTGACGTACGATGTAATCCCATGACACACTTCTGTTTTTTAAATGAGCTCGCGAGAAGCTAGCTCGCTGATCCGTCGTTTACCTCTGGTGATATGTTCGTTTGTTGTGAACGGATTAGCAGTTGCTTATTCCCACCCTGTTGAGAACGTACCGGCTGTGAGAACCCTAATAAATATGAAGCTAATTTGAACTGCTAAGCCGTTCACATACTCGCGAAATATTGTTCTGTTCAGATTGTCCAAGCCATAGAACGTGTGGCAGAGACAAGTGTGGCAACTTGAGTACGTGATGCTGATATATATTTGAAGGAGGCCAAGCCAGAGTCCTGAGAGTGGACGAGCAAGTGCTTGATCGAGGATGCTGTGTCGAGAATGTGCGTGCGAAACACTTGCTCAGTATTTATTTATCCAGTACACTATTCATCTCCGGAATGCACTACGCAAAGCAGTGTTTGCGACGGTTCTACCTTCTCACAATATCTCGAAGTCCGCTGTGGCGTGACCTTAAACTGGCCAATGATCAAGCTGATCATATTTCACCAGTACTTTCCAACAGCGGAAGTTTTGGAAGGTTTTCATTTGTAAATCCCAGAATATGAATGGCCCGAAAGCCGCCTTTTGCACGCAGGCATGCTCTCTTGGCAGCAGTGCCACACGCCTTTCACGGTCAAATCAAGGAGGAAATTTCCTTGGCAAAGCTACAATGGGCTCTCGGTCCGAGGCACCAGTTTCTACAATGTCTTGTTTAAAAATTGACGATAACATATCAGTGGGGACTAAGTCCATGTCGAAGTGGAGGCTACGTTGTTGGAGGACAAAGGAAGGAAATAAAGCCAGTCCTTGATGTTTGTGGGAACGCTGTTTAGGTTTAGACTCTGGCACGTGCATGGCCCCATAGAAACGTTGTATAACCTTGCACTTGCGCTGCCCACCTCTCCATGAATGCTGGTAACGACTGTTGCTATTTGGAAAGTTCATTTTGTGCTAGATCGAAGCGAATTTTGCCGTTGTGGAATGTTACCATCAACGAAACGTTTCACCTACATTTGCATGATTTATCGTTGGGGAACAAGAGTAAAAACACCCACATAGCACATCTATTTACACGCAAGTAAAGGTACCAGCTGCACACATACAGTTTGTGGAGTATGATAGCAGCTATCTCTTTTCACTGCGGGCATTTTGCCAGATGCGTTGTTGAATGTGGATTTTGGATGAGCATAACATGATATTGATGTGCCGCCAGAGGCGCTGGCGCCGTGTGCGGCCCATCCCCACAGTGCATTCATGCCATGCAGAGATGTTCACAGAATCCATGCCGTATAAACCCGCGGTAATGAATGCAGAAAAGCTCACGGGTTATCCCAATCCACGCGTTTGTAGTGCAAACCACCTGGACAAATGGGCAAAAAGGGCCGCGTGTTCATCAGTGTAGGTCGGGACTACAGCCATCCCACCCCCAGATGTTGGGTGAACTTTAACATTAACCCAATGCGCTTGCATGTAAAGAAACTAGTCGAAATGGCTTACCCAACGCAACGTGGAGGCATATATATATAGATATATATATATATATATATATATATATATATATATATATATATATATATATATATATATATATATATGCTACAATGTGATCACAAAACGTTATCTCTTGAGTCGGTTCACGCACTTTCGTGGGGCGAGTGCTTAATAACACTTCCCTGATAATCACGAGACCACTTCACAGAGCGTGCATTAAAATCCTCAAAACAGTCGGCAGCCTCGAGCCAGCGATTAGGTGTGGAGACCTGTGGCACTGGCCGATGCCGGCGGGTTTGTCCGAGGTGCGGCGGACCGCTACAGGGCGACCATTCGCGTGTCTGCAGCACTTGAGACGGGCTGGCTCAGCACTCGCAATCGGTGCCGAGATCGCCACGTCTGCCGCACGAAATCCGATTTCGCTGCAGCCGCGACGCCATCGGCCACCCGCCCCAGGTGGCTGGCGCAGCAAATTGGGTAGCTTTTCCTCTGGGAGTGTAGATCCGGCGTCACGACATGTGGGCTCGGCCGAGTCTCGGCTCAGCTGGTGGTGGCGGACATGTGGATAGCAGGTGGCTGGCAGCGCAGAACCGACAGCTCATTCGTGATTCTGCTAATGACTTGGTGATGGGCTGAAGTTGACGGCAGGCGGCGCCCTCCGGATCAGCCGCTGCACGAGGTCATGTCTTAGTGTGCCCAGCAGGCAGCAGGCGATCTGGATTTGCCACAGCAATAGTACTGTTGTGGTACGGGGCACGGGAGTGGAGTTATGGTGTATTAAACGCTTGGTGCGAGGCCTCGCTAGCGAACAAAAACCGAACTGCTCGCCGGCTTATTAAAATTCCGGCAATAATATCGACGCGGCGAGACGACAAACGCTTCTGAGAATATTCGAGATGGGACCTTACGTAGTCCGGGAGACGGTTGAATCTCCCAGCGATTGGATTTTAGAACTAATGGGTCACAAAATAGTTTTGCCTCGGCTTTCCTACACCCGACGTTCCCTTTTAGTTGCAAGAGGAGAGCGTGAGGGGTGTCTCAAGACAAATCGACCAATGGGCGCTAAATGACCTCGTCGTCGGCGGGCCCTTAAACCCAAATAATCAATGAACGACCAATCGACCGATAAAATATAAGTGTAGCACACTCATATTTACGAACGTGACTCAACTTGCTGCAAGTGCTCGGAAAAGATAGATACGACGAGACGCTGATCACGACCAGCATGTTAAGTCCCAGGTCACTACTGAGTGAGTAGTTTGGGCAATCCCGACAGGGACGAGCCCGCTATGAATCTGGGTCTTTTCCGACGTCCAATTTCTATGTTCCATTTCCCCAAGCTGGCAATCAATTCGGATAACTGATCTTCTTTTTGTTGTTTCGAACTTCATTAGCAAAGGACATTGCTCACCTCGCTGAACTGAATCTGTTCTGACCATATTCGGTCCTTTCCCCGCCTGGCAACTCGTCATTGACACAAAGCTCCGATCAATCGATAGCTCCTGTCACATTTTCCGGACCATCAAGTGTCCAGGGGCCTTGACCAGCTCAGGGCCCGCCCAGTTACTGCATGTCCTCCGGCCGACACAGATCCCCAGTTCGTGTGTGCTTCTGTCGCGACACTCCAGGCCGCCCCAGGTCCCATGGGTGCGCAGGACCTCTCAAAGAATGCCAAATAATGCCTCCTAATGTCCAGGCCGTGCCTAAGTGCACACTCCAAGAGCTGAGTCGTCGTGGGTCGTGCATGTCACGAAAGCCGACTGACCCGGGGTCCCGTACTGAACTGCATTGGGCTGAGCCGTCGTGGGTCGTGCGTGTCACCAGAGCCGACTGGCCCAGGGTCCCGGACTGACCTGCATTAGGCACTGCAACGTCGCGTAGGACTACCTAGCCTTGCAAGGGATAACCATGGTACGTACGATAACCTTCTGCAGACTGTTGTATAATCTCCGCAGCCGTAGTCGGGTTTTAATTATGAGATTGTTCGGAACCTATTGGTCAGGTGTAGGAACCGATCCAGGAATTGCCATGAAATCCAGGAATTGCCACTGCGAAGGAACCTGGGTGGGGAGGGGGAAAGTTCTCCTTCGCCTGAAAATCCATTGAGCGGGGGGTGGGTGTACTCAAGCCTTCCCGGAGGGGTGCCATCTTCCATGGATGGGATACACGCCCTCAGTATCCTCTGTATCCGCTAGGGGACGAGTAGTCTAGGGGTAGGTTGTCCGTCTCGCAATCGAAAGATTGTGGGTTCGAGTCTCACCTGTCGCTACTCTTCGCCCGCGACCAATCGGCGTGAGGGATTGGCGACGCTACATGACTCAACGGTCGACGTGTCGTAAAAACCAACAACCACCACCACCCCTGTACCCGCCCCTGACCAGGTGGTTATTACGGTGGGACATAGGTGATCATGGGCGATAAAATGAAGATAATAGCAGATCATCTTGCAATGAATGCGAGCAATCCCGTTATTATTTACGCTTATACACGCTATATGAGTTTATCCGTTATATCTCGTTATCATTTACGATGGAGGCCGTGAGCGATATCCGTCGCTTGCTCGGCGTCGTTGTATTACATCCTGATGCAATAAACATGACAGATCGCACAGCTCCCGAATTTACATTGGAGCCGGTAAATTACATTTGTCTGCTTTAGCGCAACTCAGTCGTTTTAGTGCGATACGTTTTATTTTCGTGAGAGATGAGTCTTCAGTAGTACATGGCAGTACATGACCAGTCGTATGTTTTGTCACGGTTTGTAGATGTACGATTTCGGGGAACTATGTCTTGCATCATATTCTCGTCCGTTGTCCCGGCTGACGCGGGGGTGTTTTGTAAAATACCCCAACGTTGCCATAAAGCACAAATCCACCACCACCACCCCAACGTTGCCATAAAGCACAAATCCACCACCACCACCCCAACGTTGCCAGTGTTAGGCGCCGCGTTGTCCCGTTGGATTATTGAGCATGGAATTAACAGCGGGGTGAAAATCGGTGTTCGAATACCCGTTATTGACCATAATCAGTGTTCGAGTACCCGTTATTGACCAAAATCAGCGTTCGAGTACCCGTTATTGACCAGAATCAGTGATCGAGTACCCGTTATTGACCAAAATGTTCGAGTACCGATGTTCGAGTTTCAATCAATGTTCGATGTTCGAGTCCCAGTTATTTACCAGCCTCAGTGTTCGGGTACCCGCTATTGACCAGAATATGTCCGGCGCTGTCAAGTTCTCGGTCTAGCAACTGCCATGTCAAACAGTTCTTTATGGTGCTCTGACAACAGCCCTGACAACACCTGCCTTGTACGAATCTGTGCAGTCATCGGAACCATCCACGAACCTTTTTGTTCGCATCTGTCCCAAAAGTACCGCCGATGTGTCTATCAGTAGGTCGAAGAAAGGTAACTGGTTGTCTGCACTATGATCAACGATAAAGTTGAGTTCTGAGTTCTCCGCAAGTTTGCTCGTCGTTAGAGTCGTAAAAATTGGTTTTCAATCATGAGATATTGTGACGTGCAACACTGGCTCTATATCATGATGTCGCTAGCACTCTCCATTTGGAAGCCCTGGAGATCGTAATCCCCCCCCCCCCCCCGCTGTTCCGGGGGAGGTGGCAAAACGCCCGTGCACTGACGGGGTCAATGTATCGTGCTGGTCGTGGGCATAACTGTCTTTCATGTACCTGCTAATAGCGAGATACAATACCATTTCCATGGCAATGAGTGATCCCCAGCTTCAGCGCGCTGGTGTGTCGAGTGTGTCACGAATGTGGTGCCTGGTTTCAGCGCGCTGGTGTGTCGAGTGTGTCGCGAATGTGGTGCCTGGTTTCAGCGCGCTGGTGTCTCGAGTGTGTCACGAATGTGGTGCCTGGTTTCAGCGCGCTGGTGTGTCGAGTGTGTCACGAATGTGGTACCCGCTTTCAGTGCGCTCGTGCAGATGCTGCACGACTCTGTCAAGACGGATACCGTCGGCTCCGACTACCAGACGCTGTTGATGAAGTGCATCTGGAAGGCGGTGCGGTTGATGCCCGAGTGGGCACACACACTTGACGTGGCCGCCATACTGCTGCACATCCACACGTTCTTCGTGGTACGTGAGTCTGGGCTGCTGCTGGTGTACCGAGGCCTAACTAGAAAACGAGGGAGGCAGGGGGCTACCCCCGAACTTCGATACTCTGGAAGCACATCCCATAGCGTTCCGTCATATCCCAATTAGTCGATTCATTTCACACACACACACACACACACACACACACACACACACACACACACACACACACACACACACACACACAAACACACAAACTTGCAAAAGTTGACGCCCATTCCAGGAAATGTTGCACGAAGCATTAAGTAACTGCAAGTGTAATCCGATTGTTTCTGCACAGTACTTACATGAGGGGATCCGTGCCAGCAAGAACTTTGGTGGATTATTTATCAGGCATCTCTAAGCGAAAATGCTGGTGTATCTTGAGGCAGAAGTTTTGCTGCGCATTAGCGTGACTCCAGGACTCCGACCCGTCCTTCAGCCGGGTCCCTTACTTTATAGCTCACTTAAGGGGGTAATTTGCCGGCTGACCCTCTCAGCCGGGGGCTAAGTGTAGCCGTGTGGCGACTGTGGCCCTCCCGCGAGGACGGGGCTACACGTGGATACCAGCGTGTGGCGACTGTGGCCCTCCCGCGAGGACGGGGCTACACGTGGATACCAGCGTGTGGCGACTGTGGCCCTCCCGCGAGGACGGGGCTACACGTGGATACCAGCGTGTGGCGACTGTGGCCCTCCCGCGAGGACGGGGCTACACGTGGATACCAGCGTGTGGCGACTGTGGCCCTCCCGCGAGGACGGGGCTGCACGTGGATACCAGCGTGTGGCGACTGTGGCCCTCCCGCGAGGACGGGGCTGCACGTGGATACCAGCGTGTGGTGACTGTGGCCCTCCCGCGAGGACGGGGCTACACGTGGATACTAGCGTGTGGCGACTGTGGCCCTCCCGCGAGGGCGGGGCTGCACGTGGATACCAGCGTGTGGTGACTGTGGCCCTCCCGCGAGGACGGGGCTACACGTGGATACCAGCGTGTGGCCCTCCCGCGAGGACGGGGCTACACGTGGATACCAGCGCTCCTGAGCCGTCGGAATGGTAGCTTGGTCGGGGATATTGGTGATACCAATTGTAGGATTATCTAATCAGGATTGTCGAATGACGATTTAGTGGGGTAGTAAATCAAGTAGAAACGAAATCCAATCAAGGCTGCTTTCGAGATAATTTTGCTGTGATCTAGGAAGAAAAACGCCTGAATAGACGGTTCCTGGACAGTGTGGTACGCCAAGTTCGAATGGGGAAGGGTCTAACAAATAGACACCATCTTACAGACACCGTTTGACAGACACCATCTCGCAGACATGGCCGATCTCGGTAACCGCTGGCTCGATCTTAATGAAACCTTCACCTAACGATCGGCCTTGTGTCAGAGGCGTGCGGTTTGCACTTTCGTGGCCTTGGGTCAAATCAAAGGTCACCAGTTTGCCGAAGAAAAACCAAAAAAAGTTCCTTGCAGACATGGCCGATCTCGGCAACCGCAGGATCGATCTTAATGAAACCTTCACCAAACGATCGGCCGTGTGCCAGAGGCGTGCGGTTTGGACTTGTGACACTGGGTCAGGTCAAAGGTCACCAAATAACCGAAAAACAAAAAAAAATCATCGCAGACATGTTTGATCTCGGCAACTGCTGGGTCGATCTTAATAAACCCTTCACCAAACGATCGGCCGTGTGCCAGAGGCGTGCGGTTTGCACTTTCGTGGCCTTGGGTCAAGTCAAAGGTCACCAGATCGCCGAAAAACAAAAAAAAAGTTCCTCGCAGACATGGCCGATCTCGGCAACCGCTGGATCGATCTTAATGAAACATTCACTAAACGATTTTCGATTATTTGGTGACCTTTGACCTGACCCAGGGTCACGAAAGTGCAAACCGCGCGCATCTGGCACACGGTCGATCGTTAGGTGAAGGTTTCATTAAAGTCGACCCAGCGGTTGCCGACATCGGCCATGTCTGCGAGGATTTTGTTTTGGTATTTCGGTTATTTAGTGACCTTTGACCTGACCCAAGGGCTATATGATCAACATGGTCGACGCGCCCTAAAGCCCAGACCTGACCCAAGGTCACGAAAGTGCAAACTGCACGCCTCCGGCACACGTCCGATCGTTTGGTGAAGGTTTCATTAAGATCGATCCAGCGGTTGCCGAGATCGGCCATGTCTGCGAGGATTTTTTGTTTGTTTTTTAGGCGATTTGGTGACCTTTGACTTGACCCAAGTCCACGAAAGTGCAAACCGCACGCCTCTGGCACACGTCCGATCGTTTGGTGAAGGTTTTTATTAAGATCGACCCAGCGGTTGCCGAGATCCGCCATGTCTGCGAGTATTTTTTGTTGTTTTTTTTCGGTTATTTGGTGACTTTTGACCTGACCCAGGGTCACGCAAGTCCAAACCGCACGCCTCTGACACACGGCCGATCGTTAGGTGAAGGTTTCATTAAGATCGGCCCAGCGGTTGCCGAGTTCGGCCATATCTGCGATATTTTTTTGGTTTTTCGGCGATTTGGTAACCTTTGACCTGACCCAGGGTCACGAAAGTGCAAACCGCACGCCTCTGGCACACGGCCGATCGTTTGTGAAGGTCTCATTAAGATCGATCCAGCGGTTTCCGAGATCGGCCATGTCTGTAAGTCCAAAATTGTGTTTTTCGGCAATTCGGTGACCTTTGACCCGACCCAAGGTCACGAAAGTCTAAACCGCACGCCTCTGGCACACGGGCTATCGTTTGGTGTAGGTTTCATGAAGATCGAGCCAGCGGTTTCCGAGATCGGCCATGTCTGCGAGATGGTGTCTGTCAAACGGTGTATGTGTGATGGTGTTTTTTTTAGACCCTTCCATCGAATGGCTTCGAGCCGTAAGGTTTTAAGGCTACAGGTGCCCATATGGGTTACGCCTAAAACGGGGAAAAATTACAAGAACAAAAAAGAGACTGAAGCCCCCTAATCACCCCCCCCCGACGAGGCACCACCTTTCCATGGTGGGCGGGGGATTGCGTGCCCCAATGATCCGGCTCCCATCTTACCGGTGAGGGGACAGACTGAGAGTGCCTCACTCGTCCTTCCATCCATACGCTCCCATTCCAATGCCTATCTCATCTCAACATCCATGTCCTTCACCTGGCACTGCAACACCAACTCCCTACTTTGAGCAAGTAGGACAACTTCCCCTGTCCTGCCCTCCAGTTCATTTTTATCGGGGTAGTCGTGCCCCCTCGGTCCGCCCCCGGGGTTGCCGGAGTCCTGGAGGTTGAGGTCCCCCGTCGCACGGTGCTAGTTGCGACTGGGGACCAACACGCCTCTTTGGTCCCGATATCCCGGAGGGGCGGGCAGACTCGTAGGGACCCATACGGGTCAAGTGGCTGGTCGCCTCGGGCCGGGGGCCTGGGATTGTTCCCAGTGTCTGCCGGCCCGGCCGGCTGGGGTCAAGGGGTGGGCGGCGCTGTTAGTGCGGTCGGGGTGGTGAGTCTCTCTCTCTCCCGGCCGTACGAAGGCGCCGCCCGCCCCGTATAAGTCCGCGGACGTTTGGCGTCCTACTGTCACGACAGCAAACGTCCCCCTGTAGGGCCCCGTGTGGTGGGACGTCGCGCAGAGCCGAAACAAATCACTTACATGGCTTCTTCTAACACACAAACCCACCCTTGGCCTTGTCTTGACTCGGACGATTCATCGTTGCCGTCTTCCCCGCCCTATTCGCGAATCTCCTCGAACCCTTCTGTTAGGGATCCTCGTCCAATCGAGGCGACTCGATCTGACAATGAACCCGAACGTGACATCGAAGTAGATCCCGAGTTTGTCAACCCAACCGTCCTAATCTTGTCGAGTCCAGAACTCAGACTGTCCGACCTCAGTCCTTTCCAACGGTGTGAGGCAACCGAGCGTTTTGGCACAGTGGTACGGTGCGACCGATTGAGTGACGGCGGCATCGAAGTGGAGTTTTCGGACCCGTAGGAGGCCAGGGGGACACTAAAAGCCAAGGCTTTTACGTTTTCGTACATCATCGAGGGGAAAATCTGCAAAAGACAGTGACCATGACCGTAAAGACTCAACGCGCAAAAACTGCTCAAAGAGTGTAATCACTTGCCACGACCTTCAAGGCGTGACATGTGAAGAAATTGTCTGCGGTCTGGCAGGGTTCGGAGTCCTGCAGGCCAGAAGATTGAAAAAAAATGAAGGAGTTTTACACGACACTGATAACATCGTACTTACTTTTAATACTCAAACACAACCTACCCATGTGAGGATCGGGCATGTTAGGGTCAGGGTGCGTGCTTACCGACCTATCCCGATCAGATGTTTCGCCTGTCATAGGTGTGGACACACCAGCCGCCACTGCAGATCCAAGCCGAAATGTCCGCGATGTTCGTCCGCTGAGCATGCTGAGAATGCTTGCACACCTGAAACCTTGTGCTGTCCCAATTGCAAGGGTGACCATTCTGCGCGTGACCGAGGATGTCCGGTGTTTGAACGGGAGCAGGACGTAATTTCATTGAAGGTTGAAAGGGGGGGGGGTATCTTTCCGAGAGGCTCGGGAACTGGCGAAAGCGGTCATGACTAGCTCCTACGCTGCTGTGGTGACGAGCTCCGCGCATCCCCTCCCATCTCAACCATCCCAGAAAGGAGTAAACGTATACAATGCACCAACATCACGAACCTGTGATCGTCCAGGCAGCAATGTGCTGGACAAGATGACAGCGCGACATCTGATTGATATGCTTAAGCAGTGTGGCCTGGGTATCATCCAGGTAAACCCAGGGGAGGAAATCCCGGCCGCAGTAGCTGGGGTTGCTGCAGATTGCATCGTGTCTGCTCGTTCTGCTTCTCTTCAGTCGCGAGCTTCTTACAATGATCGGACGCAGCTCCGCCCCGAGCAGCGCTCGGTCGCCTGCCAGACTGCTACCCCCGCAACTCAGGTGAAAGAACCGACGGTGGCATCCACTCAAACAACTCCCGCGGAAGTCTTTAAGGTACCACCCCCATCAACTATGTCATCTCTCCGATCGACCAGCTCATTGCCGTCATTGAGAATCCCGGTGCGAAGTGGAGCTCCCGACCTGACCGCGCGAGGTCGAGCAGAGCAATCTACGAGTGTGGCACCAAACATCGGTGGGAAAGGCGTAGTGGGAAAATGTTCCATGGCTGCGTATACCCGAAGAAACTACCCCATTTAGCCCATTGTGAGCTGAAACTCTCCCCTCTCCCCCTCACTCTCCTCCCTCTCCCTCTCCCTCTCCTCCCTGTCCCTCTCCTCCCTCTCCCTCTACGTCTCCCTCTCCCTTTCCCTCTCCATTTTAATCTCCCTTTCTCTTTCCCTCTCCGTTTTCATTTCCCTTTCCCTCTCCCTCTCCCCTCCATCTCCCCTCCATCTCCCTCCATATTCCTCCCTCTCTCTACCTCCCTCTCAATCTCTTCCCCCTACCTCCTCCTCATCCTCATCCTCATCCTCATCCTCATCCTCATCCTCATCCTCATCCTCCCCCTCCCCCTCCTCCATCTCAATCTCTATCGCCATTTCCCTCCCTCGCTCTCTCCCACTGCATCTGACACACCGTTCGATGAAGCTCACAAATCATATTAGTGTAAATCACGCTGCTAGTTAATTAAATTTTGATAGACACGAGCATGGACGTATCCTCTGGGATATTGGGTTGTGATGGGGAGGCGCGGCGGTGCTGGGGGATAACCTACCCCCTTTCCCTCAAGCCTGAATAGATCCGCCGTTAGTTGGTGGCAAAGATTGCCCTCGCCAGTGTTGAAGCCTTGAAAAAAAAGTGTTGAAGCCTTGACGATTGCTTCAATCCAAGCAATCTTGGCTGCGCCACGCCGATATGAACACTTAGGTATGTTGAAACTCCAACAATGTTTTCAAGCTCTTTATTTTAATACTTCGCGAGTAATTTTATGCAAGCTAGGTGGAAGTGAGTGTCCAGGCGTACTGCAATATGTTTTATATGGCTTAGAAACCAGACATGCTGCATGACCTGATGCTCTCCATGACCAGACATGCTGACATGAATACGATCTTCGGTGTTGATTTTAGTCCGTTACCTCGAGATTCAGGTCCGTTAATTTCAATATTGCGAAGGTCTATGAATGTTCGTGGATCACCTGGATTCTTTCCTGAAGGATCGTGTGGAGATCCAGTAATAATGGCTAATGTACATCAAAGGATCATGTTGGTACCCAGCACCAAGGGTTCCTTTTTGCCTCGGAGTTGCCGTGGGATATATGGTAATGGTTGAATTTCATCGAAGGGCCGTGCTACTTCAATGATAATCTTTGGGTCCAACATTCACTTTTCTGATCATGGACCATTGTTTGTTTGTATTTCATACTAACAAAATCACTTTTTTTAAAGTATCGTATGCCTTGCATTAAGCTACCGACGGCCACGTCCCGGACACGAGTTCGCCAGTTGATCGACTCTCCCCTCCCCCTTCCTGGAGGTCGCTCCGTCGCCAGTTGATCG
Source organism: Ashinkailepas kermadecensis (assembly GCA_034440615.1). Lineage (NCBI taxonomy): Eukaryota > Metazoa > Arthropoda > Thecostraca > Neolepadidae > Ashinkailepas > Ashinkailepas kermadecensis. The sequence continues at coordinate 427,721 of JAOTOM010005010.1, read as the reverse complement.
ACTCTCCCCTCCCCCTTCCTGGAGGTCGCTCCGTCGCCAGTTGCTTCAAGTATGAATGTTAATCAAGCGCCAGTCGTGACTGGCTCTGACATACGGGCTGATGTGGCTGGTGCAAGGCCGCGCCTGGTGGAGCAATTGGCGCATCAGGCGGTATTGGGCGGTGAGCAGCGCACCGCAGCTGCCTGACGTCAGCGCCGGCCGTTAGCCGTTAATTACTGGCCGGCGAGGCGCCGCCGGCCGTCTATGTTCACACGAGTAGTGAGCCGGTCGCGCTGGGCCTGCGACCACACACCGTGCCTATAGATAGCTCCCGATAACGTATGTGTGCACGGCCAAACTGGGAGCGGCTCCACATGGCGGCCTCACTGTCAGGGGCGGCTCCACATGGCGGCCTCGCTGTCAGGGGCGGCTCCACATGATAAACTCACTGTCAGGGCCGGCTCCACGTGGTAATCTCACTGTCAGGGGCGGCTCCACATGGCGGCCTCGCTGTCAGGGGCGGCTCCACGTGGTAATCTCACTGTCAGGGGCGGCTCCACATGGTAATCTCACTGTCAGGGGCGGCTCCACATGGTAATCTCACTGTCAGGGGCGGCTCCACGTGGTAATCTCACTGTCAGGGGCGGCTCCACGTGGTAATCTCACTGTCAGGGGCGGCTCCACGTGGTAATCTCACTGTCGGGGGCGGCTCCACATGGTAATCTCACTGTCAGGGGCGGCTCCACATGGCGGCCTCACTGTCAGGGGCGGCTCCACATGGTAATCTCACTGTCAGGGGCGGCTCCACATGGCAGCCTCGCTGTCAGGGGCGGCTCCACGTCGTAATCGCACTGTCAGGGGCTGCCCGTACTGGCATTGTCCAGCATGGGCGCCAAACAGGTATAATGCGACTCAGCGTCATTGACCTTGTGGACAATGGCGCTCATTGTGTACAAAATGTATCGGTTTTTGGTTAAACATAGAAACACAATGGAATTAACGAAGGCTGTATTGTATTCACATGTGACACAGAAATGCAAGAGCATGACATTGATATGGGGCAATATGTGATTGTTGAAGGAATTAATCGGCGAAGTGATGTTTTTATACAGTTGCATTGTGCTGCAATCAGGTGAACTTTGTACCATTTGGCGCTTTGATCGGACGTGTGGAAGATTTTGCAGATGAATGTCATTCTCCGGGTACAGCGACATGCCGCTGAAAGTGGGACCTGACATTGCAGCCAGCAACCTCTGTGTCTGTCGCAGCCAGCAACCAATGTGAAAAGCAACGTTACACGCATGGCTGTAATTTGCGTAGAGATAGGTGAAACCAGCTACCAATTACCAGCCGGAAGACGAAGGCGAGCCTGTGAATGCAGAGAGCGACGGTCTTTCTCTTTTGCTGTTTCGAGTCTGTTTTCTACGGGATGGTGTTCCTCCAAATGCATATAAAGCCTGCCTCTAGGTTTCAGGAGCCCATTCTATTTCATATGTCCCTCCCTGTCGAGGGGCGGATCCAGGGAGCAATGGGGAAAATATGAACTGCCAACCGTCCCTTCCGCCACCACGGATTAGCCCGATGTACATGGTCTGTGGTGCCCCCAAAATCCGAATCCATTCGCGCTGCCACGCGTGGCTGAAAGCTGGTGCCGGCGTGTGGTGAGGTCGCCCCCTTGGATGCACTCAGCGTACTTCTGGGAAGTGGCGAACCGTCGGAGAGTGGTGCCTTTCGGAAGAGTGCCACTCGGTCAAAATACATAGATTCCCCATGTTCCTGCCTATGGAAGCTCTCCCATCCTTCCTAGCTTATCTTTCGTCTGAGGCGCTAGTCTGTGGCTCGGGCGTTCCTCTGAGAAGCTTCTGGGAGTGGATGATTGTGAAAGGTGGAGGGGCCCTGGGAGTTGATGGTTTTGTATGGGCCTTTGGCTCAGGCGTCCCTATTAGTCTATCAGCTCCTCTTCGCGGCGTCCATTTCAGTTTGGATGGCGTGGCGGCGGAAAGCGTACCATCTTCGTGTTAGATTCCTCACTCCGTCTCAGGCAATCTTCTCCGATGAACCCTGTACTTCCATGCCGTTCTGCTCCGTCTCAAGAGCTCATCTGCTTATGAGGCGCTCATCTCCGTCTCGGGTACCCTCTGTCTGCAGTACCAATCTAGATGGGCCCTGGGAAAAGCTGGAAGACCCTGAGATGAGGGCTCATGGAAGCTGAAGAGCTTTTGGGAGCGGAGGGTTCTGAAAAGTTGAAGAGCCCTGGGAACCCGGTGTTCTGGGAACTATATCTCCCATAACAGCCGAAGGCATCTGTTTTTTTTAGCTTGCCCGAACAATGGGGAGCTCACTATATATAAGTTGTACTGCGCGCGCAAGCGCGCACGCATACGCACACACGCGCGCACACACACACACACACACACACACACACACACACACACACACACACACACACACACACACACACACACACACACACTCTGTCGCTACTCTTCGCCCGCGACCAATCGGCGTGAGAGATTGGCGACGCTACATGACTGAACGGTCGACGTGTCGTAAAACCAATAACCAACACACGCACGCACGCACGCACGCACGCACGCACACACACTTCTTTAGTGTCTTGCTTCCAGGGACGTAGAGCGTCTCGAAAAACGGAAGGGGTGTGAATATCGCCATTGATCCTTACCATATAACTACATATGCTATAGCTTCTTATGGCAACGGTTAATGGCTATAGCTTAGCGCTGTAGCTTTCCCAAAGATGACGTGACGGCTGGGGACGGAGGGACAGGCCTTCACCTGAATCCACTTTTCCTCACTCCATAATTGATTGTATGTATGAACAACACAAATTTTATTTATCTATTTGCTCACCCTATATATATATATGTGTGAAAACACAGAGCAATGGGAGCATAGCTTTATTAACAACGTTTCGGCTCACGCCTTTCTCAAGCTATGGACAATTTACAGGCATGGCGGTATTTAGCACTTGTCTTTTTCTTCTTTGGTTTTCTTCTTTTTTCTTTCTCCTCTTCTTTCTTTTCCCTTTACTTTTTTCCTCTCTCTTCCTTCCCACTTCGAACACAGGTCACGAGACATCAATCATAAAGCACTTCGCATGTGTTAACACCGAATGAACCAGACAGTGCAAGCAGTACATTGGAAACGACCAAATAAGTACGACATTGATGTTTAACCTATCCTTTTTTCAACATGTTCCACAACCAGTTCCGCTACAACACTTGCAATGTTGAAACTACCAGAAACACTATTGATATTTTCACGTGTGGCAATATACGCGGATTCCACCGTCTTCCGACACCTCTTCCCAAGTCCACCACTAAGAACAGATGCTCCTTTCCAATTTGGGAGATGGTCTTTTTCATCGGCATGCACCACCATAGCAGTAGAAAGTCTATGGTATCTGAGGTCTGAACGATGTTCCCCAATTCTAGCCACTATCCCCCGCCCCGTTTCCCCATAGTAACTTTTTCACATCCTCCCGCGCAAGGAATTTTGTAGACTACGCTTTTTTCGTTCACGTTGTGGACCCCTCTCTTGACTATGTCTTTGATTTTCACCCCTGCTGAGAGACTGATGTTGATTTTATCTTTTGTGAATCGGGAGATGGTGACTGCTCCCTGTGATTCCGGTACTGATATGCACCTTTTTGTCAAAACTCGTTGCTTGGCCTTTGTCATGCACATCACCTTTTCCGCTTTTTGGCGCAACTTCACTATGAGACCCTCCGGATATTTCAGCAACTTGAAAGACTTGGATGAAAAGCAATTCTTCTGCGAGGCACTCAGGACTGCAGATACTATGAGCCCTTAAGAAAGCTCCCATTGCTCTGTGTTTTCACAATTTGTCATTCCATCTTAACTAGTACAAATATATATAAATATATATATATATATATATATATAATATATTCACCAATTCTGTGCATATCAAATCCCACCATGTCTGCCTACACCTGTTGATTGATTGCACCAACTGCTACACCTATACAATTTATATCTCCTTCCAAAAACAAAATATCGTTAAAATTCCACCACATGCCTGACTTCCACGTAAATACTCAAACTGAAAGTCTGTGTGTCTTGTCTAAAATCATAGTTTGTAGCCAGAGCATCCCTTCATTTTGTCATTTGATAGCAGTCCCCTTTTGCATTATCTCCGTGGACATCATCAACATATCGCAGTAATTGGAGTAGGCATCTTACCCATTCTGCTCCATCACAATGTTGCTTGATGGTATGCTATGACATCTGCCAACCTATCACCAATGCATGTGCATTTCAACTGCATCTCTATGTATTTGTTCATGTATCTTACCAATCGTGTGATGTTAAATATGCAACATTCGCTGATTAAAATGAACTTGGGATGCTATTCGCTGATAAATTGTCAAGTCCTTACAACATTGCGATGCAGCTTGCAGTTTACGCCGCTCATGGAATACCAGTTATGGAACTGGGTATAAACAGCCTTTGTTTTGCTGAAGGGGAAGCTATGATGTTTGTTCAGCTAAGCCACATATAATTTAAGTCATTGTCTTTTCCATTATTTTTATAATGGCAAGCTTTTGCATAGTACACGCTTTTGCTGTTTGTACGCACACCTCATTGCGCCGGATTTGAAAGAGAAATGTTAACTGCTGCAGTACCATCATAATAGATTATCTAGCCTTCCAAGCTTCATATTTTCGTGGAAATTGGTAACGTTTCAGTATCGCAAGCCCTCGCCTTATTATCCATAACGAGAGTCTGTTGAAAAACTTGGCGTGGAAAAATCCAACGTATGGTGCCCCGTGCGTTTCGGGCTTGACCGCTTCGAGCCTCCTCATGTGTGACGTCATCGATACGAGGTTTTTTTTTAAACGATGACAACCCTAAACTGAAATTATTAAATCATGCCTTAAACGCTTCTCTTGTGATCAAAATACTTAAATTTTGTTTACGAAATACTACTACCGTTTTGTCTCAACCAAAAAACCATTTCATGAAGCTTGTCGATTATTACCGTGGCGGATAGTTCGATGGTCCGAGTGGCTTGTCACCGAAGCAGGACATTTTAACGCGGTGGCAGACTGCATAACGATAATTAATTTATATAACTGATAACATAACTTTTTTAGTAATACTTTGGGAAATTTCCATTACTACTGCTGCTCCTGTGAGAATTCAACTGGGAAGCCATTGAGAAGCGACTAGTTTTCCTCAGATATTGTATTAAAGCATGAATAGCGCTGTATCTTGACAATTCGGCGCCGTATGGAGACATCAGTACTGCTTTATTCTACATTTATTTTGGACGCCATGTGGTGTACACCTTAATATTTTACTGCTTGGAAAGATGCAAAAATATTACCAAAAACGCAGCTACGCTTAGACCCTTACCAATTTCGGGAGCACGAGTGCACCGATGATTAGATGTAGGGACCTCAGACGCAAACGTATTGCAATATTTCCGTCAGATGTCACTGCCCGCCGAAGCCGATTACAGAGCCCTTTCCGAGGCTGCGCTGCTAATGGACAGCATAAATACGTCGATGTTGCTCTACCGTCTTGACTTCAGAAGGCGGATGTCTCGGAATGTACCTGCTATGACGTGCTAACCGAAAAGCCATTATGGTGCGGAGCTCAACAAAATCCACATGGGTGAGTGAAGTCGATGCGCCTTAAAGCTAAAATAACTAATTAATTCAGCAAAATACATCAGCATCCTTACCTGTAATGACAACGGGAACACCGGCTGACCAAGGATAACCTTAACCTCATTTCGGGCCCGCCTGGACTGATTAACTTTTTCAGTTGAACACATGGGTGCAACTGAAAAAGTTCAGTTGTGCAGGGTGGCTATGGAGGCTATGGCGCCTCACTCAAGGCGAGTCCTAACCATTAATCCTCCGGACACTTGCGTGGTAAGGATCACTGAAGAACTGCATGCCTCCTGCCTTTTCGGATTTACGTACGTCTGTATTTGCTCCGGTGCAAAACGGCAAAAATGCAAAAACCCCATTTCGCTAGGGAACATACGCAGAACAGATAGCTGTAATCATCCAACTCGGTATGTATTCATTCCACCATTGACAGCGGTGTGGCGGCTTCAGCAGGCCGCAGGGCTGACGCAGTAACACGTGAGGAGACCGCTGGCGCTGCGTGGGCGCTTCTGGCTGCCGTCGGTATTGTTCTGCGGTGACCATGGCGACGTGTGACGCCGCGGGGCATCCCAGAGCGCTCCAGGCGTACCGGCGCGGCCGTCGGTCGATACACTGGTGCCGGTGGCTGCTCCGACCGATGAGCCCGGGGACAATGCTGCCGCTGGGACCGGTTACTCCGCTCGGACTCTTATTTCTGGTCAGGTTTTTGGATGGGCGCTGTCCGGAATGCTGAGAACTGTGATAAGAGGGTGTGATGTTTTTTGTGCAATTTCGGTGGGCTTCAAGATCTCATTTCTGTTCGAATGTTTCCGAAAGAAGGTTGGTAACTACTTTTTTGGCGGACAATTTAAGGCACTGCACATAGTCAAATTTGCATTAAATGCTTCGTATGTTAATTTTCCGCTCATTGACAGACACTTCAACAACTTCGAATGACATGAAGCTAAGTGGCCTTTTTGTAGATCGATATAACTTTGAATTGATTGGAGACTAATTTTGACTAGCGGTGTTAATATATTAAAAACGCACGGCATATTTACAAACAAAAAAGTGGTAGCATGCAATGACGCTTTTTACCGACAAAATATATACCTACAGAAGCATCCAGAAGGTCAGGCGAAAATAAACTGGTCTTTTGTTCCTCTGTAGACAAAGCTTTTTTAGACTCAGGATTTAAAAACTTTCTTCGGATTTGAATATCCTTGGACCTCAGAAGTATTGCTATGAATGTACCGTTGCTCAAAAACCAGTGGAAGCCGATAAATCGGCAATTATGTGTGCATCATCAGCTGTTTAGGGAGCCGTGGGTCCGCCGCGCTCGGTCAGTGTCGATAATAATGGAGTAAGCATATTTAAATGCTGCGGAAGTTGTGGATAGGGTGGTTTCGAGACCCAATAGCAGTGCCACCAGTGTTGACACATTGTGCTCATCAATGTTACAAGGTACTTACATCTGTTATGCTATTGCTTGTTTGTTATTGATTTCGTTGAATATTATTTGTGTCGTATAGCGATATGTATCTTGATCCATAATAAGGAAATGTGGGCTCTTTTAATCTAGACGGTGACAAAATCATATTCCTTCGAAGCGTAGGCTGGGAAAGTATTTTATATAAAGACATTGACCAGGCCACAACTAAAAATGTTTTCTGATGTCATTATTAAATCTGCAAAAGAAGCTATGTCCATAAAAATAATCGAAAGTAACTGAGCAGGCAAATCTGGGGTTATTTCTGAGCTGAAGGGAAATATGAGAAGACGATACAGATTATTTGGACTTTCCAAGAGGATATATGCACAGTTTAGCTGAAATAATTCGAAAGATCAGCGTAACCGAGTCACAGAGCCTAGCAAACCACTAAAAATTGTTTACATTGAAAATCAGCTTCGGAAACTCGGAGAATGCAAACAATCATCGAAAATTCCATGAATTCCTAGAGGGGATACTTGGCACTACGACTTCCCAAAGCATACCACCCCTAGATGGTCCAAATGGTACAATTGGTGACGATGCAGAGAAATGACAGTTTTGAACGCCCATGTTGCGGAACAATCCCAATCGCCGAATAATTTGCAACAAACCCTCTACGGACGCATAAGATTATTATAGCATTCCAGGCCTCGCAGAAATGCAAGTTATTGAAAGTGAAGTTCTTCAGCAGCTCAACCATCTTAATCCAAATAGTCAGCAGGACCGGATTAAATACCTTCCAGACTGCTCTAATTACAGTTCTTATCTACGAATCCCTTACTAAATTATTCAATAAACCGTAATCATTCGGAGTTTTCCCCATGGAATGGAAAAGAGCTAACGTATCGCCCATTTTCAAGAGCAAATGGTCATGCTTGAATCCCACAAATTATACGCTAATTAGTCTCCTATCATGTGTGTCCAAAGTCCTAGAGAACCTGGTTTGTAAACGAATTTGTTCACACATGATGGAAAACAATGTACTTTCAGAGAAGCGAAGTGGTTACCCAGCTACAGTGGCTTTACTCGACACATAATCTATATTAACATTTGGATCGAATTCTTGACTACATGTATATATTTTGACATAATAAATATTTCGATGACAACTAGTAACTTAATCACGGCAGATTGAAAGGATATACTGATTGAAAAGATTGACGGTGTTCCCTTTAATCTATTTCTGGAGTCCCTTTGGTAAGACTAGAACTTATCATCACTTTAACAATGCGTACACAAATATATTTTGGAAAAGCAACCAAGTTGTATTGATCTAGATCCAACTGCCTGGAAATGACACGCTAAAACTGAAAGGGGCATGGAATGCGCCCCCCCCCCCCACGCAGGTTCATTAGCATTTTACTTGTATAGATTGTCCCCGATAAAGTTCTTAATCCACCACTCGCCTTGCGGCAGACTGGCCGCGTGCGAATTGTCTCACGGACTCCGCACCGAATGTCAGTTGTTAGTTTTACTTCAGATTAAGTTAGAAGTGGCTGACGAAGCTTGTCGAAGGTCAGTGCTCTTGTTTCATTTCATGGTAACATCGCCATTATTTTGGTGCAGGTTGCATACTTGTGCTAGCCGAGTTGATCACATGTATCAAAACAAATTTGATTGTCATTTGTGAAGTCAGATTTGTTGTCTTACCCAGAAGCAAACAAGTGGCGCAAGACCTATCGAAGCAAACTATGCATTCCTTGATTAAGGGGATGGAAGTGCACTATCTGGTGACCTGTAACATTGTATCCGTGTCGCGCCAGGCGTTCCCAGGAGCGTCCAGTGACGACAAATGAGCCAGATGTCTGTTTGTCGGTCGGACGTGGTAAAAAGAGCTGGATCAGAACATGATACCAATTATGTGCTGCAGTGACAGCACGCAAGAACAGCCTGCCTTCTGGGAGTAATTTATGGCCGTGTGCCTGGGAGATTCGCTACGGCTACGTGCTAGAATGGGTGATGCCGGAGTTGTATGGTTATTCTCTTCAGGCCACGCGTAAAGGTGCGCAGCAAAACATGCTTGTCATTAAGGATGCTTCCAGTTCATCCTCTCTGACAAAAGTCAATGTTCCAGAGCGGTTCCTTTTGTGAGTCAGGGACTGGTACTCTTTGTCTTGTTTTAACTCGCTTTCACAAAGAACGTTCGCACATTCTTTGAACTTTGAGAGGTAAAAAGTTCAAAGAACGTTTTCACCCCTACGGGCATGAGAATATGTATGGAACGACAGGCCCTAAGGACCTCCCTCTGTGATTTTCGAAGTTCCGATGGTTTAGTGTTTGCACTCTTCTGGCCCAAGGGACAAAACACGTACTTAAATATCAAAACAGATTTATAAACTGAACCGAAGATTGTGTCTGTTGACGCCCATGTTAAGCCTGATAATCTGTGGAGCGCATCTTCCCCTACCCAGTAACCTTTTGTCACCAGCTCCGTTTGACCTTTCACGCGTTCCCATGTCCCTGTACTCGACTGTTCGTCTGAATGCGACGAACTGGAAGAGTGAAGGTAGCTGCAGTTGGTCCTGTCTGGTCTGTAACGTTGTATCCGTGCCGCGCCAGGCGTTCCCGGGGGCGTCCTGGAAGACGCGCGCCTCCGACACACCGCTGCGTACTGTGAAGACGGTGCTGCACACATTGGCCACCATCTTCGGCTACGTTGTGCTCACCAAGATCGGCCGGATCGAGAACGCGCACAAGTCGGAGCTTATGGCCTACCTGGTGAAGGTGGTCACCTCGACAGGCGGCCAGCCCACGCTGAAGGCGACGGCGCCGGCGCCGGCCGCCAGCGGCGAGCACTCGCACAGCAGCGCCACCTCCTCACCTGGCAGCCACAACCTCTCCAAGATCACTCGCGACCAGCTCTCGGACATCTTCAAGAAGATCGGCTCCAAGGAAAATACGAAGGAGGTTGGTATAACAGCCAGGTCTGTGGCGGTACCGAAAGCACAGCTGCTATTTACATTATACACACACACACACACACACACACATATATATATATATATATATATATATATATATATATATATATATGTGTGTGTATATATGTATATGTGTGTGTGTATGTATGTATGTATGTTTATGTTATTACTATTTGGACAAGTTATACATATGTGGCACCGTGAGAAAAACTATATTTTAAACCACAGGCCTTCTTCAGGGTGACACATTACACAATTGTTTTTTTTAAACTTGAAACGCATAATCATGCACTCGAATTCCTGCGTTCAAAACGTGACACGTATCGCAACCTCTCGCAGACGCCTTTCGCCATTGACGCAGTGTTTCGCATTATATCGTTCGTCAGCCTTGCGAGAGGTTGCGATTCGTGTCACGTTTTGAACGCAGGATTTCGAGTGCGTTTAAGTTTTTGCGTTTTTGCGCTTGCGCTTGCGTTTAAGTTTTATTGTGCGTTTAAGTTTTTTTGTAATGTGTCACCTGAAGAAGGCCTGTGGCTTAAACGTTGGTGAAAATATAGTTTTTCTCACTGTGCCACAAGTATCTTTGCTCGTCTTTTGGAGATAAAAAATATGGTAGGGTCTTGTGAGGCTATTTGGTTATAACCTCACTTCTGAAGGCATATCGGTCCATATTTTCAGAAATCGTCGATGTTGTTCTTAATGCAGTTGATGTACTGACGTCATTACGCTTCACGCCTTTGGTTGTTATAAGATCGTGTCGCTGCACCGTCCATCTTTTCAGGGTTAAATGATAGTGAGGCCATATTTTCAGCTCAGTAACCATTGTTACTCCTCCGGAACTCAATGGTGGTCAGTTGAGAGTGGCCACGGGCCATTGTGTATCAAGCGAGGTATAAATCGCCGAGATGTAGCCAAACCTGGTCCGTTTAATATCTACGTTGCGGGATGAAATGAGATAGCGACTGATTTGTACGCATTTTATGCTTATCTTGTGGCTTTATCTCATTATGTTTAGCCCACTGTGTGGTTGGAATTGTCGCTACCCGACTTCCTGGGATATTTTTACCTTCATCCGTCATGGAGGGTTACTAGTTGAATGAGAGTATTTTCAATCGGGTACTATTGAATTCGTCTCAAAGCATTCGACGTGCCGGCTTCTACCCGGCGGCTTTATTTCAATTAGGATTGACATAACGAGAGGTTTCAACCATTACCTCCCCCTCGGACGGATAGCCGACGAAATATGTCACGTAAGTTAGGGCTCGTGCTTTTCAGATACGTTTGTATTCGTCGCGTGGCAAATGTGTTTGTTGAAGAACTCTGTATGTAGTGAGGTGAAAGCAATATCACCCACATGCGAATATTTCGTGAATGTGTTGTGTAACGGGTTTTCGTCTCGGGTATTGGCCCTTCAATGAAAATGATATCTCGGAGACATGCATCTGCACGCCTTGTCACGACTGACACTGTCCCTCCGGGTCGCCTGGTGTACTTCACTAAGCACCAAGCACTACTCAACCCGTGCCTATACGCGAGTTTACTCGACTCCCACTAAGCGGTGTCTTGTCTCGACAACCACTCGAATGCACACGGTATAGCGTCACTTTAGCATTCCTCTGTCGCCACACTTGAGCCGCTTTTAACTTGCACCGTATCGTATGTGTACACGTTTGATATCAGACGCTCTGATCAGATTGTGCCATTGCTGACCGAATGTTCGTTGTTAGCGCCGGTGGAAATAAGCATACAGTTGGACATGCTCGAGCACTGCCGCCACTCGCCCTTCAATGATTCTCACCACCATCATTTGGCCTGTGGGCGATTCCAGGACACATCGCCGAGGCATGTTCACCACAATCCCTCTAATTTTGATTAAAATTGACTCATCTGGTTATCGATTGATTGCGATGCTGATATTTTCAGTGTTCTAGTTATCAAGGATCACGAGATACAGGTCATCGAAATTTTGAGGTGAGGGCGAAAGTGCATATATTTTTTTAATTGTTATAATATTAGCAATTAGTGTACCAAACTGATGCATCATTTCTGAGAGGAAGAATTGACCAATGCATTAAAATCGTTGTGATTTCCTGTGGTCAACTTTAGATTATGCAAGCTTGTGGCCTTTCTCATTGACCTTGTGATATTTTGAAAAAGTTCTCTGTTGATTTTTCTTTATTTTCTTTACCACATATTGCCCCATCATTTGTCTAACTTTTGATGTCACTAACAAAGGCGCTGCCAAGCCCCCCCCCGCGAACCAAAAATACATTACGTGAAACAAGAAATTGTGAGATGTTCATCCCGGAATCCATAAATTTTGTGCGCGCCCGAAGCGATCTCTGTTCAGTGCCACTTTTTGGTCGGGCCCCCTTAAGAAAATCCTGGCTACGCCCCCGGCCAATAATGTTTTTATAAAGCTGACTCCACAATTGGTCACTGAGGTGAAATGTCACAGTTTGAGCTGATCTTCATATAGTGTTATTGTTTGCGACTATGAACATAGCCAATATCGGTGTTGTTTCGAAGCTGTTCGCTTATAGAACACGACGGTGGTGATATTGTTAAGTACGTCAGACGTCGGAAAAATCATATCTAGGTCATGTGATGCCGCAGAGGTCACATAATTGGATGTGTTAACCTTACCATGACATGGAGTGTTACATCAAATGAAAAACCTCGTTTGCCTTGTAAGAAATTATGTAAGTGGAATCCTTACATTTGTTTCTTGAGAATATCTTGATATCACACGATGCATTTCAGTTATAAGCACTTTTGCCTAAAAGTGAATCATTAATATAGCAGGTGCATTTATGTTATGTGCATGATCCTCTAAAGTTCAACACAGCACTATTCGAGGCAGAGACATGCAGTTCAGTTACGGAAGCGACGTACACGCTGGTCGACGTCTGCAGATATTTCATATATCTGCAGATGCTCTCGATCCAGCAGCACATAGCGATAAAGTCACCATGCCCTTCACAAGACGCGATTCACATAACCGAGCCGCAAGTTTATCGGGCATAATACAAATGTTGGTCGCTGAGACAAAGAGGAACTTAATCTTTTTGCCCATGCATGACTCATGCTTTTCAAAGAATGCTGAAGTGGTCAAATTTACCCAGCTAGTGGCCGTTGGAGTCTGGCGCGATACACCGCACGCTCAGCCGACCCACCAATGCTATCACATGTAGTTTTGCTTTGTTCGGTTGCCAAAACAAAATCCACTTACATCTGATTATTCAATCTTTCTGGTGGCTACAAATATTTTCAAAGTTGTGTTTTTTATATTTCCTGCGCAACCATCGCAGAAGTAGTGAACGTTCTCCAATTCTGAATACATTTGCCGTTATGCCGTATGTAAGGAACGGCAGAGACTGGAACGCTGCCAGTGCAACCGCGTTATGTGTTAGGGAGTCAGAACCTACACAACAAATACGGAAAGATCGTCGATCGCGGCCGCCTTATTTTCTTCCTAAAAAAAAAAACAGTGCGCAGTTAGCGAAAATTGCCCAAAAGTAGTTGGTTTTGTACTGCACATTTCGTGCCTTCTGCTTCTCGTACGGTTATAGCATCCCGCTGTCCAGGGCACAACCTACTAATGTCGTCACACTGGTCAAATTATACCACTTTGCTGTCAGTTCCTGTTTAGGGACGTGCGTGGCCTCGGCGACTTCCACCAACACCTCCGAAAGCATCATACAAAGGGGACGAGCGAGGCAAGACACGCATCGCCCACGTGTCAACAGGCCTCAGCGGCACGAGAAGACCACACCGTGACGAATTCCTACAAGGCACCGAACACCATTATACCATAACATCAAATTATCAAAATGTGGCCTCTGTGACCTTTCATGACACGTTGATGGATAACCTTGTTGTTCTCCCAGCAAAGTGTTCCTAAACGACACCCATATGGAATGCCTTGTATAATGCAGACCTGAAACTTCAGTTTAAGGGCAGATCGCTGATCCAATGTGACCACCGTGATCTTTGATGCAACTAAGTCTGATGTAATCGTGATCTATCACGAAAAGGCTATCACCAAAGGCCAAAGCACGAAGCCCATGTCGGCCACTTCTACAAAACACACAGATGCGCATTATTGAGGTCAGGTCAATGACCCACGTGTGACCTTTTAGACCTCTGGCGTATTTGACAATATTACCATCGTGATCTATGGGCAAGTAGCATGTAAATGACATCCATGTCGGCTATGCTCCTAGTCACGCAAAATAACACTATCTGAAGCTCATGTCATACACTAACATTGGTCTCTGTGACCCATTACGGATTCAGCTTCACAAAATAAGTATCGTCAGATAGGTAATTGATTGGACACCCACTAGCTAAAATTACAAAAAATAAGTTTTTAACACGCGCACTGCAGGAGTGGGGGGGCGAAATCCGCCCACACCTCCGGTTTTTCGTACATAACTCCAGATTTTATCGGTCGATATACGCCATTTTTGCATACCTGCATAGAAATGACCAGCGAGTCGTGTAAAGCAAGAAAAATGGAAATCGGCCAAAACTTCTTCGAGTTAGGGACCGTTAAAGTTTAAAAAAATTCGTAGCGCAAGACCACAAAAATGGGCGCTGATGCGCTTCCCGTATATCCGCAAAAGGGAAGTGTTTTTGGCAACACTAGTGACTTGTTTGATGTATATTGATATGCTATATAGTTTCAAGGTCATGTTAGGTCACCGAGGTCAAGTCAGGTCAAGTTCATGACAGGCCAATGGAACCAAACTTGGTCAGCTGGAATGTTGTCACAAATGCACTACTGTTTATCATTGTGTACCTAAGCGTTTCCATACTTTATTCATGTACTTCACTGCTTTCTTCGCGATTGCGCCGAGCTGCCCGACGGAGCAGTCGGGCGGGCGGCTCGGTTCCGGTAACTGGAACAGGTAACTGACCTGATAAAGTGCTGCTATATAGGTGACCTGAGGTCAAATGTCGGGTCCAGCATCTGTATTGCATCATTATTAATGTCCAAAACATCATTGATGCCTATTTTGGAGCATTTAAACACAATCACAGCGATCCATAACAATGACAAGCCAAGCCACGCAAACCAAGAAAATTTTGACAAATGTGACCTCATTTGACCTTGAAGATATTGACCTAAGGTCATGCAATTTGCACACAACAGAGTTCACTAACGTACCCATCCACCCTGCGAATTTCGTTCCTCCAGCTTTAATAGGAGCCGAGATCTTAGGGGGGGGCCCCCCCCCTCTAGTGCGCGTAATTTTCAGAGGCCCTCCAGTGCGCGTGTTAAAGGTCACGAGATCAAAAGTTGGCCTTAGAAGGTCACACTTGCCGTATTGCATTTGGCAGATCTTCCACTTTGCAATGATTATATGTATATATATATATATATATATATATATATATATATATATATATATATATATATATATATATATATGTGTGTATATATATATATATATATATATATATATATATATATGTATATATATGTATATATATATATATATGTATGTATGTGTGTATACGTGGTAACCTAATTGCGATCAATATATGAATTTTTTTGTTTGAACTTTCTCCGTGACCTCAAAATTTTCAGTCTTAATCTGAACCGTAGATAACTTCGTCACCCGTTTTATCAAATTCTGGACCCCTGCGGTTCCTATCTTTACCAATGGACTTCTTTTTTTTTTAATGTTGCATAGGATGCGATCACCATTTTTAATCAAGGTTACATATTTCATTACAATATCCCTACCCGTTTATGATATTTCGTCGAAGAACAGGAAGTGTCGGTGGATTCCGTGCACGTCTCCCTCCGGTGCGTGTGTTTAGTCATGCCCTGGGATCGGTTCCGTGCACGTCCCCCTCCGGTGCGTGTGCTTAGTCATGCCCTGGGATCGGTTCCGTGCACGTCCCCCTCCGGTGCGTGTGCTTAGTCATGCCCTGGGATCGGTTCCGTGCACGTCCCCCTCCGGTGCGTGTGCTTAGTCATGCCCTGGGATCGGTTCCGTGCACGTCCCCCTCCGGTGCGTGTGCTTAGTCATGCCCTGGGATCGGTTCCGTGCACGTCCCCCTCCGGTGCGTGTGCTTAGTCATGCCCTGGGATCGGTTCCGTGCACGTCCCCCTCCGGTGCGTGTGTTTAGTCATGCCCTGGGATCGGTTCCGTGCACGTCCCCCTCCGGTGCGTGTGTTTAGTCATGCCCTGGGATCGGTTCGCACTGGGGTAAATACACTTAAATAAACACACCGGAGGCCCTCAAAATGCACCGGGGCCGCACAGACAGCATGAGGGCCTCAAGAACAGGTTGGGGCCTGCAAAAAGCGACATAGTCCTAAAAAGAACAAAATGCGACAGATGCGAAGTTGCGACAGGCACCAAATATACGCATCGGGACCTTCTAAAACGCGCCAATCTCTCAAAACACCCCGGGTTCACAAGAAAAGTAGCAAAGCCCTAAAAAGCTTCGGGATCTCAAAAGCGTGCTGGGTCCGTAACAAAGGTGCACTGGGACCCTAAAGCACATCAGAAGACGACAAAATCGCAACAGGTCCAAAAAGGACACCGAACCAGCGCCTCAGTTCGGTAGCCAATCTGGAAGCATACTTAAACAAAGAGATGATGTGCGTCAATGTTCAGCGGGTATCCGGATTTCTTTCCCACCAGAAAATGTGAGAAGAGGAATGATCATCCAATTGAATTAATAGAATATTCCCAGCGGATCCTCATATGAAGCATTCCGTGACGTCAAATATGGCACAAGGCGCATGTGGCATCAATGAGCAAAACGCATCAGGCTTAGCAGAAACGGCACGAATTATGGCGAATACGTGAGGTGGGTGTAGGCATGCACGAATGGTGGCGACCGGGCGTTATGAACTGGTGCGTGAAATAGGAATATTTTAAATTTTAATTGATTTGAACAAGTGTGCTTTTTGTAGCGTGGGCTGACTTATGGGATTTCAGAGAAAGTAAAACTGAACAGGAGGAAGGGGCTGAAGAAACCCGGTGAGTTAGAAACGATGGAGGTCATTGATTGGGGCCCATTTATAGTAAAGTCACTAATTATTTAAATTTAAAAATAAACACTGAAGAAAAAAAAACAGTGGTCGAAATCCGGAGGCTTTAAACAAGGGGCCCTCCAAATCCTAGGTATGCCACCGGGAGTGCACCAGATCGAACGAAGTTTGAAATTGCTTAGCCCTCATTTTGTCAAGGTTCCATTAATGGCGGTCGTTATATGCCTTGAAGGATACTTCCCATGCACCACATACCATCTGGTGAGCTGCAACCAGCACCCCGGCCTCGGCGGGCTGTCCAGCATTTGCGCCTGATGTGCACCAGCTGACATTGCCTTACTCGGCACAGGGCTTGATGCAGCTGTACGAGTTCAAGCAGCAGCACGCCGACGCCGACATCCAGTCGTTCCTCGGCAAGTCGTCCAAGTTCTTCCAGAACTATGTGGAGCGTGGCCTGAAGAATATCGAGTCTGAGCGCCAGCGGAGCGGGGGCTGGTCTCGTGCTGTGCCAGCCGACGACCGAGGTCGGGTCTGGGAGCAAGAGGAAGCCGCTATCCAGGAGGGGATGAAGCGTGAGTACGGCAGTCTGCCCACTACCCCTGCTTGACTCCATTGAGAACTGAGGCTAATACCAGACCGGTAAAGCGGAATGTGGTAGTTTATTTCGCACAAGCGCATACTGTGGCCATTACTAGTGGCGAACCAATAAAATATCGGAAGACCATATGCATGGCACACATGTAGCAGAGGCAAACACCATGCAGTGCATTCTGATTTACCGATTCCGTTCGTTTATCAAGCGTTCTTTCAGTGTAACTTTAGTGTAACGCAGTGTAACGCACTTCCATATTGCGGAACGTCTGAAATAGTCTGCTGTGCGCGTCAACTGCGCTGATGCATAGGTGCTCGTCGCAGCATCTATTTTGGCGCGCGGCGAGTGAAGCAGTGCATTGGATCGATTATGGCGCTGGTGTGTGTCAGGGGTTAGATGATGTACAATGTCCGGCGGTTCACCGGTTACCAGCAAGGCCTTCTTTGGCATACATAGTCAGTGATATAATACCAGATTATCGACGTTCAACCATCTCGAGACGCTTCAGCTCAGCTGATATACGGTCGTATTTACGCCTACTGCAGACGATACGAGCGCAACAATTGATGCTTGTTTGTATCCAGTGGAACTGTGTGCGCCCAGGCATGACCTACTGGCAACAGCTAGCCTCACGACAGCTTGCAGCCCTGCAGCAGGCCAGACGTTACGAACGCATTGATAGTCGCACTGATAACGCGAATAGTAAACAGCGTCTGGCATGTCACGAAGCCAGAGTAACTCCCCAACACACTCAGCTACCAGTTGGGCAATAGGCGACCCAAAGGCGAGTCCACCAATACTCCGAGGTGGTTTGACTTGCTGCCTTACAGACAGGATCTGTAGCGCAAATGTATTGGATGTATTGTCTTGCCGAAGCGCAAATGTATTGGAAGGAAGTTGCGGAGCGTGCTGTGTGTGCCGAAAACAGTTAGTTGTGTTTTTGCGGCACTTAATCTCATATTGACTTCGTGCCGACAAACGTGACTTCACCGGTGACCTCGTGCCGACACACGTGACTTCACCAGTGACCTCGTACCGACACACGTGACTTCACCAGTGACGTCGTGCCGACCCACGTGACTTCACTAGTGACCTCGTGCCGACACACGTGACTTCACCAGTGACCTCGTGCCGACACACGTGACTTCACATGTGGCTTCGTGCCGACACACGTGACTTCACCAGTGACCTCGTGCCGACAGTCGTACAGTACAGTGGTGCAGTTCGTGCAGTCATGTGCCCTTTAAACCCCAATAACTAACTAACCAGTACCGACTTCTCAATCCATGTATGACATGAATGAAGATACACGATATGATATGAAGGGAGGAGGAGGTGATTGAACAGCACGAGAAGCGGACAAAAACTGGGCGATGTATGAAGTGCCTTGAACCGTGTGATAGTAACGGTGAAGAGATGTCTACGTGACGTCTGTCGGTGAGGAGGTGCCCGTGTAACGTGTGTTGGTGAGGAGGTGCCCGTGTAACGTGTGTTGGTGTCGGTGAGGAGGTGCCCGTGTAACGTGTGTTGGTGTCGGTGAGGAGGTGCCCGTGTAACGTGTGTTGGTGTCGGTGAGGAGGTGCCCGTGTAACGTGTGTTGGTGTCGGTGACGTCTGTCAGTGAGGAGGTGCCCGTGTGTCGGGGTCCGTGAGGAGGTGCCAGTGTGTTGGTGTCGGTGAGTAGGTGCCCGTGTAGCGTGTGTTGATGTCGGTGAGGAGGTGCCTGTGTAACGTGTGTCGGTGTCGGTGAGGAGGTGCCCATGTAACGTGTGTTGGTGTCTGTGAGGAGGTGCCCCTGTGTCGGTATTGGTGAGGAGGTGTCCGCGTATTGGTGTCGGTGAGGAGGTGCCCGTGTGTCGGTGTCGGTGAGGAGGTGCCCGTGTAACATGTGTTGGTGTCGGTGAGGAGGTGCCCGTGTATTAGTGTCGGTGAGGAGGTACCCGTGTATTAGTGTCGGTGAGGTGCCCGTGTATTAGTGTCGGTGAGGAGGTGCCCGTGTAGCGTGTATTGGTGTCGGTGAGTAGGTGCCCGTGTATTGGTGTCGGTGAGCAGGTGCCCGTGTAGCGTGTGTTGGTGTCGGTGAGAAGGTGCCCGTGTAACGTGTGTTGGTGTCGGTGACGTCTGTCGGTGAGGAGGTGCCCGTGTGTCGGTGAGTAGGTTCCCGTATAGCGTGTGTTGGTGTCGGTGAGGAGGTGTCCGTGTAACGTGTGTTCGTGTCGGTGAGGAGGTGTCCGTGTATTGGTGTTGGTGAGGAAGTGCCCGTGTGTCGGTGTCGGTGAGTAGGTTCCCGTATAGTGTGTGTTGGTGTCGGTGAGTAGGTTCCCGTGTAACATGTGTTGGTGTCGGTGAGGAGGTGCCCGTGTATTGGTGTTGGTGAGGAGGTGCCCGTGTAACGTGTGTTGGTGTCGGCGAGGAGGTGACCCTATGTCGGTATTGATGAGGAGGTGCCCATGTATTGGTGTCGGTGAGGAGGTGCCCGTGTGTCGGTGCCCGTGTTACGTGTGTTCGTGTCGGTGAGGAGGTGTCCGTGTAACGTGTGTTGGTGTCGGTGAGGAAGTGCCTGTGTAACGTGTATT
>JAOTOM010005010.1:245000-402500 GCA_034440615.1 Ashinkailepas kermadecensis | reverse complement strand
ATTCAACTAGAGTCGAGCACAAGTCTGGTCACAACTAAAAACATCGTACTAACATTCAACACGAACGATCTTCCTCTTGAGATTCGTGTGGGATACGTCCGGGTTAATGTTCGTATTTTCTTTCCCAACCCGATGAGATGTTTTAAATGCCAGAAATTCGGCCACACAAACCAGTATTGCCGCAATCGCCCCGCATGTGGCAAGTGCGCCTCTCACGATCACGGAAGTGAACATTGCACCTCTGCGACCCTCCCCCCGTTGTACAAACTGTGGCTCAGAACAGGACCCCACTCGTCTTATGACAGGACTTGCCCGATATACATAAAGGAGAAAGAAATTATTGCAATCAAACACACAAAGAGTAACCTTCCGGGGGGCTAGAGATGTATATGAACACACTCACCCCAGAATCACATACGCATCAAAGGCAAAAAATCATACTTTGATCCCACAACATACTCAGCCCGACAAGGTTTCTGAGCTCATCTCCCAAATGATAGCCTTACTTCGCTCCTTTGGAGTGCCCCTTACGCTGCCAGCAAGGGTCAGGCAGCCAACCCAAAACTACGTCGAGACCACCGAAACCCCACCCACCATGAGTGAACAAAACCCTGCACATGACACCACCGATCTGGCAGAGCGCGTTTTTTTCTTCACCAAGGACCCCAGAAGTCGCAGTTACACCACCCGTCACAGAGCGGGCTCCAGAAGAGTGGCATCGTGTCCAGCGGACTAAGAGGCCCGCCAAGACCTCCACTATCCTCGAATCCTTACTCGCCATACCCACCGAACCCACTCCCATCCAGTCTATCACTGCACCATCCAAAACCATGCCAATCTCCCCACCCCCACCAACCCTCTCGGATCGGGTTATTGGAATCTTCTTTGTACAGCTTGTACAGCTCTCTGGGCGCTAAATGATCACGCTTTGGTCGAAGCGCCCTTAAACCCGAATAACTAACTAGCTTGTACAGCTCTCGGAGATTTCCGAGGATGAGACGTTTTTGTACTTTTACTTTACTGCCATCAGAAGCGCGGACCGTAACGTAGTCGCTTTTGCCAGGACACATCCTACTCACACTGTCCGATTCGTAGAAAGATCGTATTGTTGCCTGATCTTCCTTGTTTATCAACCGAACTTTATGCAGCTTCTGAACATCTGGAAGGATACCGCATGCCTGTTTCATCTGGCGACTCTTCTTCACCATGTAATTTGGCGTCTCGAAGAATTCAGCCATACGGGTCTGCTGAAATGGCGACAGGGTCAGGATGGTTAGTCGTCTTTTGTAGTCGCTGCTGCTATGGAAGGCGACTTTCAGCTCCTCCATGAGACTGTCGTATCTGAAACAAAAGACCAACACAAATACTTACTAACGGTGCTACGAGAGGGAGAGATGGAGAGAAAGGAAAAATAGAGGGAGAGAGTACCTAATAATTCGGGAACTCGAGGGGTGGGGGCAGCGCCCCCACCCCAACTTCGGACGAGTTCAACATTGACCCTATGGGTGTTGCATGGAAGGTATTGATTTCAAAATGTCTCTTACTCTGCACCCCATCTCAACTTTGGCACAGTTTCCGTGACACTGAAGCTATCTCAAATAACTAAGGATGTTGTGCAAACAGATCTGTTGGTATGCTTAGCGCATTCAAAGGAAAATACAAATTAATTGCACGCATTTCGCAAGAGATTGTACATACCTCGCCAAGTCGTCATCCACTGCTCGCTTCTGCTGTTTTGCAGGCGTGGTCATAGGCGTAGCCATCTCAACTCCCAGTGAGTCTTCAAGTTTTCTTTTAGGTACTCTGCTTGCCTTTCTCAGCTTATCTCTTCCGGCACTTGCCCTCTGATCCTTGTGCATTCCTTCTGAAAAGGAATACCAATGGGGTTTACAATTACGGTTGTAGCAATTATAGGTAGGTATATTTATAAGAAGCGCATCAAGTCTGATATAAATGTTTTACAGCTACCCACGAATGCCGTGCCTAATTTTAATGCTGCAACGGCCACTTAATGGTGAAAATGTACTGAATAATTCAAATAGCACAAAAACCGCAACTAAATAAGAATTGGCTGATTATCTAAATTGCGAACAGGGCAGGGACCAGTGAACATCGGGTACTATAAAGAAAAATCGTCCAACTGATGCGTTGGATTATTTTAAGCTTCTATCCAACCATTTCGCGTCACCTTTTCAAACTGATTAGGACTGATCTTTGCCTCGCCTTTGATAGAGAGTTGCAGATATCCACCTCAGTGCCGTCACTCACTCCTCGGGCATTTCATTTGCACCTCCCAGGCGTCGACGCTACGCAAGCATGAGCGAGCAGGTAAGTAACTTACTTGCGCTGATGGGTGTGATGCCGAAAACTGGCGTTACTAGGTCCATGTCTTGACGACTGCCTTCTGCTTCAGATTGATGCAGTTCAGCAACATTTGCTGACCCACTGGCAGCGCTTGCATCGCTTTCCTGTGTTGAGCTGTGACTCTCGGCCTCAGCGTCAGGAAGGCTCTGGGTTCTTGGTCAGCATAATCTGACATTTCACACACAAAACCACACCTCTGGTAATGCGGGGATCGCTGACGTTTTCAATGAGGCTTACTGATACTTCAGCAACACTTTTTGTTATTCGCCTTTTATGACGACGATAAGGATCGACACAGTGACTATGCACCATTGCTTGTAGCGTTTATGCGCGCCCAAAAAAAAATCACCACGTCCTCTTTCCACCAGGCGTTCTCCAAAACTGAATCGTGCACTGCTCCAGCTGTGCCAGGCTGTTGTCGTTTCCTTCCCGATGTCAACCCCTCTGTTGTCCGCCGTCATTAACACCGGCGCCCTTATCTCCTTCGGAACCGCCACCAGGCTGGAGAGTATTGAGCTATGGTACGGGTGGGGTGTGAGGGAAGACATACGCGAGACAAACGCCTCGACGTTTATTTGCCTTTAACACGCGCCCTGGAGGGTCTCTGGAAATTACGCGCACTGGAGGGGGGGGGGGCGGATTCCGCCCCCCATAAGATCTCGGCTCATATTAAAGCTGGAGAAACGAAATTCTCAGGGTGGATGGGTACAGTTGTGAACTATATTGTGCGCAAATTGCATGACCTTAGATTAATATCTTCAAAGTCAAATGAGGTCACATATGTCACAATTTGCTTGTTTTGCGTGGCTTGGCTCGTCATTGTTATGGATCGCTGTGATTGCGTTTAAATGCTCGAAAATGGGCATCAATGATGTTTTGGACATGACTAATGATGCAATGCAGATGCTAGACCCGACATTTGACCTCAGGTCACCAATATAGCAGCACTTTATCAGGTCAGTTACCTGTTCCAATTACAAGAACCTGGCCGCCCGCCCAACTGCTCCGTCGGGCGGCTCGGCGCAATCGGCTTCGCGAAGAAAGGAGTGAAGTACATGAATGAAGTATGGAAACGCTTAGGTACACAACGACAAACAGTAGTTTTCAGGATGTGTAGGGAGTAATATGCAAAATGACATCAATCGCATGACAGTCATTTGCATTTATAGCTAACTCGGTCTTGCTGATAGGCAAATTAAGACACGGTTGCGTCATTCCGCCTTGCAGTGGGTTTCTTTGGAGTGAGAGCATAGTCCAGCAATTGTGATTTTGAAACTCTGATAGCTTCTTTTACACCCTTTACGCCGTGCTTTCTTCACTGATAATATAAGTTGCTATTTAAGATTTTCTTGACCAGTTTTCATAGCAATATGCCTTCTGAAGTACATGAAGTTTGTTTGATAAAAGGCGCATCAAAGCGTGCTTTTTGTGGCGGCATTTCTCAGGCCCGTACGGCGCAGCATTCACTGGCTTGGTGGTGTCCACAACTTCCCAGGAGAGTGCAGACGAGGTTCATTTCCAGACCGGCGAATACATTCAAACCGGGATTCTGCCAACAGAAATGAAGAAAGTCTGTAAGAATCCCGGTAATATGCCTGCAGCACGAGTGCAGATGCGAATTTGCATTCTATAATCGAATTATTTTTCACGGTGACGTTCTTAGGAAGACCGGGATTGTGCTGCAAGTACATGAAGTTTGATGCAATCACAGATTATTAGACTTTTGAAATTAGACCACGCTAACGATGCAATTTCACATGACTATATCGGGAACTACTGGCCGAGCGTACTTAGCCGCGTTGGCTATCTCGGAAACTACTGGTCCAGCGTACTTAGCTGCTTTGGCTATATCGGGAACTACTGGTCGGGCGTACTTAGCGGCGTTGGCTATATCGGGAACTACTGGTCGGGCGTACCTAGCGGCGTTGGTTATATCGGGAACTACTGGTCGGGCGTAATTAGCCGCGTTGGCTATATCGGGAACTACTGGTCGGGCGTACTTAGCCGCGTTAGCTATATCGGAAACTACTGGTCGAGCGTACTTAGCAGCGTTGGCTATATCGGGAACTACTGGTCGGGCGTACTTGGCGTTGGCTATCGGGAACTACTGGTCGGGCGTACTTAGCAGCGTTGGCTATCTCGGGAACTACTGGTCGGGCGTACTTAGCCGCGTTGGCTATATCGGGAACTACTGGTCGGGCGTACTTAGCGTTGGCCATATCGGGAACTACTGGTTGGGCGTACTTAGCAGCGTTGGCTATCTCTGGAACTACTGGTCGGGCGTTCTTAGCCGCGTTGGCTGTATCGGGAACTACTGGTCGTGCGTACTTAGCCGCGTTGGCTATATCGGGAACTACTGGTCGGGCGTACTTAGCGTTGGCTATATCGGGAACTACTGGTCGGGCGTACTTAGCCGCGTTGGCTATATCGGGAACTACTGGTCGGGCGTATTTAGCGTTGGCCATATCGGGAACTACTGGTCGGGCGTACTTAGCCGCGTTGCTTGGCGTGCAGATGTTATGCTGTCTGGCGGTCGGGCATTCATCACAGTCTGATGTAGCCTGCTGCTGGACAGTGGTGGGTTGGCGCTGATCTGGCCCGCTGCTGTCGGACAGGACTGAGGGCGCCGCCTGCTCCTCTGTCGAAGCGAATCCACCCCCACTAGACGCTGTTGTCGGGAAGAACTGAACGGGCCTCCTGCTGTTCTGTTGAAACCAAACCGGCTGGATTTCTTGCTGTGGCTGTGCGTAATATTTCCAAATGCTCCGATTGCTCTGTTTTCTACACCGACGGATCAGTGACCTGGTCTGGTGTTGGCTGCTCGTTCGTGGGTGGTCAGATTCGATAAACGGTATTCTTTACTCCCTGGGTATGTATGTGTCTACGCCATAATTATTTGCAATATGGAAAGCGCTCCGTTTTATTTCTCAATATTGCTATCAAATATTTGAATCGTCTCACACTCTGCTAGCTTGCTCTCACGCTCATCCGCCTACTGCATTCATCTTATTTGGCATCACGTATCTTAAATAGACTGACACCCTTTACGATAGCAATGCAATGTCAGTTTTATGTGGGCCCCAAGTCATGTTAGAGTTTATGGAAATGAAAAGGTGGCACCAAAACTTCATGTCTTAGCTAGTGCAAAGGTACCAGCAGCAGATTTGCTCACTGTGGTGAGCTTAACGATCCTGACAGAGTGGCAGCAGCATTGGTCTGTAAAGAAACCGTTCATTCTTAAACAGGTCAAAACATATGTAGGATACTGGCAGTCTGCACTCCGGAATAATAGAAGGGAAGAAGTGACGCGATGCACACTGCCTATCGGTCATATATCACAAACGCATAAGGTTTTTTCGGAGAAGGGACGAGACCGATGCACAGCTGCCGGTCCATAGTGACGGCTGTCGGAGCAGGGACGAGACCGATGCACAGCTGCCGGTCCATAGTGACGGCTGTCGGAGCAGGGACGAGACCGATGCACAGCTGCCGGTCCATAGTGACGGCTGTCGGAGCAGGGACGAGACCGATGCACAGCTGCCGGTCCATAGTGACGGCTGTCGGAGCAGGGACGAGACCGATGCACAGCTGCCGGTCCATAGTGACGGCTGTCGGAGCAGGGACGAGACCGATGCACAGCTGCCGGTCCATAGTGACGGCTGTCGGAGCAGGGACGAGACCGATGCACAGCTGCCGGTCCATAGTGACGGCTGTCGGAGCAGGGACGAGACCGATGCACAGCTGCCGGTCCATAGTGACGGCTGTCGGAGCAGGGACGAGACCGATGCACAGCTACCGGTCCATAGTGACGACTGAACGTGCCTTTATCTCTTTCACGCATATTAATTCCATCCGACAGAGATATTTGAAGGCATCTAGTATTACCGATGTTTTAGGTGAACTCCCCAAAGTTTATATCTCAGGTATCCCAAAATTCGTCAATTTCGTTGAAGAATTCATTGTTGTGTATGTTCCACCGGCGGTTCGGGCGGGTCGGTATAGGTTATGGTAGTGTATAGCACTGTGATGTATGCACCCATTGGTGTAGCACTATGAAGCATGCCTTTTGTGCCTTAAAAAGAATTGACTGACTTTAGACTAATGGACTTGCATCTCATCTAGCACACATCTCCCTTTTTATTTAATATTTAACGATTGTCCTGATTGCCTTTTGTATTTACATGCGTTCCTTGTCATCGCCTTTGTTCACGTTTCGCTTTAGCTCCTTAATTACTTCCGATATGTTAGTTATTGGCGTAATATAGCCGAGGTAGCTGACACGACCTGATATTTCAACTGCACACACTGCTGCTCTGTTCAGAGGTGGCGGAGGCAGCTTCCTCCTACGGCCGTTGGCGTGTACAAATGTCGCCGACGGCTGTCCCGTCCCGGAGGACACGCTCGACCTGCCTGGCCGCGGTGTGACGCTCCCCTGGCCGCGGTGTGACGCTCCCCTGGCCGCGGTGTGACGCTCCCCTGGCCGCGGTGTGACGCTCCCCTGGCCGCGGTGTGACGCTCCCCTGGCCGCGGTGTGACGCTCCCCTGGCCGCGGTGTGACGCTCGCCTGGCCGTGGTGTGACGCTCGCCTGGCCGCGGTGTGACGCTCCCCTGGCCGCGGTGTGACGCTCGCCTGGCCGCGGTGTGACGCTCCCCTGGCCGCGGTGTGACGCTCCCCTGGCCGCGGTGTTGTGGCCCCCCCCCGCGGGGGGTGGGGCTCCCCTGGCCGCGGTGTGACGCTCGCCCGGCCGCGGTGTGACGCTCCCCTGGACGCGGTGTGACGCTCGCCTGGCCGCGGTGTGACGCTCCCCTGGCCGCGGTGTGACGCTCGCCTGGCCGCGCTCGCCTGGCCGCGGTGTGACGCTCCCGGTGTGACGCTCCCCTGGCCGCGGTGTGACGCTCCCCTGGCCGCGGTGTGACGCTCGCCTGGCCGCGGTGTGACGCTCCCCTGGCCGCGGTGTGACGCTCCCCTGGCCGCGGTGCACGTGCTGGTGGAGTGGAGAGACGTAGACTCAAGGTGCCCTAGCCGGCACTGGGAGCACGCTTAGGCACAGCAGCTTACGTCTGCTTGGATGGTGGGTAAAAATCGGGCTGTGGATTTTGAGACGATGCCGGATGTTCTGAAGTCGACAGGTTTGGAAATTAGCCTCTTGCTTTCCGGTGATAATAGCCCTAGTATTACGAACATTTGAGCGCGTTTCCCCTGCCGTTGCCGTTCTGGCCCTGGCAACAACGCTTGACCGCTGTTGGCAAGCCGTTATCGCCGACCATCCGAGGCGTGGGTGCCAACTCCGAGCGGCTTTGTTTGGACCACCGGAGAACGGCATGGGTCAGTAGCCCGCCGGAGGTCCTGGTGGATGACAAATCCTCAGCACCACCGGAGAACGTCGTGGGTCAGTAGACGGCCGGAGGTCCTGGTGGATGACAAATCCTCGCCACCTCTCAGAACGGCTTGGGTCAGTAGCCCGCCGGAGGTCCTGGTGGATGACATATCCTCGGCACCTCCGCGGAACGGCTTGGGTCCAGCAAAACCAACATAATGGTTTTTCGTTAGGTGTGAGATGTTCAAACAAGAACAGTAGGATGTCCGAATTCGATACGGAAACCATGTCATTTAACATGGCTCTACATGGCTTATAATTTATTCAAGCATAATTCAGACCTAACAGCATACTCATACATGCACCTTTTCCTTTGTTTCGAGATACCTAATTTGAGGTAACTATTTCAGCGAATGTGATACAAAATACCTGTCGTTATCAACTGATATTATATAACAAACCACATCATAGGTAATCATCTTACCTGAAATTGTTCTAAGAGATTTTCATACATTACAATCCGCAATGGTGAGTATCAACATAATACTTGTCAACAAGATACTGTTCCAAATTAGATATGAAGACTTCATAACGACTCGTCGTGAAGCACGATGTCGATACTACGTTGGGAGGGATGCCAATTCAGTGTTCAAAGAGTGGTATATTCCACCCTATTTTACGAATAATTTATCCCTGCGTGGGTCAGTACCTCGCCGGAGGTCCTGGTCGATTACAAATCCTCGGCGGATTGGCGGCAAAACGTTTCGCCAGGTTATTGAGCGATTACCCGATAACGGATGCGTCCCCTGTATTTGTTCTACTGGGGACCACGGTACCTCAGTCGGTAGGATGTTGGACTCTTAAACGCAAGTTTGTGTGTTCGAATTCCGTAACCGACAGGATCACCGAGTCTGACCGCGACCAATCGGCGTGAGAGGTTGGCGACGCTATTCGGCTTAGCAGTTGAATGCGTTGTAAAAGAACCCAAGGTTCTTTTTCTTATCTGTTCTACTGCAGTTAATGTGGTCAGCCGATAGAAGTGGTGCTTGGTCTGTCCCACTGCAGTTAATGTGGTCAGACGATAGAAGTGGTGTTTGGTCTGTCCCACTGCAGTGCTGTTCTGCTCAATGTGTCGAGGCAGTTGACATTTCATGTGTTTATATGTTCTCCGACCACCCCGACACCGGTGACATTATCAAGCTAAAATATAGGCACTGGTAGCTTGCGACCTTTCTCAGCGAAAACAATCTAGGAGTTCGTCGCAGCATGCATTATAATTTAACGATCCTCGTACTATACTGGTAGCGAAATTATATCGTATATACTTAGCGATGTATCGTATATCGTATATATAGCGATATATCTTAGCGATAATATACTATACCTCGTAGCGATACTCGTAACTGCCGAGTAGTTATCCGCAAGCTTTCACAAGTCATCGTGTACCATGCTCGATAAGAACTGCCATGATTAGCCATGAACTGGCTTGGATGGCCACCGATTGACCGAAAATGCGAAGAAGCACCATTTGATTCGTGTCGTGGCACGCAAGTCCCTAGCTCGTGTCCCGCGGCTCAATCTCAATAACTGGCAAAAATGTCGACCGTTTTGCAACCCCACACTCCTACTTTTGAATAGGAAGAGTGCCGAAATACGCTCCTTGCAACGGGCGTATTTCGCCGCTCGGCCAGGGTTGAACCCGAACAGCCGGGAAACCGGCCGCGAGGTGCGACCGGGATTATTAATCTAAGCTGGGCGGCCCGGCGGTAACCTGAGCTGGGAGGTGGGGGAGGCGTAGCGATAGCCTTAGCTGGATGGGTCGGTGATAACCTGAGCTGGGGGTGGGGGCAGCCGTGACCTTACCTCAGCGGACCGGCGACAAACTGAGCTGGATGGTATCAGCGATAACCTGGGCTGGACAGGACCAGCGATAACCTGAGCTGGAAGTGGGGCAGCCGTAGCCTTTACTGGACGGACCAGCGATAACCTGAGTTGGGCATGACCAGCGATAACCTGAGCTGAACAGGACCAGCGATAACCTGAGCTGGAGGTGGGGCAGCCATAACCTTTACTGGACGGACCAGCGATATCCTGAGCTGGGGGTGGGGCAGCGATGGCCTTAGCTGGACGGACCGGCGAAAACCTGAGCTGGACAGGACCAGTTACAACCAGAGGTAGACTGGCCGGAGGTGCCGTGCACGGTTTGGGCTGGTGTCGTCAAGGTCAGCAGCCTGCGGCTGGCCAGCGCAGATCATTGGCTCGGTGGACTGGACTGGACGTGCATCGCACAATGTTAGCACGCTCAGCAGACAATGACTGCTCACCTACCTGCACACGGCCGCCGACGGCTGGGGCGGCTGCTGCCACAGACGGGCTGATGCCATCAGCGGGGCTGTCTACACGGCTGGGGCGGCTGCTGCCACAGACGGGCTGATGCCATCAGCGGGGCTGTCTACACGGCTGGGGCGGCTGCTGCCACAGACGGGCTGATGCCATCAGCGGGGCTGTCTACACGGCTGGGGCGGCTGCTGCCACAGACGGGCTGATGCCATCAGCGGGGTCACCAATAGGGACTGAGCGGTGCTTTGGTACTGGATATATATTGATGTATATATATATATAGATATATATATATATATATATATATATATATATATATATATATATATATATAATCGAATATTTCGGAATCAGGTTTTCACGTACGCATACGTCGTTAAAGACGACAGCGTTGTCTGCGTCTGCTCTTCTGCGCGTCTGCGCGTCGGTGTGTCTATGTTAAACTAAACAAAATACATGCTGGTCACAGTGACATCAACTGCCGGAGTCCACACGAGCGTCGCTGCTATCGAGTAACGAATATCTCTTACGAGGATATCTATACCTGCTACTTAATTTTAGCTAGCGAAGGCAACTTACATGTCTTGCCCATTGTGGGTGGCTACTTGGGACCAATGCGACGTTGTCAACAGTACTTTGGTCAAATCCAGTATTTCCCCATGTCAAATGTTCCTCTCAATCCTTCTTTCGGTTCATTTCCAAATCGGTCGTGAAGCACCTCGGCCAGTCCTCCCCGGTCCATGCAGTACAGTATGCAACATCATGCGGTGCGGAATGTTTGTGTTCCACACATGGTAGTGGTGGGTGGGAGGACATCATCTGCTCACACCTCTGCAAGTCACGGTGAGGCTCGCATCCGCCCCCGCTGACGTGTTGGTCGTATCTGATGCAACAGCACACTTCACCTGGCGACTGGCGCTTAGCGTTTGCCCACTGAGCAAACGCTTAGCGAATGAGTGGATTTATCCTTGAAAAGTATACTGTAAATTAAGATCATTCCATTGAAAACAAGGTTCATGTGCCTTCAAGGTTAGCCCTAAAACTGCCTGGGGAAAATAACCCTCCACCCTGATGTTTTCCAGAATAACTCCCGAGCCTTGGCGCCGATCGGGCCCAAATTTGGTCTACTTTCTCATGATGGAATAGTGGATCTTTTGGTAGCAACATTTTCGTCGGACGACTGGGTTTTTGAACCAGACTAGGTCAAAGTCAGATTATCGTTTCCGGGAAGTGTTGCTTTAAGGTCTTCCTCCAAGAGCAGTCAAAAATCCAATTTTAGAGATACGTAGGAGAATCTTGAAGTAATAGATAGGTAGTTGATGAAAAATAAAAATATTGGGTAGCCTCAAATGCGGTCCGGTAATGTAATAATGTAGTATGTAAGGTAATATTATGTAATAACTTATTTTTGTATGTGTCTTTAGCACTTCGAGCCTAATTGGATAGCGCACAACTCGGTATATGTGTGATAGAGAGCATTGTCTTTTATACGTACGCTAATTTTTAAGTCGACATTTGGTCGCTTCACGGTGGTATAGCCCGAAATGCATAGAAACCTTTCTCCCCTCACCCCCCACCACTTCTCCATACTGGTTGGTTATTGGTTTTACGACACGTCGACCGTTGAGTCATGCAGCGTCGCCAATCTCTCACGCCGATTGGTCGCGGGCGAAGAGTAGCGACAGGTGAGACTCGAACACTTCTCCATACTGAGGAACCGTCGCATGGACATTGAGCGGCACCTGGCAAGCCAAACAATGGTATTCCGTACTATTCTTAGATGATTGCACATGCATTTCAATGTATATAGCTTTTCTAGGTCATCTTAGGTCACACTGGTAACCTTGTGTGACTTACGTACGACCTATTTCGTGTCGTAATTTGATCTCTGAGGCTAATTTGTGGCGCTTAATTCGAATTCGGCCGTCTTTATTACCCAGGTAAATGCCAAATTTATGAATATGGCATACGCCATCCCCGGCCAAGGATCTGGTGTAGCTTCTGTTGGCCTATTTTTATGATAACTTACACAGCCAGGATAATGTTTGCGCTGAATTAGAATTAATTGCTCTTCCTGGGCCAAATAATGTCAAAATTACAGGAATGCAACTAGTTCAATGAGCTCGGTGACATTGCGTGGCATTAGATAATTTTGCATAAAGTTGGCTTACAGAGTAGTTTTTAGCCATAAATTCGAATTATGAAGTAGATCTTCCTTACTCCAATAATGCCCAAATTCCAGGAAGAAAAACATGAAACCCCAGATGTGACTACACATGCTTAACCAATTGTGACAACTTAATCTTTGGTCAGTCTTTGTCACCAGAATTGGTATCTCATCATCCCATGTCGACTGATCTTTGCTTCATCGCTTCATCGTTCTTAGTTTGTGATTTACGGTAAAATTACGCTCATATGCATACATACTCCGTTTTCACGCACCCTCCGCGTGACCTCGACCTTGAATTTGGGCTACAATAGCACCGACATATTCGCAAGGAGCTAAGATCATATTTGCCCCGAAAATTGTGTGTTGTTAGTGGCGAGGGGTCGACAGTCGGCGGCATGGATCAATCGGTCGCACGCAACTCAAACCCTGACCCACTTAACCTGAATCGGAGGGTAAATCGTAATGGAAAGGCAAAAGTTCTTTCTACCCTTGAATGCTTGAAGGACGTGGCTGCATGTTAGTGAAAACGGCATTTATTTTCGTGGCCTAGAACATAAATTAATTGGGAGCAAAATCCCCCCCCTCCCTCGGATCCAAGAGTATGGACTGGGGGGCGGTTGTTCTAGGGTTAGGACGTGCCATGAAATCCAAGTTATACACCATAAATTTTGACAGGACAAGGAAATGCATGAACCGTCTCAATGGTTATTCCACGAAAGAAAAGGGAGCACCCGGTCGGTGTTTTTGAAGACATCGATAGTCTATAATATGGTTTGGTGTGCTACCTTTCACGTTGGCGCATGGAGCAAAAAGTGTGAAACATTGTATGCGTTTGTCCAATGATAGTTTCTCTTGTGCTGATGGCGCTTGTTTACGGCAGTTGGGGGGTGGCTGCTTTAATCTGACTTGCCCGCTGAGCTTTCGTTCTGTCTCATTGCACCTGTGCCATTCGGGGATATCACGACAACATCGTAGCGACAGGTATGACATTTACAATCGAGTTTCACTCATGATTGATAGTCATCTTGCGACTGCGCAGCGCTTGTTAAATGGGGCGTGCAGTGCAGTCGTGAGTACAGAAGCACGTTAGTCAATGCCAGCATTAAGTACTACATAATGTAAAAATGCACATCTCTCGCCTTGTACCGGAATATCGGCATTCCTTTTTATCTAACTTGAGTTTATGATGTAGCAGTGGGGAGAAGGTCCTTTCCTCAGCTAAATGAATCAACACAGAAGCCGTTCATTCCCTTTAATTTATTGGTTGGTGTCACCCACCACAGCGCCAAGCTGCGTGTGGGTGTCCGGTACAGCGTCAGCTGATGGTCCGCCTCCCCAAGGTGTCCGGTACAGTGTCAGCTGATGGTTCTCCCTCCAGTGTCCGGTACAATGTCAGATGATGGTCCGTCTCTCTCAGGTGTCTGATACAGTGTCAGTTGATGGTCCGCCTCCCCCAGGTGTCCGGTATGGTGTCGGGTAGTCATCAACAGCCGGTCGCCGACGCGGCAGAAATCGAAGAGTACCGTCGCCGACTGGCCAAGTTCAGGAAGAGCTAGCTGTCCACTGCGCCGTCGTTGGCCTGCCACTGGCCTGGCCGGCGCCAGTGTCAGTGTGTCCGTCTGCAGTATCGGTTCGGTGCCGCCCGCGGCGGCCCTGTGCAGTCACTCCTGCCGTCCGCGTCTGACAGTGCCGGCCGCACGTGCTATAACATTTCCAACAAACAACCGCGTCTGACTAACGGCCCGCGGTTGCGGTTCCCTTCATAGGCTGTCCAGTGTTCCCTTTCTCGTCCCTATTGATGATGTCACCGCCCGTTCATCTGTTTACAATTGCACTTGTTTTTAAAGCTACCAGACGTGTTTAACGAGGCATGGTCTCATGATTCTGTCCTGCAGTTTTTAAGGGAAATAAAAATAAATGCGTAGATTCGCTCGTGTTTGAATGAATGTGGCAGTGAGACGGGCAACGTCGCGGATCAGAACGTGAGGAATATTATTGTAGTGCATCGTTCAACATTTTCTATCATAAATTATTATATTAGGGGGTTTTCTAGTCGCACCACTAAACATAGCTATGGTTTTCATCAAGTCACGTACCTGACCTATTACGTAATGACCTTTAACTTTAATTTTAAGTTAGACCGCTCAATGCCACAGCTTTCTGAGCATCGCGGTACGTCAGCCCCCGTAGCTCCATAGCTGGGAGATTGTTCTCGTGTCGCCAGGGTGGCGTGGTGAGGAGCTGCCCCACGAATCCACCAGCTGGTCTCTGACCAGCTATTCCTTTCGCCGAGTTCTGACAGTCTCCAAAATAGGTGCGAGGCCTCTGTGTCGGAATCTTCATCGTTCATGGGTTTCCCGTATTCTACGTTATTGACTTCTAAAAGCGCGTGCACCAAATAAATGAAGGAATGCAACAGGACACCGCATAGCCCACACGCAGCTGTGTAAAACGACAAAATACAGTAAATCGATCATAATGATGAGACATAGGGTTACCTGGAATTTACACCTCGTCTACTCTACGGCGCTACTCTGCGTCTAACTACGCCACCTAGATATAACAAGTATGCTGTGCTGGTCTGTATTGAACGTCTTACTATGTCGCCTGCCTGACAGTTGTGGAGGAAGAGCCATTCTGAACATCTGACTACGTCGCCCCACCTGACAGGCAGGCTGTGGGGGCTGTTCTGAACATCTGACCACGTCGCCCCACCTGACAGGCAGGCTGTGGGGGCTGTTCTGAACATCTGACCACGTCGCCCCACCTGACAGGCAGGCTGTGGGGGCTGTTCTGAACATCTGACAACGTCGCCCCACCTGACAGGCAGGCTGTGGGGGTTGTTCTGAACATCTGACAACGTCGCCCCACCTGACAGGCAGGCTGTGGGGGCTGTTCTGAACATCTGACCACGTCGCCCCACCTGACAGGCAGGCTGTGGGGGTTGTTCTGAACATCTGACCACGTCGCCCCACCTGATAGGCAGGCTGTGGGGGCTGTTCTGAACATCTGACCACGTCGCCCCACCTGACAGGCAGGCTGTGGGGGCTGTTCTGAACATCTGACCACGTCGCCCCACCTGATAGGCAGGCTGTGGGGGCTGTTCTGAACATCTGACAACGTCGCCCCACCTGACAGGCAGGCTGTGGGGGCTGTTCTGAACATCTGACAACGTCGCCCCACCTGACAGGCAGGCTGTGGGGGCTGTTCTGAACATCTGACCACGTCGCCCCACCTGACAGGCAGGCTGTGGGGGCTGTTCTGAACATCTGACCACGTCGCCCCACCTGACAGGCAGGCTGTGGGGGCTGTTCTGAACATCTGACCACGTCGCCCCACCTGACAGGCAGGCTGTGGGGGCTGTTCTGAACATCTGACCACGTCGCCCCACCTGACAGGCAGGCTGTGGGGGTCGAGTTGACGTGACAGAATCATGTTTCGCGTCGCATCAGCGCGGCATGCTGACTCCGTAATTGTATCGCGTGGTGAAAAAGTGAGCGCCGTGCAAACTAGGTCCAATGCTCGGCGCCTGCAGCAGGTCATTTCCGAGTGCCTTCGCTTCACGACATGGCACAGTGGAGCGGATGAGAATCGCCTTACCTGCCGACCCTGGTGCCTCTTATCGGCACATGTACTAGCCTGTGCCTACATAGACTCATTTACATTCTAGTCCGTATGCGTACTACAAGCCGTACTTGCAATAGTGCAGTAATACCTGCGTGGGTGTTACTTTATGAAGTTGGCTTGTGGGGGGGGGGGGGGAGGGAAAATGACCTTTTTGATGGCCAAAACCTCGAAACACATTTTTATCTAGTGTACGCCCGTAGGCCCAATGGTTAAGTTTCAGTCTGATTGGGGAGGGGAGAGGGGGGGGGGAAATAAATGATTGAGAGGGACAGTGGCGCCCTTAGCAAAGAAGCGACACCTCTCAATGCCTGGCTTTTAGAATAGCACAATGAAATTGATCGAGTCCATGTTTTTGCGCCTGGATCTCGATGTTACGCTCTAAGTTGGAATGTGCCTTAACCCTGCTCCAGATGTTCCATCTCATAGCAGCGAGAAAGCGGACTACTTTTCACTTGTTCCCGTTCTGGTGGATTGTTTTGCAGATCAGTATCAAGAAACTGGGTGTTTTTGTCATGCATGATTACCTTTACATGTGGGATGCATTGTGACAGACCATTTGTAAATGCAAAGAGTATGACTGGGTACAATGTGAATCCTTGAATCACTCGAAGAACGAGTTTTAAGTCACTTGAGCGGCCTCTGACACACTGACAGCTACTGGCGTAGCCGCAGAGTTATTTTACCCCGATGCCGTACCACTCCAGTAGCGCCAGCAAACAGCCATGCTCGATGCCGTACCACTCCAGTAACACAACAGCTATGAGCAGCAGCTCAAAACAGCTATGCTCGATGCCGTGCAGTGGCGTACCGAAGGAGGGGGGGGGGGGCATTGGAGGCAGTTGTCGTCCCCCCGAGGGGTTGTGGGGCCCCAACAAATTGCACCTGGGCCCCTAAAAATCACATTGGGGGCCAAAATATCGTTCCGGGTCCCTAAACATGACGCTAAGGGCTCCAAAAAGTGGATCGGGCCCCTGAAAATACCACTGGGACCCCGAAAAAGCCGCGCCGTGCTCTCAAAAAGTCGCGCTGGGGCTCCCGAAAATCACGCTGGGCCTCAAAGGGGTGGACTGGGGCCCCTAGAAACCACGCTGGGGCCGAAGAAGTCCCGCCGGGTCCCCCGAAAGTGATGCTGCTGCCCCCCCCCCCCCACAAAAAACTGGCCGGGTACATGAAAATATCGCTGGGGCCGAAACGTCGGTCCGGGGCCCTTGAAAATTGCGCTGGGGCCCCCAAAATGTTGGACTCGGGCCCATAAGACCACGCTGGGGGCCTCAAAAGTTTTGCAACTAGGCCCTTGAAAATAACGCTGGGGACCCAAAAATGTCGTGCCGGGTCCTTAAAAATCACGCTGGGGTCACAAGGGTTCCCGTCTGGGCCCCTGAAAATCACGCTAGGACCCAAAAGAGTCGTGCTGGGTTCTTGAACATCACGACGGAGACCCGAAAAGGTCGAACCGGAGCCACTGAAAATCACCCTGAGCCTGAGAATACCAAAAGGTCGCGCCCGGGCCCCAGGAAATCATGCTAGGGTCTCGACAGGTCGCATGGGGCCCAGAAGTTTCATTGGGACCACCCAAAAAATGAAGCCGGAGCAACGAAAAAATTGTTCGGACATGGAAAATTACTCTGCGGTCCAAACAATTGCTCCAAAAGCCCCAAAATGTGCAGTATCTCCAAAGACGTGGAGGCCAGTAAAATTCGCGATAGGAATCCCCACATTTGACGACGGGGCGCAAGCAATCGCTCTTAGACCCAAAAATCGCGTCGCTGCCCTTGAAAATCACACTGTGCCCCCAAAGGGTCTCACTGAAGCCCCACAGCTCGCAGCTGGTTTCAGAAAAATCAATTCCTACCCCGAATGTCACTCTGTGGCCACACAAATTGCGTAAAAAAATAACGCGTTTGATCCCGGAATAGAGGCGTGTTTGGGCACGGAAAAAATGCACTGATAGTCCGAAGAATCGTACCGATGCCCAAATATATCGCGCAGGGGCTTACAAAAATAGAACTCGACCCCGAACTTCGTCGAATCGACCCGAGCACCGGAAAATTCAGAACAGGTCCCAAAAGTTATCCGAAGGGCCTTTCTACTCTGAAGCAGCCGCAATGGTGTACCAAAGAGGAAAATTCCCCCTCCCTCCTGAGGGAGTGGGCTCCAAAGAATCGTGCCGGGTCCCCAAAATCTCTCTGGGTTCCATAAATTGTTGAATTTATTTTTTGCGTTAAAGTTAAATTGCGAAATGACCTATGCAGTCGATGCGCCCCTAAACCACACACACGGGTTCCATAAATTCGCGTCAGGACCACCAGAATTCGCGTAGGTGCTCCAAATAAATACGGCGGGCACCAGAAAACTTGCGCCGGGGCACGCCAAAATCGCCCTGGGGCCCAGCTAAGTACAACACGTCACAATAACTCGTGCCGAGCCCCCCCCCCATATCGCTCTCGGCACCCAAAATTCCTGTCGGTAGTCCCAAAAATTCGGGTCGGGTCTCCAAAAATTCCCCTCTGGGCTCCCAAGAATTGGCATCGATGGCCCCCAGTGAGTTCAGCGGGACCACAAAAATCGCAAACGGGCCCGACAGAAATACAGCCAGATCCCTCCAAAATAAGAAGATATCCGAAAAATAAATGTCTGAGCCAGGAAAATCGCTCCGGAGCCCAAACATACCACGAGGTGGTGCCTATAAAATCGCGTTCGGCTCCGGAAAAAAACACCGGAGCTTGAAAAATCGCGGCGGGACACAAAAATATGGCACCTGGGCCAGAAAAATCAGGCCGGGACTCGGACTTTTTAAAGAAATCAGAAGAAGTCACCAAAAATTGAATCGAGCCCAGAAAACTGGCGGGTTCCACCGAACTACGCGTCTGGGCCCGAAAAGTCTCGCCGTGACCACGAACAATTATACCAGAGCCCCCAAAATCGTGCTGTGTCCCACAAATGTACATCAGGAGCCCCAAATACACATAGCTGGACCCAAAGAACCCAACGGGAGGCCGAAAATGCACCTGGCCCTCCAAACGTACCGAGTCTCGCAAAAAGCGGCAGGGCCTTAAAACATGCGTTGCAGCTCTCAATAAACACACCGGGAGCTCTAAGAAGGGCAACGGATGCCCTGAAAACACACAGGGACCATAAGACCGCGTGGAGCCTCACGAACAGGCTTCGGCTCTCAAAAAGCGATATGGTCCTAAAAAGGAACAACAAAATCAGGCACTAAATGAACACATCGTGGTCTTCGAAAACACGCTGGTACCTCAAAATTATCGTCGGTGCACAAAAAAGCAACACAACTCTAAAAAGAAACGGGGTCTAAAAAATGTGCCGGGCCCGTAACAAAACTAGGCCGCAGCCCTAAAACACATCCGTAGACAAAAAAAAACGCAACCGGTCCCCAAAAAAGAACATATGGCTACGGCCTCGGTTCGGTAGCCAATCTGGGGTCGTATTTAATCAAAGATATGAGGTGCATCAAAGGGGACGAGTGGTCTAGGGGTAAGATGCTCATCTCGCAATCGAAAGCTTGTGGGTTCGAATCTCACCTGTCGCTACTCTTCGCCCGCAACCAATCGGCGTGAGAGATTGGCGACGCTATATGACTCAATGGTCGACGTGTCGTAAAACCAATAACCAACCGAGGTGCATCAAAGCTCAACGGGTATCCAGATTTCTTAGCCACCAAAAATTGTGAATTGTACAGTTGTAATTTCAGCAGTGTGAGGTCACTTATCAAGGGATACCAAAAGAGGCCTTCTAACAGGATGGGGGAGTTAGGGTTCAAATCCGGTGGCTCAGAAACGATGGTGGTAGATTGGGCCCCGTCCAAAGTACAATTAAATTGGTCACTAATTATTGTATTTAGAAATTAAGAATGGACCATTAAAAAAACAAATATTGGTCGAATCCTGGACCTTTTAAAATGGGGATAGGTGGGCCCCTCCGAATCGATCCCCCCCCCCTCGAGCGCAAGTCTTGGGAATGCCACTGATGCCGTACCACTCCAGTAGCTCCAACAGACAGCCATGCTCGGTGTACCACTCAGTAGCTCCAACAGACAGCCATGCTCGGTGTCGTACCACCCAGTAGCTCCAACAGACAGCCATGCTCGGTGTCGTACCACTCCAGTAGCTCCAACAGACAGCCATGCTCGGTGTCGTACCACTCCAGTAGCTCCAACAGACAGCCATGCTCGGTGTCGTACCACTCCAGTAGCTCCAACAGACAGCTATGCTCGGTGCCGTGTCACTCCAGTAGCTCCAGCAGACAGCCATGCTCGGTGTCGTACCACTCTAGTAGCTCCAACGACAGCCATGCTCGGTGTCGTACCACTCCAGTAGCTCCAACAGACAGCCATGCTCGGTGTCGTACCACTCCAGTAGCTCCAACAGACAGCCATGCTCGGTGTCGTACCACCCAGTAGCTCCAGCAGACAGCCATGCTCGGTGTCGTACCACTCCAGTAGCTCCAACAGACAGCCATGCTCGGTGTCGTACCACTCCAGTAGCTCCAGCAGACAGCCATGCTCGGTGTCGTACCACTCTAGTAGCTCCAACAGACAGCCATGCTCGGTGTCGTACCACTCCAGTAGCTCCAACAGACAGCTATGCTCGGTGTCGTACCACTCCAGTAGCCCAACAGACAGCCATGCTCGGTGTCCCCTTAGCTCCAGCAGACAGCCATGCTCGGTGCCGTGTCACTCCAGTAGCTCCAGCAGACAGCTATGCTCGGTGCCGTTCCCCAGCCGTGCTCGGGAAGCCTCGGAGGCTGAACAGTGACTGATGACGTCACCATGCTACCATAGTTGCCATCGATTGCGCAAGTGACGTCGTCCGGTAGGACCGCCTTGGTGAAGGGGCCATGGCGAGAACAGTGTGCAAGCTGATTAGGTCAGGTGTATGCGTTGTACTTGAGTTGTATGCGCCTGACGCTTTGTCACAGCCTTGCAATTACTGGCAAGGTTGGGTTTGTTCTGAAATTGCTGGTTTCGCGCTTACAGATAAACGAAGTGGGACCCATATCTGAAAAGTGCCAAAAAAAATTACCAAAAAGAAGAGCCCCTCCCCCAGCTTGCAGCCCAGCCTCCCCCTCCCCACCCAACTTGGCAGCCAGCTCCCCAACTTTGGAAGTTAAACCCATGAAAAAAATTCAAGCAATGCTGCATAAATGTCCAGTACGGTATGCTAATCGTGTTCAACCTAGGTAGGTGTACGATTGCCCAAAATGTATAAGTGGTGTCGGTATTCTCGCTGTTCGTCTAAGTATTCTTTAGTATTGATGGTGACTGTCAATACTAAAGTCCTCTTTGATCAATTGAAATAGTACAAGCAATCATATTTTGTGTTCTCAAATAGAAAATCACACTGGTCATTTAGCATTTTTGAAATGAGGCAAATTAGGCAGAAATTAGGCACAATGCGAAGCGAAAGGGAAAGAAGTAGTTTCTGCATTAAATGGATTCTCCATAATTGGTAGTAGTTTTTCGATTAGCCATTCACTGATTATTTTGTCCCCGGATAGGCTATGTGCATGGAAAAGTGGAAAAAAAAGAAAATACTATTTATAAAATGAAAGTTTTTTTTTCCAAGATGGGAAGATCAAGTGGCCAAATCCGGGGAGAAATTAACATTTGGGGTACCCTAGGTTGGTCGATCCAGGGCAACAGTATCAGGTTTTACCAGGCGTGGATCCAGGAATTGTCACGAGAGGAAGCTTGTCTGGAGGGGCGCCGCTATGAATGTACCTGGAGGGGTACATTTTCCTTCCGAGGGGCGCCACTGGCGGAGAAAGTGCTGGGGAGACTGGTACACTCGGACATCCCAGAAGTGTTTTTTTTTAGTTGTAAAGATGGTCGCTTTCGCCCCTTCCCCTACGACACGCCTTTCGCCCCTTCCCCTACGACACGCCTTTCGCCCCTTCCCCTACGACACGCCTTTCGCCCCTTCCCCTACGACACGCCTTTCGCCCCTTCCCCTACGACTCGCCTTTTCATCCTACCCGCTCTGGCGACCATGGCTGGAATTCCCGGGTCTGTCACTGGGACGAACTGCGATTTTTGGGGCCGGGCCTAATTTTATGTTTGTCGGGGAGTCGGGACGTTTTTCTTTGGCGATATGCACTATTCTTGGGATTCATGTCGGTTTTCCAGGCCCAGGTTCGGGTTCCCCGTTGAATTTTTCGAAGCCTCGGATTTATTTTTATATCGTCCTGTGACGAGTTGTTTGCCCCACTGTATATTTGTATCCCCAGCACAAATTTTAAGCATCCCGACGGAAATGTGTGCGGTCCCACCACCATTTTGGGAGCTCCCGCGCGATATTTTCTGGGTCAGGCTCGATTCTTTTGGGCCCCAATGCGTGTTGTCGGGAGGCACAAGTTCTTGTGACCTCTTTTTTTAGAGCGCCAGTTGCGTGTCCGGTTCCCGTCGTGATTTTTGAGGCCCCGGTGCGTTTCTTTCGTGGCATAGGCACGATTTCAGAGAGCCATACGCAATGTGTGGCGCATTTGGAGTTATTTTTGGGATTCCAGAGTGAACTTCCGGGTCCTGATTGACATGTCATAGACCGCGTGGTGAAGTGTATATGCACACATTTTTGTGAGCCAATTTGTCGATCCCGATTGTTCTTCATGTTGGTGTGTATTTTGTGGCCATCTTCCCCCTGGCCTTTTCCACTGAAAAGGAAAATTTCTTAAAATATGCCTTTGCATGTGTCATGAAATCAATATTTTGAGGTCTTTTTGCCGTCCCGTTTTGGGGGTGGTGAGATAGTTTGGTCCCCTTCACGCCGCTTAGGAGAGGGGGAGAGGGCATGGCCTCCGTATCCCTACCCTTTAGATCCGCTAGCGCGTAGACCCCGTGAGGTTTTCTGAGAATGCATCGTAATTATTGACGGCAAGCTATACATGACTAGTAGGTAAGACGGCCGTTAATACCATTTGGACTATTATGTCACAAAGAAAACGACACTGAACCACCAGGTTCCGAATGGAAACTCCGATTGGTCTGGTCAGAATACCATTAGGACCTTTGGAACCATTACACTGTCAGGCAAATTCCATCGGCAAACATTCAAAACCATTATGGACCATTAAAACCAATAGGAAAATCATAATAGTTTCTAATGGTTTCCAATTGATTTTTTTTTCAAGGGATGGGGTCTACTCCCTTCGTGAGAGGTAATCAGCCCTGTTGGCGACGATACTATACCGTCTCATCGACTTGCTACGTTATGCTACCACTTGCCGGCTGTCCGACCCTTTTTTAAGACGGAAATGTCTTGT
The DNA here is from genome assembly GCA_034440615.1 of Ashinkailepas kermadecensis. NCBI lineage: Eukaryota > Metazoa > Arthropoda > Thecostraca > Neolepadidae > Ashinkailepas > Ashinkailepas kermadecensis. The sequence goes on along the minus strand of JAOTOM010005010.1, from coordinate 379,403 downwards.
CGCGAATGCCTTCATTTAATACCACGACAATTACTGAACGGAACACCATAAACCAATACAAGAAAGAACCGTGAGCTTCTTTGATCAATTCTGTGTCGTGGAATGCCGATGCAAACCACCCGCAATCGTTGAATTAATTGGAAAAAGGCATGCACGAAATGCATGCTCCTGACTTCGACAGGTGCGCTGTCTGAAAACGATAGCTTGCGTTCGTACAAGATTTGTCGAAAGCGTACCAGAGCTGTCACGATCGTACCATGGTGGCAGCCCTCGGAGAAGAGGAACGGGCGGAACATGTCAGTTTTTAGAACCAAAAAACGTAAGTCTTCAAATCAAAGTTAAGTGAAATGAAAATTATTCCGTATGTGCAATATATGTTTATAAGCCCCAAAAATGCCGACTTCTTTACTATAATCAACACAAAATGTCCGTAAAAAGTAAACGTATTTGGCGTTATGTTAGCTACTAACTTTTATACCATCTATAAAGTTATTATACCGGGTATACTAAACACGAGCAAATTTACGCTGTAAAACCGCCTTCTCTCTCTCCAACAAAATATCTGGCAACTATGGGCGATTATGGGATTTGGGTAAGGAAGCATTTAATGCAGCATAATGCAAAATAGGAAAACAAACCTAGCCTAACCTAGCCTAACGTCATATGATGTTTGATTACCTAGAACCTACTGATGCTGGATCACATATAACCTAGTGATGTTGGACCACAAAAACTACTGATGTTGTATTGCCTAAAATCTACTGATATTGGATCACATACCATCATTATATCACCAAAGGAGTCCGCATCAGGGGTGTTGTCTTGTATACTTTTGGAGGGGAATGTGCCCCTCAATGTTCAATTTTTCCTCTCCAATAGTGAAAATTCCCCCCCCACAATATGAAGTGGAAATGGGCATGCAGGAACAAGCATAAAACTGCGGGCTGCATTGGAGCGGGGAGCGCCGATGGTCCCGCCGATGGCCCGCCGATGGCCCGCCGATGGCCCGCCGATGGCCCGCCGATGGCCCGCCGATGGCTCTGGAACTAGTGACGTCCGTCCGTTCACTCTGGTGATCCGTCACCCAGGATGGTTTCCAGGCGACTGACCACCACCGTTGATATCGCGGCTATACCATGTAGTGTGGCAAGCGTACTGGTGTCCGGAGACACTGCGCCGACTGGCACTGTCTGCGCTGCTGAGCATCCTGTCGCAATTGCTGACACCAGACCTGAAGCCAAGGCTTCCAAGAATCTTTCAGCTGCGGTAGTCAGTCGGTCCAGAGGAGCTTCCTCTGAGGGCAGCGGTAATGCTGTCCAAGCCTGCGACAGCCGTTGAAGAAATTGTCTTTAACAGCTCACGGACGTGTAGAGCATCCCGTATTGTACCTAGTTCTGAGTGCATCCACAGGAGCAGTTGGAACGGCTTCTGGTCTCCGAGCCGCGGACGGGGAAATATGGCTTCCAGGAGGGCCGCTCGCGATTGCGCCAACCTACGCCTCAGGGCGTCAGTGAGAGTCACGAAACTGAGCGTCTTGGACGCGATAAGATCCGCACCTGCGTGGTGATCGACACAGAAAGGCTTGCCACCAGCAGGTCGAACTTGGTGCTGTCTTCTTGGAATTCCAGCCACCAGAAACGCACAGTTCATCTGCGTCGGCTAGAGGTCTGTCTTCTCCGGAGAAAGGAAAAAACTGTGATAGCCTGAACGCGGCAAGCTGCTGGCTTGCAGATTCAGGAGTCAGGTGCAGATACAGGGGGGTAACTGGGGGTGCCTTCCTCCTATGGAAGATGGCTGCTCCTCCGGCGGGGAAAAGGCGCTCATTTGGGAAGGCTCGAGTGAATCCCCTATATTTGTTTTGTCAGAAGCGCCCCTCCGAGATAAAAAGACGCCTGTTCAGTGCGCTCGAATGAACCCCGCTCGAATTTTTCGGCCAGAAGCTCCCCTCGGAAGGAAAAGACACCCCACCAGACAGGACCCAGTTCGGAAATTGCCATGAGGGAAATTAGTATCTGAAGGGGCGCCTCTAGCTGAAAAATATCATGGATGGGGTACACTCGTGCCTTCACGGAGGGGCACCTTTACCTTCCAAGGTGCGCATCTGGCTGAACAATTCGGGGGTTCGCTCAAGCACATTGGATGGGGGGTCTTTTCCTTCAAAGGAGCGCATCTGGCTAAATATTTCGATGGGGATCCACTCGAGCACACCAAAAGGGCACTTTTTCCTCTGCGAGGGACGAGTCTGGTTGGAAAATTCGATGCGGATGTACTCGAGCTTTCCCGGAGTGGAGCACTTTCCCGGCCGAACGGGCGCCAACTTCCATGTCGAGACATATGCCTTCAGTGCCACCCCTGTATCCACCCCTACCTTCAAGTACTTTTGTGGTGGCGCCCCTCCAAAGAAATGGCACCCCTTCAGACAAGTGTCCCCGTGACAACTCCTGAATCCGCCCTGGCAGCAGTCCCTGGCGCCGACAGGGCGGCCGCGCCGCGGACATTAAAATGTTGGGTTTTGACAATTCCTTTTTTGCACATCCTCGTCTTATTCCCGGGGCTACAACATGGTGTATGACACATCACCCGATACTCAAACTTCAGCGAAGCAGACAGCCAGAGAGTGGTGCACATGTGATGCCTTGTGCTGCACTTACCTGCTGTTATTCCGGCCTTAGCGTTCGCAGAAACCACGCTTGCTCGCATGTGGCCAGGTTTTGTTCCCAGCATTGTCTTTCCCCTGGTCATGTGCAACGGCTATTTCCATAGATAGTTGTGCATGTGCATAGATAGTTGTGCATGTCACATCCCCAACACGACCTCAACATTGATAGTCCACGGAGCAAGTGTGCGTCTGTGATATTATACGGGCAGCAAGTGTGCATCTGCAAGGTTTTCGTTTTACGTTGGTGACGACGGACCCAATTCAATATCGACATTTGTTCTGCTACTTGAGTTTAGAAACGCTACAAGACATGGATCAAGCTGCCTTTTACATCGCACACGACGGGTGCTTCATTCCACCATATGCATTCCCTTATTAGTAGGTTGCTGGTATCCCTTATTAGTAGTAACGGGGCTGAGGCTACAGGAAGTGTAATATGATCGGTTTCAGGGGTGTGCTATGAACACACATATGCAGTTGTACATCTTCACGAGGTAGTCTGGCGGTTGGCGGGACACCGCGGCAGATGGCAAGTGACGGTGTCGTTCCTAAATATTTCTGAGTTGTGTGTTATATGCCCTCAGATTATTAAATGCGTGAAGGCGTTGTATTATTTTCTTCATCAAGGAATTTTACAACAGCTATCACATCTTTATATTTTCATGACAAGTCACTAGAATTTTAAGACCAGGATTTGCCTGATTTTATTTAGATTGCCAGATATAGCCATACTTGGCATGTATTCGTCCACAGACGTTTCCAAAGCAGCGTTTACCTTACGAGTTTACACTGGCTATTCAGACAGAGTGAGCGAGCTTTCCGAGCGAACGCAGTGATACAAATGCTAAAACTCACTTTGTCTTGCTTGCTTCGATTTTGAAGATATCTTGACCTCGGCCTTTGTCCACGTGATATCGGTATGAGAAGAACTGGCGTGAAGACTAGTTAGGTAGGTAAGTTAGGTAGATTTAACTGGCAACTGTACTTTATAGAGATTAAATATTTCCATTCCTCACCATCAAGAAAGAACACATCAATATGACCTCAAGTCGATTAAAAAGTTCCATATAAGAACCCACCTTTTATATTGAATGTCCGAACGCAGTCCCCTCCACTGTCTCGGTCTGTGTAATGCATGCTGGTATGACCGGAGCCATGATTCCCTACCTGGGAGTATGTCTGTGTCTTGCCCACAAATATTAATATTAATAATATATTAATTGTTCGCCATCACGCATGTGTGTTGGTTGGCTCGTATATTATTCGTTCATATATGAGCAACGACGGAACTGTGGTTGGGGAACTCTTGCACACTGATAGAACGGAACGCTTCGAAAATTGCATTCGCTGTTCTTTTTTCGGGCTTTCAATTCAGTCGGACAATTTTATACCCCTTAAGTGATAACTTGTTCTTCCAGACGTGTGGTTGTATTTTTATGTTGATCTGCAGTATCACATCAATTGCAAATGTATCCTATCAGCAGACTAAGTGGCCTAAATCTAGCATACAGACATCATTCAGGACACGTCCGTGAAGTTGGCAGGAGCTGTTATGTGAGAGGCCCTTCAGGAGTTGTTGGCAGGAGTTGTTATGTGAGAGGCCCTTCAGGAGTTGTTGTCAGGAGTTGTTATGTGAGAGGCCCTTCAGCGCTCGTGTTAATCGAGCCTGTCCTGAATACGTCCGTGAAGTTGGCTGGAGTTCGATATTCATATTCAGCAGAAATCGACGACCCCTTCGATTTCGTCCAAACTCGGTGAGACGGTAGTCCCAAGGTCCCTGACCCACCATGCAGAAGCATTTCACGGGGCATCGAATGGTTTGACCTCCAGAGGTCAACATAGGTCAACCATAAAATAATGCCAGAATGTCTAAGTTATATAGCCCATTCGATCCGCACCGATACGCTGATTCTGAAACTGCTCTCATTTACCCCGTAGGACAACCTGTTGACAAATTAATGAGTTATGACCAATTATGTAATTTTGTTTCCCACAGCATTGCTTCCCACACATTCCCATACATTATTCACATTCCCATTCCGGGAATGTGTATGCAATGCACATAGTTGTAACGTCAATAACGTGGGTAGTCCAACGGTGGCATTAGAATCATTGACGTCCGATTAATTCCGGAGATATACCAAAATATGTTCCGATAAAATCAGTTTTGGACCCAATGGTTAATTTCCCATAGGGGACCATGCGGGACGGGAAATCGCGACCCCTTCGGTTTGTTTTAAAATCGCCACAAACGTATGCAATGCCAAAACATGTCGACAACTCACGCCGTTTCCCGGGGCATCGAAAGATGTGACCTCCAGAGGTCAACGAGTTCCAGTTCGATATTCTACTTTGATCTATATGTGTGAGGATGAAGCATGTGACTGTCATTAGTTGGCATGCTCAAGTTGTAATGGAAGAAAGCAAATTAATAACGCTTCAAATCTAAAACGAAATTTCAACGGTCAAGGAGCCATGTGACTTTGCCAGGTCAGAGGTCATGTCAGGTCAAGCCGTTCACATGATGGAATGTGTATGAAAGACACACAGTTGTAACGTCAATAACGTGGGCAGTCCAACGGTGGCATTAGAATCATTGACGTCCGATTAATTCCGGAGATATATCAAAATATGTTCGGATAAAGTCAGTTTTGGACCCAATGGTTAATTTCCCATTGGGTTTAGCATGTGACCGTGCGGGACGGGAAATCGCGACCCCTTCGATTTGTTTTAAAATCGCCACAAACGTATACAATGCCAAAACACGTCGACAACTCACGCTGTTTCCCGGGGCATCGAAAGATGGGACCACCAGAGGTCAACGAGTTCCAGTTCGATATTCGACTTTGACATATATGTGAGGATGGAGCATGTGACTGTCATTAGTTGGCATGCTCAAGTCGTAATGGAAGAAAGCAAATTAATAACCCTTCAAATCTAAAGCGAAATTTATATTATCTTATAGGTCTATAAATCTATAGATTCAATCTATAGACTTATAGATCAAAGTGGAATATAGAACTGGAACTCGTTGACCTCTGGAGGTCACATCTTTCGATGCCCCGGGAAACGGCGTGAGTTGTCGACATGTTTTGGCATTGCATACGTTTGTGGCGATTTAAAAACAAATCGAAGGGGTCGCGATTTCCCGTCCCGCACGGTCCCATCCTAAACCCTATGGGAAATTAACCATTGGGTCCAAAGCTGATTTTATCGGAACATATTTTGATATATCAACGGAATTAATCGGACGTCAATACTTATAATACCACCGTTGGATTGTCCACGTTATTGGCGCTACACCTATGTGTCTTTTATACACATTCCATCATGTGAACGGCTTGACCTGACATGACCTCTGACCTGGCAAGGTCACATGGCTCATTGACGGTTGAAATTTCGCTTTGTATTTGAAGCGTTATTAATTTGCTTTCTTCCATTACGACTTGAACATGCCAACTGATGACGGTCACATGCTCCATCCTTACATATAGGTCAAAGTCGAATATCGAACTGGAACTCGTTGACCTCTGAAGGTCACATCTTTCGATGCCCCGGGAAACGGCGTGAGTTGTCGACGTGTTTTGGCATTGCATACGTTTGTGGCGATTTTAAAACAAGTCGAAGGGGTCGCGATTTCCCGTCCCGCACGGTCACGTGCTAAACGCTATGGGAAATTAACCATTGGGTGTAAAACTGATTTTATCGGAACATATTTTAATATATCTCCGGAATTAATCGGACGTCATTGATTCTAATGCCACCGTTGAACTGCCCATGTTATTAGCGTTACAACTATGTTCTTTTATGCACATTGCATCATGTGAACGGCTTGACCTGACATGACCTCTGACCTGACAAGGTCACATGGCTCCTTGACCGTTGAAGTTTCGCTTTATATTTGAAGCGTTGTTAATTTGCTTGCTTCCATTACGACTTGAGCATGCCAACTAATGACAGTCACATGCTCCATCCTCACATATAGATCAAAGTCGAATATCGAACTGGAACTCGTTGACCTCCGGAGGTCACATCTTTCGATGCCCCGGGAAACGGCGTGAGTTGTCTCCGGAATTAATATATCTCCGGAGTTAATCGGATGTCAATGACTCTAATGCCATCGTTGGACTGCCCACGTTATTGGCGTTACAACTATGCGTATTGCATACACATTCCCGGAATGGGAATGTGAATAATGCATGGGAATGTGTGGGAAGCAATGCTGTGGGAAACAAAATTACATAATTGGTCATAACTCATTAATTGGTCAACCGTTTGTGCTTCGGGGTAAATGAGAGCAGTTTCAGAATCAGCGTGTCGTTGCGGATCGAATGGGCTATATAACTTAGACATTCTGGCATTATTTGATGGTTGACCTATGCTGACCTCTGGACGTCAATCCATTCGATGCCCCGTGAAATGCATCTGCATGGTGGGTCAAGGACCTTGGGACTACCGTCTCACCGAGTTTGGGCGAAATCGAAGGGGTCGTCGATTTCTGCTGAATATGAATATCGAACTCCAGCCAACTTCACGGACGTATTCAGGACAGGGTCGATTAACACGAGCGCTGAAGGGCCTCTCACATAACAACTCCTGCCAACAACTCCTGAAGGGCCTCTCACATAACAACTCCTGCCAACAACTCCTGAAGGGCCTCTCACATAACACGCACAGGATGGGGGAGGGGGTGATTCGGCCCCTGCCACTAAGATTACGGAAAGTATGGACACAATTTGAAGGGTAGATTGTGGATGTAGTGATCTCGCTTCAGTAGGTTTCAAACAAGCTCCGATCTATCAAACAAGTTTTGGTACCATGGCCCTCATCACTGAAGAAGTGTAGGAGGGAAGAGATAATTTTGGCACGACTGCGAATAGGGCACACTTACGCTACACACCGACACCTTCTGATCAAGGAGGAAAAACCACGCTGTTCTCGATGTGACGCACATATGACTGTCCGCCACATACTGTTTTCATGCCGCAACTTCCAGGAGGAACGAATGCGTTACTTTGGTCCAAACTTTCATACAATGTCGTACACTTAATTTTTAGGAGACAGCTCGGAGATCGTTGCCACAGGCAAAATATACCGTTACTTAGCTGCTATTAAGTTTCACGTGATCTATCCCTTTCAATAATAGTCATGCCGAATCCCACATCATGTTCTGAAGAATAAAACAGTTATGGGCGCTAGATAACCACTAGCAGTTCAGGCGCCCTCAAGCCCAAATAAACAAACAAACATCTCGCTTCAGTACAAAGTTCATGACTCTAGGCTTTTAAGGTCAAATGAAGTCGTGATCGGCTGCCTCACCACGCTGCCGCTCCACCGTACCGACGAAGTCTTTGTGACCTTGAACGCTCGCCGGCCGCCGCCTGGTCGGCCGATTTGGCACCCCCGCAATTCCTATATTTACTGACGGGTTTCGATTTTGTGTTGCATAGGATGAGCTTATCGATTTTTTGGCTCGCAAAGTCACAGCATTACATAACAATATCGCCACCCGTTTATGAGATAATGTAAAAAAACAGAAGGGGCGGATTCCGCCCTCTCCCCCTCCCCCCACTCCTTCGGTGCGCGTGTGAAACAGCCACATCTTATACCTACATCAATCCTGCGACATTTTTTCCCCTCAATAATTTTCATAAAACAACACTTATGGTCCGCATCATCGACTGTGTGAATGCTAAGTGATGTTATTTTAAATAGTGAATATCTTGCTTACATGTGATTTCCCAAAGAAATAGTAGTGGAAGAAATTGCTAGGTACGCTTCAACAAGTCTAGTCTATATATTTGTGCTCAGGTGCTTCTTCCATATAAATACCATCAAATGTTTTCTAATCTGTAAATTACATGTTCTTCTAACCACATTTTGCCCTTGGTATGCATGCAAAAATAAGAGGGAGAAATTATCAAATTTGATTGACCTCAGTCAGGTAACCTGAGGCCAGGTCAAGATAAAGTGCACTAATTGGGCAAAGCATATTTAGATACTCTTGCTTGTATAGTTTATTTCCAGTTTTCATTTCACTTGCACTGCACGACCTAAGTTACCCAATGGAACCAAACTATGAATCATAGTCTAGGTGAAGGTCATTTCAGGTCATCGTCCTCTAGCATTTTTTCTTTTAGGCTCATATGCTTGAAAATATATTGAAATGAAGCTTACCATATGATTGCAATTTCGCAGTGTTTACAGCACGTTTATCTTAAGTTTGTTTGAAGTCAGTTCAGTAACCTAATGTCAGTGCTATTGTTGGCCAATGATGGACCAAGGCGACTATGTGCAGATGCGCTGTGTAATTAGCTATCAAATGGAGTGCGTTGAATTGTGTCCTTACCAGAAATGGGGATACAAAATGTTTTTGAATGCTTTTCTCCCGATGATTCTTTTTGAAAACCGTCATTTTCAGTCTCAAAATTATTCAAAATAACAGTGAGGCCAATTTCGGGCCTATTCGTCGAGGACGTTTCTGTGGTACCCGATCTGCGTTCGTGCACCGCTTAGTTTCGAAGTTGAAGGGGCCTTTAATACCCCCCCCCCCCCCGAGACGAGGTGTGAGCATCTGACCGGGAAGACTCTATGAGCTGACATTGACCCTATGGGTGTTGCATGGAAAAAATCGACTTCAACATGTCTCCTCCCCCACTCGCAAACCTTGAGACACTTCCGTGCCAATTGCACTATGTTCGGCAGATAAATCCAATTTAGGCAAAATAGTGTTGCCAATTTCGGCTGTTAGTTGGAATTTTTGGGCGCGTCAGGTGCTTCAGCTATATTGCGCCCATAACTAAGAAAAATATCGGGTGAGTAAGATTGGTTTTCTATGTACACATACGAAATTGGGGGACCTATTTCCACAAGTGCGCTCCTCTGTCGCATATGTAGCACGTATCTAAAACGTGAATGCACCCCACGTTCAACGGTCCAGCTACAACGAAACCTGGAACGCAGATGGAACAAGTAATACTAGCCACCCTCCAAATATATACTGTCTCTGTAATGTATGTGTGTGGGCATATTCTATGTACACCAGTTCGTTGTGCCAGTGCCTTTGTTTTTCCTTCTTGTGTCTCCCACCTTTTCCACATTGCTTGCCTAATCACCGGATGTCACATACACCGGCTTAAAGTAACTTTTCCGAAGTGTAACCTCTCTAGCGGATTCCACTTTTCCTCCACTATAGGACAACACAAAACATGAATGTGCTGTGTCGAATTGGCGACGGAAGCCTTAGTTATTTTGTGAAATTCCCACACTTCTGCGATAGTTCGATGCAATTAGATGCATCATCTTCACGGGCTGTCAAGAGAGCGCAGTTGTGGTCATTCTGCAGTTTCCCTTCACGGTTTGGTGCCCGACCCTGTGTCTGCATCAGGGGAGCCTCGTAGCCCACCGGCGTCTCGCCCTCGCTCATCCAGCGTTCCTAGCAGTTCATCGTCCTGGTTACGAGCGACGGCGAAGCCCCACCCAGTCTACCCCAGTCAGAGGCGGATCTAGGAATTATCATGGGAGAGGAGATACTCCCATGAACTGGTAGGGGCGCCGTTTCTTCGGAGGAACGCCACTGCCAAAATACCTGTAGGAGCGCCTTTGGCTGCAAATCCGTTGACCAGGCGAGGTGCACTCGAACCTTCTTGGTGGGTCATCTTTTTCCGGCTGAAGGGGCGCCACCTGCCATGGGTAGTGGGGGGGGGGGGGCACACATGCCCCTAGTGCCCCTGTAATTTCCCCGGACTCCAGTCTATATGGTACGAGAGTACATTTAAGCGGCCCGGCGAACATCACGCTTTTGGGGGAAAATAGTGGTTCGCTTTCTATTTTCTTTTCACCAAAAGTCAGAGGTGTTCTATTAGTTTTGTTTTCACCAATCTTGATCTCAATAGGTGTTATGAAGCATGCTTAATATTTACTTAACACATAATGTGTACTTGTTACGGTTTGTCCGTTGGCGGCTAACTTTCCACAGCGCTCTGCGGCGCAGTGCATAGTTTCAAGTTTTAATTTTTCACTCGGGGGCAGGGTCAGATCTCCTCTTTTCATGTTGACATTTACCAATTTTCATCGCGGCATATTCCCTGAAGTACCCTCAGTCTTTGTTCACAGCCAATGTTCTGTGGGGACATTGCCGCGCACCGGCAGCTCACGATAAGGTTTCGCATCCAGCCGGCGGCGACCGTCCGTCCCCATATAACTCAGTGGTACCGCGGCTCATTAGTGCTGCTGCAGTCAGGTTCAATCCCGATGGTGATGACAGGCTGATTAATATTGCTGGAGTCCGGGTTCAGTCCCGGGGAGATGAAAGTCTGATTAATATTGCTGGAGTCTGGGTTCAGTCCCGGGGAGGGGGATGATAGGCTGAATAATGTTGCTGAAGCCTGAGTTCAGTCCCGAGGGTAATGACAGGCTGATTAATGTTGCTGCAGTTCGGGTTCAGTCCCGGGGAGGGAGGGATGACAGGCTGATTAATGTTGCTGCAGTCGGGTTCAGTCCCGGTGAGGGATGACAGGCTAATTAATGTTACTGGAGCCCGGGTTCAGTCCCGGGGGATGACAGGCTGATTAATGTTGCTGGAGCCCGGTTTCATTCCCGGGGGATGAGAGGCTGATTGATGTTGCTGGAGCCCGGGTTCAGTCCCGGGGGATGAGAGGCTGATTGATGTTGCTCGAGCCCGGGTTCAGTCCCGGGGGATGAGAGGCTGATTGATGTTGCTCGAGCCCGGGTTCAGTCCCGGGGGATGAGAGGCTGATTGATGTTGCTCGAGCCCGGGTTCAGTCCCGGGGATGAGAGGCTGATTGATGTTGCTCGAGCCCGGGTTCAGTCCCGGGGGATGAGAGGCTGATTGATGTTGCTCGAGCCCGGGTTCAGTCCCGGGGATGAGAGGCTGATTGATGTTGCTCGAGCCCGGGTTCAGTCCCGGGGATGAGAGGCTGATTGATGTTGCTCGAGCCCGGGTTCAGTCCCGGGGGATGAGAGGCTGATTGATGTTGCTCGAGCCCGGGTTCAGTCCCGGGGGATGAGAGGCTGATTGATGTTGCTCGAGCCCGGGTTCAGTCCCCAGGAGTGATGACAGCTCTTTATTTCTGCATGCAGTGATGCAACTTGACGGACTGTTTCGCACCCGACATCGCTTTGGCTCTGCATACATGCTTGAAGGCGTCCGACTGTGAAGACACTCAAGGTCATGAGTCAATGAATGATATGACGGACATTACACCGCACTGTTGTTTTGACACTTGCCCTCGCCCGGTCAGGCCCGGCCCAACCGTTATGCTTTTGAAACCGCAATGATGCTTTTTGTGACAGCATTTCGCGTTATAATTTCTTCCCGGAGGGTCAGATGCACTCTTATAATGTTTATTTCGACCAGTTCCTATCCTGATATTCTTCATGAAGTGCTTTTAATCCGTGTTCAAAAAAGTGATGCGTGGCGGAATTGCTGCCCGCGAAGAGCTTTCAACAGCGTTTCACTTTGCAATGCAGCATTTCAAGTTCCAATTTTTCCTTCAGAGCCAGATCTACTCTAGTTTGACTTTCAAATTCGACAATTTTGATCACAGCATTACTCCTGATGCACTCTCAATACTTGTTTAGATAAAGAAGTTGATGGCGACATTACCACGTGCGGGCAATTTATAGGATACAACTTGCATCGCAGTTCAGCCGGCGCTTGTCATCCGTCCCTGGCGGCGGAGAGGTGCCGTGCTCGACTCACGTTCAGGAGTCCGTAGTTCAGCCGGCGCTTGTCATCCGTCCCTGGTTGCGGAGAGGTGCCGTGCTCGACTCACGTTCAGGGGTCCCTAGTTCAGCCGGCGCTTGTCATCCGTCCCTGGCGGCGAGAGGTGCCGTGCTCGACTCACGTTCAGGAGTCCGTAGTTCAGCCGGCGCTTGTCATCCGTCCCTGGCGGCGGAGAGGTGCCGTGCTCGACTCACGTTCAGGGGTCTCTAGTTCAGCCGGCGCTTGTCATCCGTCCCTGGCGGCGGAGAGGTGCCGTGCTCGACTCACGTTCAGGGGTCCCTAGTTCAGCCGGCGCTTGTCATCCGTCCCTGGTTGCGGAGAGGTGCCGTGCTCGACTCACGTTCAGGGGTCCCTAGTTCAGCCGGCGCTTGTCATCCGTCCCTGGCGGCGGAGAGGTGCCGTGCTCGACTCACGTTCAGGGGTCCCTAGTTCAGCCGGCGCTTGTCATCCGTCCCTGGCGGCGGAGAGGTGCCGTGCTCGACTCACGTTCAGGGGTTCCTAGTTCAGCCGGCGCTTGTCATCCGTCCCTGGCGGCGGAGAGGTGCCGTGCTCGACTCACGTTCAGGGGTCCCTAGTTCAGCCGGCGCTTGTCATCCGTCCCTGGCGGCGGAGAGGTGCCGTGCTCGACTCACGTTCAGGGGTCCCTAGTTCAGCCGGCGCTTGTCATCCGTCCCTGGCGGCGGAGAGGTGCCGTGCTCGACTCACGTTCAGGGGTCCCTAGTTCAGCCGGCGCTTGTCATCCGTCCCTGGCGGCGGAGAGGTGCCGTGCTCGACTCACGTTCAGGGGTCTCTAGTTCAGCCCCGGGCAGCCATAACGCTCCTTATTTCTGCATTTAGTGATCTAACTGCAGTGCTAGGTGCAATTTAAGTATCTAATTGCAAATGTTTGGTGTGAAATGTCATAGGCTACATCGTTTGGTCTCATGGACTTAATTATTCATTTTGTGATTCATTTGACGGTATCTGATCACTTTATCAGTATTGGAAATACATCATACTATTTTGCAATGCATATGTTGATTCATCACTGAAAAGCATGGCAAAGTCACATCGTTTGCAAAGCAATTCCAAAAGCGTGTCCGAATTGCAATATTTGTGGTTACATCCCAAGACATTTGTGGAACGTGATGTGACATAGTTTGTGATTTACATCACATCATTTGTTAGCAAACTGTGCGAGTACACAAACAATTACGAAATTGTCCCCAGACTGTACGTCATGCTTCAATGTGCTTCATCACTGGGCCATGGCCTATGTTTTTATGTTAATTCATTGCGCCAAGTGAGCGTGCGTGGATGTTATAACCCAAGATGTTATCAGGGACCCAAGATGTTATAAGGGACCCAAGATGTTATAAGGGACCCAAGATGTTATAAGGGACCCAAGATGTTATAAGGGACCCAAGATGTTATCAGGGACCCAAGATGTTATCAGGGACCCAAGATGTTATCAGGGACCCAAGATGTTATCAGGGACCCAAGATGTTATCAGGGACCCAAGATGTTATAAGGGACCCAAGAAGCTGGCATAATATCCTGATTTTGCATATCCTTTGCGAACGGAGATGAAACCGTAACCTTCCTGGGCCATTTTATTCCATGTGCTCTATGTACGAGATACTTAGAATAACTTGTAGAAATCATGCATATTCAATGTGCACGTATATCTAATACATACACGTATATACATTGTATATACATACACGTATATCTTTGCATACACGTATATCTTGAATACGTATATCTTTACATTCGATGCCTCGTAAATCGATGTCGTGCATGAGGAAAACTAACTTTGGTCATTTGAGCTCAAACAGTGTCGTTGAAGGCCACTTAATTCGATGGGATGCATCCTTGGTGGACGGCGGCCCTCTCGGCGTTTGAATGATCCCGCGAAGTGAAATACCTGACTGTTATGCGGTACTTCTCCTTTGACCGCAATAACTTGTTTACTCCTGGTGTTCAAATTGGATCTGCTGAATAATTTGACTTATGCTTGCTTTGGAAAGCGACGTAGATTACACTTTGAAAATTTGAGCGAAATCGGAGGGTACGCGAATCTGATGCCGAATTCGAGTGCGAATGTGTTGCTAATATCATGGACGTGATCAAAATCCGAGACGTCCTCTAATTGAGAGACTGGATAGATTGCTGCCATTGCTTTGCCCGCCAGTGATTTTGGCTTAAAATAGGCCCCGAGCCTTACCCAGTGCGCCACACAAACCTAGGCAGAATCAAATCTGGCCAAGTTCTCCCACATGCCTGAGACTGTGTTCTTTATTTGATTACAAACGCCAATGTTAGCCTGTTCAGTTGGAATTATTGCACAATGGGTGGAGTAACCATCGTGCATTCTGGCCATCGAGCTACAGAACGCCTGCAAGCTGTGTCTGTCGGCAGCAACGTAGTTCAGACTGCGAACAGCTTATCATAGTTAGAACGGCAGCTCCGAAGCCGTACGGATTGCAGTGGCATGCCATGATAAGTGCAGGTCAGAAATTGCACTGAAGTTACTCATAGTTCTTACTTGGGGCCATCTTACGGCTCTGTTAAACAGCACTTGGTAATGGCAGGTCCCTGCCTCACTTTTCCTCTAACTTAAGGGTTCGGCCAATGGTTCTAGCTAGTTTTCGTGCCATTTCATCCCTGTCTATATTTTTGTCTACAGGCCAAAAATATCGACGGTCCGCCTTTGCCAGGGCAAGGGCGAATCCACTGGTCGGTTTGGGACCCAACTTCTGAGAAACCGTGACATTTCCCCCCAACATCGTCAATTCGCCAAATCGCCCGATGTATATACTTTATATTTGTATATGTATATACACCAATACCTTCGCTAAGGAGTTCTTGGATGGGGTGAGAGATATGAGGGGAGAGGTCAGCTGTTGCACCAGTGAAATAATATTGTCCTTCCACTTGCGGTGCCAAATGACATGTTTTCGGTCCTTGGGAATTATGACCCCCTCGGCCCCTCCCCTGATCCACCACTGAGCCAGGGGTGGCGAAGACTCGTTTCGCTGGGGGAGGGGAAGCACTCATTTCGGATTCATATTTTACCTGCATGCAACGTCATGTGGTAATGTTAAAATTCAGATTTTCTGGGCAACTTTGCCAACTGCTCCCCCCCCCCCCTAATTCGTCGCCCTGGGCTGAGTCAAGACAGCGGAGAAGAGCAGCACAGCTATCGATGAAGCTCAGAAGTATTTCAACCACTGGTGTAATATCTGTGGAGGGGGAGGGGGACGGGCAAGGTGGATAGATCCTTCACCTCAATTTGCTTAGAATGAGAACTTTATCCCTTCCCTCCAACACAATTCGGAACCTGTTTGCCTCCCCCCCCCCCAAATAAAAACACGTTCTTAGACAGAGACACAGAAAGTTTGGAAATCCTGCGTGATACAATTTGGTGTCTACAGCTCGACTTCCACTATCACTGTGTTTTTAATTGGCTTCAGGTACACATTATGCGGTGGATATTTTCGCCAATTGTCAGCCTATAGCCTATAGCCTATAGCCTATAGCACGCAACAAGTTGTATTCATCGGCCCATGCAATATTAAGAGGTCCTGATAAATCAGTGCCCGGTCGAAACTTATGTCTCGTACACCCAAGAGTCCGGTGTCGTGCTGAAAAAGCCTGTGGTCGAGTTGTTTACTGCCCCAGCCGTCACCCTTTGGCTACGCTGCTGAGCAGGTGTCCCTGATCACGAAGGGACCACCCCACCACAACATGTGGGCCCTAATCCTGTCAAGTCAGCTGTCAACGCAGTCAGGCCAGCTGACCGCAGTGGCGGTAGAATAGGTCCGCACGAGAGAAGATCGTCCTCTGATGTTTGGTTCCTAGAGGCGGATTCAGGAATTGTCGCATTGATATTATTGACGGTTCAGTAACACGTCTGTCGGAGGATTCTTGATGGCTCAGGATCGAAAGCGTAGTTTTGTTCAGGGATACTTTAATATCCAGGGCCCTTGCCCAGAATCCAAGGACATGACTGCTGACGATCATCCTGAAGCCTGGCGACCGGCCGTGTCTGACGTCTGACGTCTGACGACCCTCACGGTCAGCCGTGTCTGACGTCTAACGACCCTGACGGTCAGCAGTGTCTGACGTCTGACAACCCTGACGACCGGCCATGTCTGACGTCTGACGACCCTGGCGTTCAGCTGTGTCTGAAGTCTGACGACCCTGACGACCGGCCGTGTCTGACGTCTGACGACCCTGACGACCAGCCGTGTCTGACGTCTGACGACCCCCACGGTCAGCCCTGTCTGACGTCTGACGACCCTGACGACCGGCCGTGTCTGACGTCTGACGTCTGACGCACTAATGGTCAGCCGTGTATGACGGCGGTGGCCGGCTGAGGCGCCTCGCAGCGCCGGGCCGGCGCCAGG
The DNA here is from genome assembly GCA_034440615.1 of Ashinkailepas kermadecensis. NCBI lineage: Eukaryota > Metazoa > Arthropoda > Thecostraca > Neolepadidae > Ashinkailepas > Ashinkailepas kermadecensis. The sequence goes on along the minus strand of JAOTOM010005010.1, from coordinate 362,605 downwards.
TCTGTGCCTGGTACTGCCGGCCGGTTTCCAGAAGGCTGCGCCGCAGCACCTGGCCTCTCGCCAGGGGCGGCGGGTTTTCTGGCAAGGACGACGCCAGCCAAGGCCACAGTGAAAGGTTTCTCAGTCGACTTGGGGCGGCTTGCTGGCAGCCCGGCGAGGCGTCCAGGCTGATGCGCCACTGCAGTAGTCCCGTCTGTAGCTGCAGGAGTCCCGTCTGTAGCTGCAGGAGTCCCGTCTGAAGCTGAAGGAGTCCCGTCTGTAGCTGAAGGAGTCCCGTCTGTAGCTGCAGGAGTCCCGTCTGTAGCTGCAGGAGTCCCGTCTGTAGCTGCAGGAGTCCCGTCTGTAGCTGAAGGAGTCCAGTCTCTAGCTGAAGGAGTCCAGTCTCTAGCTGAAGGGGTCCGTCTGCGGCTGCAGGAGTCCCATCTTGGCTTCAGGAGTTCCATCTTAAATGCAGGAGACCAGTCTATGACTGCAGGAGTCTCGTCTGCGACTGCAGGAGTCCCACATGTAGTTGTAGGATCCCATCTGGAGCTGCAGGAGATCCATATTGGCTAAATGAGCTCCACCTTGGCTACAGGAGCCCCGTATTTAGCTGCATGAGTCCCGTCTGTTGATGCAGGAGTCCCGTCTGTGGCTACAGGAGTCCCATCTTGACTAAAGGAGTGCAATATTTGCTGCAGGAGTACCGTATGTGGCTGCAGAAGTCCCGTATGTGGGCGCGTGAGTCCCGCCCGTGGCTGCAGGTGTCCCGTCTGTGGTTGCAAGATTCACGTCTGCCGCCGCAGGTGTCCCGTCTGTAGCCGCACCAGGAAAAGGATCCGAAGGAAGCAGGTGTCCTGCATATGCTACGGCCAAATACTAGACAGGCTCAACTATCTTTCGGCGTCCACAACCCGTTCTGGCAGAGAGCCAAATAACCAAACACCAAATTTTGCGTACGGGCTTTGATAAGCCGCCAAAACGCGTCTGGCAACGTTGGGTTCCCACAACGCAATTGTCGCATGGTCTTTCGTGTGCATGACTCCTCTGGAGAAGCAGCAGGTGTCTGCGCTCCAGGGAAGTTTTTGAGATCAAGTTGGGATCTTCTAGGCAAGGCTTACAGATCAATTCGGAATCTTCCACGGAAGGTTTTCAGATCATTTTCTGATCTTCCACGGTAGGTTTTCAGATTAAGTTGTGATCTACGGTAGGTTTTCAGATCAATTTCGAATGTGTTATGGTGTTTTTACGTGTACTGATGTGACGCCTTCTCATACCTCGATTTGCAGAAGTCAGCCCAGCGAACTCTGTTGGCATTTGGCGCGAGTCGAGGTCGAGCCACACGGTCCGTACTAAAGCATGCGAACTTCCATAGCATCAACAGAGCTGTCACATATAAGGGCCTGAGGCTCGTTGTAGCGACCGAGGACATCGGTGTCGACCTCCACACTGAGCAGTTCTGTCATGGATAGCATGTATGGCATGTGCGGCATGCTGGCGCTCATGGTTCGGCATGTATCGATGCCATCATCGAGAGTAAAATCGTGGCCATTGGTTAGTAGCCGCTACTGTACGCCGTCGGTTTTTAGACCAAGACAAACGAAAAATAACGCAAGTGATGACAACGAGTTGAAAGCTGTCGAACCCTGCATTGGTCAATGGTTCTCTTGTTCTTGTAGTAATAGGCGAGATGAGGTATCACTGTGTCGTCTTCGCATAGGCCACTTGCGCAACGCATAGTTACATTCTTTGCTGTGATGACTCATTGCGCCCCAGATACCACGGGCGCTCCATGCGTCATAGTTTGACCTCATGCCCTCAGCTTGCCGATCCTCATAGACACAGCTCTGGACGACGGCAGCCGCTCTCGCTACCTGACGTTCTGGGGCGCGAATCGGTCACGATTAATTCTGGTCAACCATTCCACTTTCTTTCCAACGTACACTTTTCTGCCATCTATGCCCGGCTTAGCATGTTGTATGAGTGCATGCCTGCTTGTAGGTCAGAATCACAGGCGGCCGCTTATTTTCACTATTTTCTCGAGTGTACTAGGATTCCCCTTCCGCTGTCACTATGTCGTGGTACGATGTATGTTGACATAAATGCATATAACTGGATAACTAGCTCAGGATGCTGCTCGGCTCTGTTTTCATATTTCGCTCTTTTTCATTTGGGTGGTTTCTCTGGGGATTCATCTGAGATTGGATTGTGTCGGCCCAGATAGCCTCCAGGCAAGGGGTGTTCTTAAGCATAATTTTGATGGGACAATTTCCCCTTCAATGTTGGATTTGCCCCCAATAATTTTAATTTTTTAACATGAGACCATATGGAGTGTGCCTCCTAATCCATTTAGGCCTTGTTCCTTGCCTTTATGTATTGTGCCCCTCCCCCCATAGTTTTCAGAAATCAACGCCATTGCTCCAGGCAATGCTTAAATTGGCTTTCTGGTTGGGGTCCGGGGCAACGCAGGATTTGGCAGTTAAGCACAAAAGCGCAAGCACTGCACCACACTGCTTATATATATATATATATATATATATATATATATATATATATATATATATATATATATATATATATATATATATATAGCAATCATACTTGCATGAATTATTGAAGATGACAGAAAACTCGACTGCGATATATTTCATGTCCGCTTGTTCTGTTACGTGTTATTCGCTTGTGAATGTGCCTGTGCGTGATATTTCCAAAGATATTACGAGTGACGCCAGTAGCCAGTAGTGCATAAGAGGGTAACGGGTGTATTCCAGACATAACCTTGTCTGCCTCAACTTTGAATGTGAATGGAAAGGTTTTCCGTGTGAATTACAACGCTACTGCAGGCCAGCCCGTGGGAATCACAGGCTCCGGTTAGATATCTACTACAACCTGAGAACGTTATCACATGTAGTCGTATCACATCACATCACACTGTTGTCGGATCCATGCTAAACTAGACCAATGCTAGATATAGCTTCCAATGTAAAACCGGCGGTCTCCATGCAGAAGCGGATCCAGGGGATTTGGGGGCACGTGCCCACCCCCTCCCTCGAGGAAGGGCGGCGTCCCTCTGACTAAAAAAGTGTCAATACAGGGACGCCCGCATACACCACTCCTTGAATTTTTCAGCCGAAGGCGCCGATGGAGTAAAGGAAAAGGGTGCTCTCTCGGGCCGATGGAGTGGAAAAGGGTGCTCTCTCGGGCCGATGGAGTGCAGTCCTTTGAGGGTGCTCTCTCGGGCCGATGGAGTGCAGTCCTTTGAGGGTGCTCTCTCGGGCCGATGGAGTGCAGTCCTTTGAGGGTGCTCTCTCGGGCCGATGGAGTGCAGTCCTTTGAGGGTGCTCTCTCGGGCCGATGGAGTGCAGTCCTTTGAGGGTGCTCTCTCGGGCCGATGGAGTGCAGTCCTTTGAAATTGTCTCAATCGGTGACGTCCCTCCAGACGAGTGCCCCCTTCCACCGATCATGGTTCCTGGATTCGCCCCTGCTTCTATGTTCACTACATCGGCCTGACGACGACTTTCGATCGTCTCTTGGCCAGGCATCTGCAATTGAAGGTGGCGCAAAGGCACACTCGCGCGAGTACCGCAGTGCCGACCTCACTGGGATAGCAACGTGCTCACATCAAACAAGATCATGCGACTTGCACGAAGCACAGCAAGCAGCCGATTGGAGGCACTGAAAGCAGTGTACGTCAGAGAAACTGCGCTGATAGTCAATGCGCAAAATATACAGCGGACACCACCGGTGGAGAATGGCTCATAATGTTGCGACGAAAGGTTGCCTTTCAGAAATAGAACGCCGGTGACGCAAAACAAACCAAGCGATGTGCAGTTAGAGAAAGTTGGCAGTGTCACACGAAGTTGGCGCTGCTGTTGCAATGTTTGCAATACTGCGTTCTCTACCCACGGTCGGCCAGGGCCTCGGATTACGTGTTATGGATAATTTATCCCGCAATGGTGAGACCTCCCCCGCGAATCATCGGTCCTCCATTACACATGGCTGACACAGCCTGTGTCAGCCACTCTATATCCGACACTACTTCTTTATCTGTCATCTCTGCGTGGCAATCTCGATACAGAGGCCAGGTATGCCAGTGAACAATGTCAGCAGAGCAATTTTGACACAAAATGATTATTTTACATATTCCGATATTTCATGTTGTTGTGGATATCTTCCTAATTAGGATGTTTTCATTCAGCATTCTAATATTAGAGCAGATACAGCATCACTAATAAATAACAAATAACATCACCGAATTTAGCCCCAGGCGAGGAGGGCAGCTGGCAACTGACCCGATCAGGCCGGAGACGAGCTACCGGGGCGGCCGTGTCGGTGGATTGACAGCGCGTTAAATTATCGGTCAAAATTCTGCCGTTCAATTGAAATTCACGGATCTGATGGTGAGGCCAGGGTTCATACATCACGCTTTGCTTAGCAATGGGATGCTGGTCCATGAAGCCACCCACCAAAGGACAGGGGCAGGGACAGGGACCGGGACAGGGGCAGGGACAGGGGCAGGGACAGGGGCAGGGACAGGGGCAGGGACAGGGGCAGGGAGAGGGGCAGGGAGAGAGACAGGGGCAGGGACAGGGACAGGGACAGGGAGAGGGTCAGGGGCAGGGAGAGGGGCAGGGAGAGGGGCAGGGAGAGGGACAGGGACAGGGACAGGGACAGGGACAGGGACAGGGGCAGGGACAGGGGCAGGGACAGGGGGAGGGACAGGGACAGCGACAGCGACAGCGACAGCGACAGCGACAGCGACAGCGACAGCGACAGCGACAGCGACAGCGACAGCGACAGCGACAGCGACAGCGACAGCGACAGCGACAGCGACAGCGACAGCGACAGCGACAGCGACAGAGACAGAGACAGAGACAGAGACAGAGACAGAGACAGACACAGCGACAGCGACAGAGACGGACACAGCGACAGCGATAGCGACAGAAGCATATTCAATTATCGTGCAGGGTCCCGACTGGTCAGGGATTTGCGCGTAGGCAGAAGTTGGCAGATCGCGACGGCGAGCACCAGCCCGGATACCGACCTCAGTAACTGCCAACAACTTGGACGCAGTTAAATAAAAGTTTTAGCTCCCTTGCCGAGAAAAGCTCAGGCAGACACTGAAATTGCAGCTTGACCAGGATGTGCACAGGACCTGTGCAGATTGACATCAGTGTTGGTTTGAATCCAGCTGGTGAGACAGAGAAAGGCTTTAATAGGTGACGCCAGCTTAGATATATATTTATTTCAACCACTACATAGCTCAACAAACAGAACATGAGAAACACGAGCAGTTCAAGAGAAGGGGCATCTCAGCCTGCAGCCATGACCTCCAAATCGTGATTAGGGAGGAGCCAAATAAGCATTTGGTCCCCAAAAGCGCATGCCTATTTCCATGCAGGAAGAGCTTGAAGCCCCAAGAGAGAGAGAGAGAGTTGAAAAAGAGCGATCAGCAAGCCGTTACTGCATCTCAACACAACAGTGTTTATGCACGTGAAGGCAACAAATCGTATGGAATAAATATAGTGCGGTGCAATAATTTTTTTGGCTCGAATTATCGCAAGTAGTCGCAAGAAATGGTGCAACTGATCAATGATATAGCTTAAGTCAAGTATAGCGAACTGCCACTCAATACTGGAAGTCAGCCAATCAAATTGGAAGTATTGATCCGCAAAGCGTCTTTAGGCAATGGATTCAATCTATTGATCACTAGACAGAGCTCTAAAATCTGGAACTGAGTTTTAGATGCAAAGCATCAATGCATTTCTACAAATTAGCGCAGTTGTTGGGACGCTTGATGCCTTAATTTTGGTGTGGTTTTTGCATACCTTGCTGGTTACAGTTTTTAAATAGACAGATGTACGTGTGCATTTAACTCTAATTTTAAGTGCCTTTTGATGAAACTGTTGATGTTCCAAGAACCTAGCCAATGGTTGTCAATTAGGTGGGCAGGTACACACATGGGTGTTTATTGCCATGTTTTCGACGGCCAGGATCCCTTAATGCTCCCGAATTTGGGCATTGGACGCATGGGTGTTAACGGCAGAAATGGGCGTTAACGGGCGTTAACGGAAGAAATGCATGACAGCGCGTTGGGACAATTGAGCGAACCAATAACTTTAAATCAACGCCCATGAGCATGGGTAGTGAGCGTCATAAGGAGGATGTGACGTATGCCACTACCAATGTTGCTGGAATTTAGCATAAGACCTACGGGCATTGACAGGATACAATGATATCAAAGACGCCCTTTGCCACGCCAACTTTGCCTGCGACCCTCCACTCATACCATGGGCATATCCACGAAGGCGACTAGGTACGTAGATGGGGTGAGGGGGTGAAGATGGTTACGACTAGTTCAGAAGGCTGGATGGGTTGGAGTGAACCTTCAGCATCGCATCATTGTGAATGATTGGTCAACAATAACCCACCGATGTGTGTGCGGACAGCAGGAGTTCGATATTCACATCCAGCTTGGCATTCATGAACCAATCGATTTCATGAACCAATCGATTTCACTCATGGCATCGTCGAGTATGCTTAATCATGTGTCACATTCCACGGCACAGTTTGTGTCACATTCCACGGCACAGCTTAATCATGTGTCACATTCCACGGCACAGTTTGTGTCACATTCCACGGCACAGCTTAATCATGTGTCACATTCCACGGCACAGTTTAATCATGTGTCACATTCCACGGCACAGTTTCTTAATCATGTGTCACATTCCACGGCACAGTCTTAATCATGTGTCACATTCCACGGCACAGTTTTTATTGTGTCACATTCCACGGCACAGTTTTTGTCTTAACATGGTCACATTCCACGGCACAGTTTGTTCTTAATCATGTGTCACATTCCACGGCACAGTTTGTTCTTAATCATGTGTCACATTCCACGGCACAGTTTGTGTCACATTCCACGGCACAGTTTTTTCTTAATCATGTGTCACATTCCACGGCACAGTTTGTTCTTAATCATGTGTCACATTCCACGGCACAGTTTGTTCTTAATCATGTGTCACATTCCACGGCACAGTTTTTTCTTAATCATGTGTCACATTCCACGGCACAGTTTGTTCTTAATCATGTGTCACATTCCACGGCACAGTTTGTTCTTAATCATGTGTCACATTCCACGGCACAGTTTGTTCTTAATCATGTGTCACATTCCACGGCACAGTTTGTTCTTAATCATGTGTCACATTCCACGGCACAGTTTGTTCTTAATCATGTGTCACATTCCACGGCACAGTTTGTTCTTAATCATGTGTCACATTCCACGGCACAGTTTGTTCTTAATCATGTGTCACATTCCACGGCACAGTTTGTTCTTAATCATGTGTCACATTCCACGGCACAGTTTTTTCTTAATCATGTCTCACATTCCACGGCACAGTTTTTTCTTAATCATGTGTCACATTCCACGGCACAGTTTTTCTTAATCATGTGTCACATTCCACGGCACAGTTTTTCTTAATCATGTGTCACATTCCACGGCACAGTTTGTTCTTAATCATGTGTCACATTCCACGGCACAGTTTTTTCTTAATCATGTGTCACATTCCACGGCACAGTTTGTTCTTAATCATGTGTCACATTCCACGGCACAGTTTTTTCTTAATCATGTGTCACATTCCACGGCACAGTTTGTTCTTAATCATGTGTCACATTCCACGGCACAGTTTGTTCTTAATCATGTGTCACATTCCACGGCACAGTTTTTTCTTAATCATGTGTCACATTCCACGGCACAGTTTTTTCTTAATCATGTGTCACATTCCACGGCACAGTTTTTTCTTAATCATGTGTCACATTCCACGGCACAGTTTTTTCTTAATCATGTGTCACATTCCACGGCACAGTTTTTTCTTAATCATGTGTCACATTCCACGGCACAGTTTTTCTTAATCATGTGTCACATTCCACGGCACAGTTTTTTCTTAATCATGTGTCACATTCCACGGCACAGTTTTTTCTTAATCATGTGTCACATTCCACGGCACAGTTTTTTCTTGCTTGACCCACAGAGGTCAGGAAGGGCGGACCCAGCCGGTCAGTTGGAAGGGGAGGGGAGGGGAGGGTGAATTTGCGATAAGCTACCAAGTTCACGCAGGCAAGTAAGCAAAGCCCTATATTTTCTACAAGTTCTTGTATTTATTCCACTTTCTCATAGCATTGTGAAAGTAAACACAAAATCATCAAGCTGTATTTTCCCGTTAAAATAAAGACCCAATTTTCTACCGACCAGGTGACATAGCATGGCTGTGGCGTCTTTGCTTTAGATGTTTGTATTCTTTAACCTCCAATGGAGGTTAACATCGGAAACAGACGGCGTGTCTCAGACGCGTACAAATTCAACAATATCATTAAACTAAAATGTGCCTCTTGAATTCAAGTGATCATATGATCATATGGTTTGGCCGGCTCACCGGTTTTGTTGGACGCTCTCCGCGAACGCTAGTCGGCTATCCCGCGGGCTACTGAGCTGTCCCATGGGCTACTGAGCTGTCCCGCGGGCTACTGAGCTTTCCCGCGGGCTACTGAGCTGACCCGCGAGCTACTGAGCGGACACGTGGGCTACTGAGCTGTCCTGCGGGCTACTGAGCTGTCCCACGGGCTACCGAGCTGTCCGGCGGGCTACTGAGCTGACCCGCGGACTACTGAGCTGACACGTGGGCTACTGAGCTGTCCTGCGGGCTACTGAGCTGACCCGCGACGTGCGCTGAGGTGAGGTCGGGCTGGCTGGAATTCCCTTGTCTCATTGTCCTTGGAATTCCCTTGTTGTTTCGCGTCCGCGGACACCCATGATTGCAGTACTTCTTATAGATTTGGTCGTGACCTGGTGGTGACCTCTGCTGGGTCATGACCAGGTTTCTCTCCAGCAACTGGTATCGGATTGCTGGTCTCAGGTGTTGCTCATGAATTAGTTTGCATGGGAAACCTCAGTGCTGAATGACCGTCCACGGGGGAAGCATATCGAAAAGAACTGGGTCAACTCCATGATCTTTATAGGTCAAACGAGACAATGGCCAGCAAACACCTGTAAGGTAAGCATGTGACACAATATTGAGCATCCCTGAAGAGGAAATGAGCGAAATCGATTGATCATGAATATAAAGCTATACAGGGTCCCGTGTTAACGTTTAATGCGTTGTATTCAGTATACAGAAAGCGTGATTATTCCTTCTTTTTTTACATGAATATCTGAAAATGTTTATCAATATGTCCTTCTAGGAATAATTTTGCACATTCTCCTTGTCGCTTCACGTGCGTGGACACATATAAGTGTAGTATGTTATATGCATGTGACTGTATTCTGGTGGGGACCTCTGTTGGATATTGACCTGGATCACCAATTATCTCTACAACTCACATCGACTGTCAATTTGCCAATTTGTGGGAACGGGGTCCCTGGAAACATCGCTGGGCCCCCCAAAATGTAGCGCCGGGCCCCCAGAAAAGTCGCGCCGGGCCCCCGAAAATCACGCTGGGGCCGCAAATGGTCGGGCCGGGCCCCTGGAAATCTCGCTAGGGGTCCAAGAAAGTCGTGCCGGGTTCCTTGAAAATCACTGTGGACCCCAAAAAAGACGGGCTAGGCCCCTGCAAATCACGCTGCGGGTCCAAAAGATCAGGCCGTACCCCTGAAGATCGCGATGGGCTCCCACAAATTTGGACCGATGTCCCTAAAATCACGTTGGTGGCCTCATAAGGTCGTGAATGGGCCACTGAAAATCATGTTGGGGGCCCAAAAAAGTCGTGCCGGGGTTCTTTCAAATCACGACGGGGACACCAAAAGGTCGGGCCGGGGCCTCTGAAAATCACGTTGAGCCTGGGTGTGACAGAAAGTCGCGTCCGGGACCCTGAAAATCACGCCAGGAGCTCAACAGGTCGCACCAGGGCCCCAAAAGTCTCATCGGGACCATCCAAAAAAATGAAGCTGCGGCAGCGAAAAACGTCCAGACATAGAAGATCCCTCTGGAGTCCCGGAAATCGCCCCAAAGGTCCCCAAAACGTGCTGGCCCCCCAAAGCGTGTAGAGGCCACTAAAACTAGCGATAGGGATCACAACAATGACGACGGGTCCCCCCAAATCGCATTTCCCTAGTGAAAAATCCCATGGGATTGACCCATCAAATTGCATGGGATTGACCTTGTCAGGATATGAAACATTCCCCATGAGACAATCGTGTGGGAATCCCATGTGGTTCTCTTTGGGAATCCACCATGAGATTCCTGCACAGTCCCCGATATATTTTATACTATTCCCAGTGTGAATCCTCCAGGGGTTCCCACTGGGAAATCCCAATGGGGAAGCCCAGACTGGTGGGATTTATGAACCAGTATGAACCCCACTGGTCTTCCCAGAGCATGTTCATGCAAACAGGATGAAACGATGTACGACACGCATATTTTGAAAGATAAAAACAAACGACATTTGACATATATTTATCCGGTGATTTTGCAAGGTGAGCCAACATGTTGCATCTCAGCCACTATCGGCGCTCCCACTGCGGGGTCGACGATTTGGCGACTATCGAAAAGCGGTGCTGGAGCATGTCTGAGTCATGGAGTTTACTTCTTGCTTTTCAGTTGGCAAGCAAAATAATAGCAAAAAGTATGGCTTCAAGTGGGGTAGTATATAATGAAGAATAAAGCTACACTTCAGAAAACAAATTTAACCCAGTCTAAGCTCTTGCTTAAAAAACAATTAAAATAAAAAGGGTATTATTGCTGCTTCAGGTATCTACAAGATAAGTTTTGCACACATTTTACCTCCATGAGGCAAACAAAGGGTTAGGTTTTGTTAGATTATGTTGGGTTAAACTTTTTCCTTTAGACCAGACATAGCATTTCTGGGGGGGGGGGAAATGTGCAAACACGTCTCTGAACACGATGAAGATGATGGAGCCATTCAATCTTGTGAAAATGCGCCCAGCATTTTTGATATTCTTAATAATTTTTTATTCCTTTTTTTGAAAAAAAAAGTATTTTTGTTGATTAAAACGACCATTCTATCAAATTGCGTGTTTGTATATTGCAAAAAAAGGTAGGAAAATGTGTGACACTTTCCATTTACCAAAAATGAAACTTGTTTTTTTTTCAAAAGCAGTTTGTGGTAGGTTAAGATAGGGGTTTTCTTAAGTTGGGAAATTTTTCGAAAACAGATAGTTTGAAATTTGTCAACTTTAAAAAAAAAAACTTTTGCTTCTCTAAAGGGGAGCTTTAGGCCAGGATTATAGCAAGGCTATGTTACATTTTTAGTTTTGAAACATAACTTTTTGTGCTGTTACGCAATTCAAGGTCCTTTTTCTAGTGTTATTTTACGCACAAACTAAAAAGTAAGCATTTGCACCGAAAATGAGAAGTTACATCATCTCAGTCACATTCATAAACATTGCATTCGAAGGATAACTTCCAAGAATTCATAAAACACCTTAAAGCGCAACCTTACCAGCAACACATTTGACTCATTCCTCCTTTGAACAACCTAAATGATAATAGTATTGTTGTTAAAACCACCTGCTGTACAAAAGGTGTGAACCCTGCCCTGGCAGAGACGTAGGCAGCCATCAGCATAGGTTTCTGAAAATGTTTTTGTGTGTGTGTGGGGGGGGGCACAATATACGAAGGTAATGGGCAGGCTAAAACGGTTTTGGAGCATACCTTATAGGATGAAATGTTAAAGGTTGAAATTATTGGGGTGGGGACAGCCATCATGGGGGGGGGGGCAAGTGCCCTCCCAAAAACATATAATGCTACACCCCTGTAGGTAGGAGTATTATTGCAGCTTAAATTAACCAAAAGATGAGTTTACACACAGTTTACCTTCAAGAAGTACACAAAGGGATTAGGTTTTGTTAGGTTAGGTTAGGCTCTTTTCTATGTCAGAAAACAAATATCAAACAATGTTGTTTTATTTTATTTTTGTTGCTATATTTTTAATGCAAAAATTAGAACTTGGTTTCCTTGAAAAGCAGTTTATGGTAGTTTAGGTTAGTTTAAGTCCGGTTTTTTTTTAAAGTTTTTTTTCTCTTCAAAACAGCTCATGCTAGGTTAGGTTCAGTTAGTTTAGTTTAGGTGTTTTTAAGTAAAAAAAATTGTGAGAAAAACTGTTCAGAAATTTTCCATTAAAAAAGGTTTTCTTGCATGGAAGGTTAGGCTAGGTTAGGCTCCATTTTTCCTGATTTTGAGCATTACTTTTTATGGTATGTTAACCAACTCCAAGCCCCTTCACGGGTGTTATTTTGCCTCCCAAATGAAAAGTATGCATTTGCAGAGGAAATGAGTTGTCACATCACAATCTTGATAAGCACATTCATGAAGATTGCATTAGAAAAAGAAATTCCAAGAAATCGAAAATTAGCTTGAGCTACAAATTTGCCTAGGTACCTACCTATCTACCTATCACAATCATGATAAGCTTTCCAAACCACCAGTTCCAGCTTGCAATAGTATTTCATTTAGACATCAACTACCGAACCAGATGATGGCAGCACTACTAATAATCCCACAAAATAGTCGCTATAATCCTATCACATCACCCCACGTCAGTTTACCATAATTTTATGTGCTTAATGATTGTCCACTTGCCATCAGTTAAAATGCTTCGGACCCATATTAATATAGGTAGGCAGTATGGTCCATGCTTTTTGCTATTCCTTTTCAGGTTCTTGCCTTGAACTCATACGCACAACCGTCACCACACTATACTTTCTCCCGTGTCCGTGAATCCAATATCATTGACTATCGTTTTGTAATGTTCGTAAGATAGAAGGCTAGCCAGTGTGGACCTGACACAAAAAGATTCGAACAGGCCGGCCGCCGCCCAACTGCCAGTCACACAGTGATGATCGAAGTAACGTCAGCTGATGACTGGGATCTTCCATTGCGAAAATTGTCAATGCCGTTCGAGCCAACGATCTGGCTGTTTCAGAACCACGTATTTTACCTGACATATTGAGTGTCTGCATGACTGATTAAGCTCTTAATTAATTATTTGTTGGTCTTGGTGCAGGTCGCTATACCGCGTTTGAAATCTCTTAGACCAGTCTCTGGGCATGTTAGGTACGGTTGCCCAAAAAGGGAAGCCTCGTGGATGCCTGAGGGATCGGGCTTCTAGAAGTCGTGATGGGGTTCCGGTACGCTATACGGAACTGCCCCATTCTACGATAGGACTGTTCTAGTTTTTCCATGGGATTCTGTATATTTCAATGGGATTTGGTTTTGCTCATGGGACAATCCAGGTTTTCATCCATGGGACATATGGGATCCCATATGTCCCATGGAGAATAAATGCCAATCTCATGGATATTTTTTTAACTAGGGTTAGAACCAAAAAAAAGTCGCGTCGCTGCCTCACAAGCCGCAGCTAGCTTCCCAAAAATAATTTCCTACACTACAAAAGTTGCGTCAAAGACCCCCGAAAAAATCGCATCGGGTACCGGAAATGAAGCGTGATGGAACACCGAAAAATGTATCAGGAGCCCGAAGAATCGTACCGAGGCTCAAAAATATCACACAAGGGGCTTCCAAAAAACAGATATCGACCAAAAAATTACAAAGGAATTCCATCGAATCGACCCGAGCACCAAAAGATTCAGAACAGTTCCCGAAAGACAGTTCTCCGACTCTTTATTCCGAAGGGTACCATCGGCTGAAAAAAAAACTTGTTAAGCAACCGCAGTGGCGTACCAAAGAGGCAAATATCCCCCTTCTGAAGGGTCTGCTCCCAAGAATCGCGCTGTGGTCCCCAAAATTCGATCTGCGGCCCCATAAATTCGCGCCAGACTCCCAGAATTCGCGATAGGAGCTCTAAATAAATACAAGGGACACCAACAAACTCGCGCCAGGCCCGAAAATTCGCGCCGGGACTTGCCAAAATCTCGCTGGGCCCAGCTAAGTACAACGCGCCCCGCGAACTCGCGCCCATCCACAAACATGACGCTCGGGACCAAAAATTCCGGTCTGTAGTCCCAAAAATTCGCGTCGGGGCATCAAAAATTCCCCTCGGGGCACCCAAAAATTGGCGTCGATGGCCTCAAGTAGGCACAGCGTGGCCTTAAAACTCGCATTAGGACCGGACAAAAATTCATCCGGAGCCCTTCAAAATAAGGGGAAATTCCGAAAAATACATGTCCGAGTCGGGAAAATCTCCCCGGAGCTCTAAACAAACCACCAGACGCCTTCAAAAATCGCGTACGGCCCGAAAAAAACGTACCGGGGCTCCAAATATCGCGAAGAGACACACAAATATGGCGCCAGGAGCCGGAACAATCAGATCAGGATTCCGAATTAAAAAAATATCAGGAATTTACCAAAAATTGCGTCGAGCTCAGAAAGCTTGCGTCGGATCGCTCTGAAACCACACGCGTGGGACCGAAATGTCGCTTGGACCCCGAAAATGATAACGGAGTCCCCAAAATCGTGCTGGGGTCCCACAACTGTGCGCCAGGAACCCCAAGTAAATGCAGCGGGACCATGAGAGCACAACGGGAGAAACATGCGTTGCAGCTCTAGATAACACACCGCGAGCTCTAGAAAATACACAACGGAGGCCCTTAAAACACACCGGGGCCATGAGACCACACTGGGGCCTCAAAAACAGGCTGGAGCCCTCAAAAAGCGGCATGGTCCTAAAAGGAACAAAAGACCGGGCACTAAAAAGTCACATCGGGGTCTCTGAAAGCGCGTCGGTACCTCACAAATATCGCCGGTGCACAAAAAAGCAACAAATCTATATGCTAAAGAGCGGGCGTCTCAAAAATGAACTGGACCACTAACAAATATTGGTTTGAGCCCTAAAACATATCCAAAGACGAAGAAAAACGCAATAGGTCCAAATAAGAACACCTAGCTAGGCCTCGGTCCGGTAGAAAACATGGAAGCTTATTTAACCAAATAGATGAGGTGCATCAAAGATCAGAGGGTATGCAGATTTCTCCAGAATATGTGGGAAGAAGAGTGGGAAGAATCATCCAATTGAATTAATCCAATTTTCCCAGCGAACTCCGATACCAAGCATTCCACACGTCAAATATGGCACAAGACTGTCATGTGGCAGCAACTAACAAAACGTAAGAGGCCTAGCAAAAACCGGAGGACCTCACGAATTGTGGCGAATGCGACGATTGCGCAAGGTAGGTGAACACGCGCGCGAACGTAGCGTTTTGGTGACAAGGCGTTATTAACTTTAAGGTCTGAAATTGGGAAATTTTGAATTTTAAATGATTAGTACAGGTATAATTTCAACGGTATGAGGTAGCTTATCAAGGTATACCAAAATAAAAACATTCGTACAGGATTGGGGTAGTAAGGGCTGAAATCCGGTGACTCAAACGATGGATGGTAGATTGGGCCACAGACAACTAAGTTGGTCACTTATTATTTTATTTAAAAAAGAAATGGCCCACTTTGAAAAACACTGGTTGAAATCCGAGGACTTTTGAAAAATGGGCGTAGGTGGGCCCCCTCCAAATCCGTTTGCCCCTCTAGCGCAAATCCTAGGTACGGCACCGGGCACATGTCCCTCCGACTTCTAATAGACAATTATGCTCTCCTAATGCTGAGTTGTGCCCACCCACACATATTTGAGTACGGAATGTTGAGTGCGGAGTCTCCGCTCAACAGATCTTTTTGCCGGGGTAGCGAAAACCAGATGTTCCATTATACTGCTGCTCTGCCAAGATATATGCTGTGTACTCTGTCTGGAGCACAGCAGTCGGAATTCAATAACGTCTTGTGATCCCCTGCAACGACTTAAACGCCCAGTAAGTAGCATACCAATAAGGGCATTGTAGCAGCGCAGGTCCCTCTCCCCATCACAGGCCTGAACAGCGGGTCGGCAGACCTTCAACGACATGGAATACCCGACATTGGTCCAGGGGGTCTAACATCAGCTTGAGCTCACCGGTACAACAACCCAGAGCCGCCAACAGCAGCCCAAGCGTCACAACAGTCATTCGACACCCTGATGTGTGAAATACTAAGTCTTAAGTCCTAACTATGACTAAATCTTGAGTTGTTCAAAATCTTCTTAATTAAATTTTACCTCCAGGGCGAAATTATTGGGAGGAAAAACAGAATCCCGGTTAAGTAGCTCATTCGTTTACAACTGCCCCCAAGTTTGTCCTGCCAATTTGGATACTGCATCCTCTCGCTCAAATATTTTTTGGCACCAGCCCACGTTTCAAATGTTGGCACGCTCACGGGGCCAAAATACATTTTGGTGGGTGGGGGAGACACTGAGAATGACCCGCAGAAATAATTTATCTCTCTCCCCATTATACAATTCCGGTTGCGCTCTTGGCTGCCAAGTGCATCCTACTCCGGAGAAAATATTCCATGTTAGTCCAATACCAAAACGTTGAGAATGTCGCCCTGCACTGCATAAAATGATTTATTTTGCCCCCTAAAAAGCTCTGGCTACGTCTCGGCCCAAAGGCCCCATCCTGTCTGTGCACCACATTTTAGACTTACTTGATCCTTGTGAACACCCATCATTTAATCCGCTTGTCTCTCCTAAAATTCGTCCCAGGGTTAAAACAAATGTCATCGTGCCCTAATAAAGGCGATGCTGGAGTTCTTCCCGCCCCAGAATGCTGGGGTGTCTCATAGCTCGTACATGCATCGCCGAACGGTTCCATGAAAGATCGCCCGTGCTGTAAATAATGGTGTGGGACAATCTGGACAGAGCAGTCGTTCAGTTTCTTCGAAATCAGCAACAACGCCGGAGATCCTCGTCGATAGGTCGTTCTGCGAAGCCACGCCTTCCCACAAGCCTCGTACATTGCCAAAAAGTATATTGTTTTTACCAAAATACATACGAACTACGAACTTTCTGGCAGGCCGTCCGGCGCTGACAGACGGCTCCGGCGGCCGGCGTCGACACACCACCTTACCGCTCGAGACACGTCAAGCCAACGCTGACTGTAGGCCAAAAACGGCTGCACAGCATGGCCAGGTACAAAGTTGCCGCACGTCGGGGCGGCGTGACGCGAACACGACGCAACATGGCGTCACAAGGACACAGCACACGGACAACGGAGCAAACTGTTGATCTGCAGCAACATCGCATCAGCAACAAGCATCTCTTGGTAAGCAAATGAGAACCTTCTTCGCCACTGATGTTTGTTTTCCAGGCGAACTGTTCGTATACATCCAACTATATTCGTCTGAGGACAATAGTTTTCTTCATGGAATAAATAGCATTAATCAGGTTCATGCACACACACACACACACACACACACACACACACACACACACACACACACACACACACACAAACAAACAAACACAAACAAAAAAATAAAGCAACGCACACGATCTTTTTTATAGTCGCTTTTTTTCTATTTTGCACACACGTGAGTCGCACGACCCGGATACTAGCAGCTAAGTTTGGCGGAAGTGTTCCGCGCACTGCGGGCCGCCTGGACGGCGACACAGGCCGCTGTCCCCGACGTTCGAGGTGCGTCTGACCGGCGGCCACGCGGCCCGCAGTCACGTGCAAAGGTGGCATCGCGCCGGCGGTCGGCCGCCGCGGCAGGCGCGCCCATGCTGCTCGGCCGGGGCTCTCGCACAGTCGCTCTCTCATTCTCACGGGGCGGGACGGGGAGCCGGGCCGAGCTCTGACCAGGGTCCCCGCCCGGCCGCAGTCGCTCGTCCGTCCGTCGCACGCGCGCTCCCGAGCCCCCCGGACGCCGCAGCTCGGCAGGCCCGCTGCGCGGCCGACCGCGAAGGCGCCGACGCCGGTCGGCCATATATGTTCATAGAACGTACATCAGCTATTTATCATAGATAAATGGGGTTAAAAACGTCACCGGGTACACGGGGACGGCGGAGCGGTCGTCGCGCCGCAGGCAGCAACTGCACACACATCTCGCCGCCCCTCCCGGCAACTTAAGCACCTTAACACTAACACACGGCACAGTGTAGACAAGAAATTACCTTCCAGCCAACTGATGACAATGGAACACGGAGTGTGTCGACCGCGACTCCTCCGCACCTTACAAATAGCCTTAAATCTAACAGACATGCAGTAAATGCCGTAGCAAAAGCGGCATACACGGTATTTTGCGGGTAACTCCCACAAAACAATGGAGAGGTGTGCTGGGCAAACTGAGGCCTTACCGCCCCGCCAGCATTTGGCACCTGGGACCTAGAGACTGTACGGGTGACAGAACTGGTAGACGAGCCGCTGGCTCCGTTCCGTCTTCTTCATGATGCCCTTCTTGTAGTACTGACGGATGGAGCGCGACAGCTTGTCGTAGTTCATCGCGGGCCGGTTCTTGCGCTTGCCCCACAGCTTGGCCACCCGCACCGAGTCTTCGATCTTGAAGATGCCCTTCTGGCGGTCAATCCAGCGTATGGAAGAGCCGTACAGCTGCGGATGCGTCAGCAGCTCCTTGAGGAACTGCCACAGGTGTATGTGGGAGCCGCTTCGCACAGGTGTCGTCTTCTCGTCATCGTCGTCTGTCAATAGATATATGACGTCACAAGGGGAACACATGACTTAGCACATGGTGGATCATCCACCAAGAACCGGACGGACAAGGCGAACAATTTATCTGTTAGTTATTTGGGCTTCGCAGTGCCCGGGAAGCTCTTGTCATTGGCCGGGCACCGGGCAATGCGAGTAAGTAATGCATACCGTAACAGCGTCTTCGGAAAGGGCTGCTGGAAAACGCTTCCACACCTCGGAATGCATTGAGGTAATTCAACACAGCCGGTGCTGTGGTCATGGACTGCAGCCAAGTCGCGAATCGCGTCTGGACAGTGGAGCATTATGGCGTGAGCGCGCAACCTGAGCTCTGCTCGGCTGGTGCTGCCACCAACACAGCCAGTAACAATGTCGGGCGGCCAGTGAAACGAATCCAGCCGGCCACACCCAGCTATTGTTCTGGCCCTCCCCTCCAATGCCATGCCAGTCGACGCGCGGCTGGCCCGACCCAGCCTCGCCGGCCGCAGTGCCAACTGCTGGCCCGGCTCAGCCCAGCCAGTCCCGGCCCGACCAGTCCCTTCCCGGCCCGGCCCACTCCGGCCCACTCCGGCCGGCAGCAGTGCCAGCTGCCGCGAGCGGAATAGAAAGTGCCGCCGCTAAGTGTGTCAGCGCCGGAGCGTCGAGGGGAGTGAACGCTGCCGCTGCCGCTGACGCGCAACTGGCCAACTGGTACGCTGGAAGCAATCTAGTGGGAGCTTTTGCAAGGTAATAAGAGGGAAATTGTTGCACGGATAAACTAAATTATAATTACAGCCACAACTACCTTGAAGATGATTGATGTTTGGGGCTTTATCATTTGCTTCGGAACGAATATCCAATGTATGATATCAAGACATGGGGGGGGGGGGGGGCAACCAGCGCATTTTGTGTTTCGATCACCCGCCGGTAAGCTGTCAGTGCCTGTTCATCACGGCGAAGAGGTTGGCCTCCCATCAACGCGAATACGTAAATGCGCTCAACGCGCACGTCGATATTACCAAACTGTCGTACGAAATCAAGGCACGGTGGGGGCAATATGTATTGGCATCTCAGAGCTGGCCGCCCCACCGCTGCGGCCAATGTGTATTGGCACCTCAGAGCAAGCTGGCCGTCTGCAGGAGGCGTTCGTTCGAGCAACTACTCGAATACCGGGGAATCTGCAGGGCGCAGAGGAGCCCGATCGATATCAGCGCCGGCGCTCTGACGTCATCGTTCATTAGCTCATGGCGGTCGGCTGCCGTGTGACGTCACCAGCCATGGCGGCGGCTGCCGTGTGACGCGCGCCCCCTGCCGCCGGATCATGGCGGCCGAGGACGTGTGACGTCACCAGCCACGACGGTAGGCCGCCGTGTGACGTCACCAGCCACGCGCTGCCGACGCGCCCCCTGCCGCCGGATCATGGCGGCCGAGGACGTGTGACGTCACCAGCCACGACGGTCGGCCGCCGTGTGACGCGCGCCCCCTGCCGCCGGATCATGGCGGCCGAGGCCGTGTGACGTCACCAGCCACGACGGTCGGCCGCCGTGTGACGCGCGCCCCCTGCCGCCGGATCATGGCGGCCGAGGCCGTGTGACGTCACCAGCCACGACGGTCGGCCGCCGTGTGACGCGCGCCCCCTGCCGCCGGATCATGGCGGTCGGCTGCCGTGTGACGTCACCAGTCACGACGGTCGGCCGCCGTGTGACGTCACGGCGGCTCGGCCGCCGTGTCAGGCGACCGGTGGCGGCAGGAAATACCGGCCCAGTGGCGGTCGTGACTCAGCGTTAGCCGCCGACGCTGCCGGAGAGGCCGCCCGCGCGCCGCGGAGACACGGACCGCAGGCGCAACGCCATTGTGCCCTGGCCCGTGGCCGATCACCGCCCACTGTCCGCCTTTGTTGACGAATTCCGTGCTCTCTCTCTCTCTCTCTCTCTCTCTCTCTCTCTCTCTCTCTCTCTCTCTCTCTCTCTCTCTCTCTCTCTCTCTCTCTCTCTCTCTCTCTCCATCTCTCTCTCTCCATCTCTCTCTCTCCATCTCTCTCTCTCCATCTCTCTCTCTCCATCTCTCTCTCTCCATCTCTCTCTCTCCATCTCTAGGCTTCCCTGGACGATGTGGGGAAGACATTTACCCCGCAATGCCTCGGTGTATTTACCCTCCAAACATTTGAGCGCAGAATATGTCCCCGTGGTCCGATTCATCGCCCTCAATATACCAAAAAAAAAAAAAAAAAATGTCACGAAGATGCGAGATCAGTGTTCAGCCTGGCACAATGATCATCCAGCGACAGCATACAAAACATCCTGCCGAGGAGCCAGCGGTCAGCGGGCCACCAGTGCGGGGCGGGGTAGAGACGCCGGCGAGACTGACCTTCCGATTCCATGATGTTTTCGGCGTTGTCGGCAGCCGAGTTTGCTGGGCTGTGGTCGGCCGGCTCCTGCTTGACGCTCCAGGTGAGCGGCGTGAGCGGCGTGCCTGGCCTGTCGCAGGCCGTCCGCCAACACTCCAGCTGGGCGTACACAGTCTCGCCGCCCTGACGACAACACATAGCTCACGTCACACTGGTGTCCTGTCTTGTTTTTATAGTTGGAAGGGAAATAAGTCAAGATTACTGTTAAGATTGCCGTATCTTTAGTTCTTTATTTGAGCAAACATAATGCAACGTAGTGCGTACAAATTTCAATCTTTAGTTGTTGCATATTATATCGGAGCACATTCTATGCCAGAGGAGAAGGCTCTGTTGGCCGGATGGCCGGAGGAGGGCCGAGGGCAGTGTCGGGTTGCCGACAGACGGCTTCACGGTCAGCTCCACCCTACCACGCTACACAGCGCACCTCAAGGCTAGCCGGCCGGGAATTTCCAGTCGCCGCACCCGCCTGCAGCCGAGGCCGAGGCGGCAACTGCCAGCCGACGGGCTTACTCATACTCACCTGCGGCGCGCACATCTTGAACTGCTGCTCGTGCAGAGAGCACAGGGCGCGACCGTCCAAGTTCAGCCAGTCCATCTGAGACAGCGGCAGATTGAACTGCTGGCACGTGTAGGTCACCCAGGCGCGCACCTGATCCACGCTCCATTGAGTCGGGTCTGAAACGGGACGAATAAGTCCAGTTACCGATGAATCGAAAAATAAAACGTCTACAGGTCGCAGCTGACCACATATGTAATGTCGATGACTCGCGCCCGACTCTAATTACGACCCATACTCGACGCAGACTAGACGTAGCATGCTCGGGATCAGACTTACAATGACTCAGTATACTGAATATTCGTGACTAGCCCCCGACTTGATAAGAAATTACAACATAGTATTCGTGACTCGTTGCCAACTCGATATGCAGCGAATTTCCGCGCCATCGTCATGCAGCAACCGCGCCACGCCCGGCCCGCTTTTTCCGCCCGAGCCCCACCGGCGACCACGAGCGGCTGCAAATCGTGCAGGCGCGGCGCCGAGTCGCCGAGCCGCTCTCAACTGCGCTGGAGGCCGGTTTTCTAGTTGCGCGGCAGCCATCACAGCGGCGAGATTAGGCCGTCAGTGGCCGTTATGTGATGGCGTCAAGGCGGCCGCGCAGTTGGCGAGTGGCGAGGTGCGCCGCAGACGCCAAAATGGCGACGCGGCGCCAAGGTCAAACTCGCCCTTCCTCGCCACATGCATACATACACGCACGCCCACACACAAATACATTACCCGGCGGCCGACGAGTCTCACGCCGCCCGCGATAAAATTGACGCATCGCCGCCTGGGATGGCGGTGGAACTAATGTGCAGTGTGAGAGCTATTATTGCACTTGTCGGTCGAGCCGGGGACGTCCCGCGGCGCCGACCGACGGCTGCACGTCGCACGACGTCCAGGAAAGCCACCGCAGTGCCACGTTTCACCGGCGCGACATAGCGTTGCGACACGGCAAGCGACCGAAGCTGCGATTTACCTGTGGGCCGGCTCACCACGGGCCAGCAAACGTCGCTGTGTGACGATACTGATTGGTTAAGTCTGCCAATGGGCACAATGCGCACTTGGCACGCAAAAAAGCGACGTTTTCAGAACGGCTTTTACCCTCTCCTCCGAAAAAAAACATTTCGAGATCGTTCGGCGCCCCGATTGATAAGAGAACGCTACACAATGCCTATTCAAACATCGCCGCAATCGAAGTCCGGTGCTCAAGAACCTCGGACACAGCCGAAGAATCAGAACACGCACTGAGCAGGTAACGTGGATGTCGATGAAGGAGACCAGAGGACAAAAAAAAACCTACCAGGCGATATGCCGAGCACCATGCAGACGTTCTTCTTCTCCTGTCTGATCTGCTCCACGGCCAGATCGTAGACAGAGTCAAGCTGGTCCATCATCCAGCTGGTGCTGGCCGGCGGCGGGGGCGCGTCGCCGTACAGCATGTCCAGGCTGAAGGCAGGCATGTTGAGACGGCGCTGCAGCGACGTGTCGCGCAGACACTGGCGCAGCAGTCGGTGGTCCTGCTGCGCCGGGTAGGCCGGCGGCGGACTGGCCGGCTGGTAGCCGGGCGAGTAGCTGCCCTGCGACGAGTAGCCGGCGTCGCTGACGGGCGAGCAGGGCGTCTGCGAGCAGTCGTCGGCCGGCTCGCCGAGGCCGGCGCACGACTCGGTCACCACCTCCTGCTTGATGAGCGGCGACATGGCCGGGAAGCCGTACTCGGAGCGGCCGGGCGAGTCTGTGGCCGGGTAGCGGTACTCGCAGTCGGCGTCGGTCGCCAGCTCGCGCGGCGGAGAGCCGAACAGGTGCGGCGGCGACCGCTCCAGCGTCGGCAGACTGGCCGGCGACGGCACCTGGAAGTCGCTCAGGATGCTGAAGTCCAGCTCTGCCAGGCTGCTGGTTAGCTCGGGCGCGTAGTTTGGCACCGTCTGCGACATCTGCAACACACACCGACTGAGCAAACCGCCATACCACCGGTCGGCTGCGGCAGACTTGTCCGTGCACTACTCCTTCCAAGTGGATTAGTGCATGCCGACATTTTCACGACATACACTAAGTTTTTTCTGAAGAGGGAAATTCATCCTCAAAATATCATAGTTACAAAGAAGCGCTTGCAGTTCACTGAGTCGCTAGTTTTACTATATAGGTATAAGTCTGCATAAGCTGTATGCTCTTGAAATGTGTCTGACCTAATTTTCTTTACCTGTGCTTACACAACACTGTCTGGGTGCAGAACAGCCACCAGGTGGAAGTACCCCAATACATGACTTTGAGTTCATGTGTGCTCCCAACCACTTCCTTAACCAACACAACAGAATTGGTGTCTCTACATGCATTACATGTGTTTCCGTGTTTCATCGAATTGCAACCATGATTCTCTCAACCCCTCTTTCGGAATGAAAGCGTGGTGTCCTGTTTTACCTCAAACCACACCCATCATGCTTCAATATACACTTTTTCAGAATAAAATGCGTCAAACCTTGCATTTATTCAGCAAGACGTGGGTTCAGTACGACTGCATTATCCAGTTTGTTGCCAGCGATATATACAAGTTTCTGGAGGCTACTGCAGCAGATTTCTACGTTCTAGTTTGCTGCACAATGGAGTTGACATTGGGGCAATCTACCTACCTTGCACCTAGTCTCGCTCTCGGAACCGTCCTCTTCTCCAATTATTACATCCAGTTATTGCCGTTATTGTCGCTTCCATTCCATATACATAATATGCATATTGCCTCTGATATATTGCATACTCCTATTGCAGTTATTGCCAGTTGCAGCCAATTATTGCGGGCAGGCTTGCAGGTTAACATGGTACACTTTTGTTCAACATGAACTGGTTACCATGAGTATCGGCTTAGTACATTTTGGGGCCTTGTCCCACTGTTGACTTGGCTCCACCATTTCAATTTTGAACATAGGATCTATGGGCGGGCCCAAATTGATTTCGGTCCTGAAATTGCTTCCCTTTCCTTCAGTGATTTTCAGAAATTGACACCCTTGCTGGTCGCGCATACACGGGTCACATGCATGGACGGCGCCACTGAGGGGCATGGGCATTACGCCGTGGGAAACTTCGCGATCTTTACCTTTAACGTTATGGCTTTATATGGCAACAATCCGCTCTAAAGCCCACTTGCCTCACCTGTTCAAAATTCGTGGCGACACCAATGGACACTTGCATTACCGACCTACAATACATGCATATGAAATGTGATGTTAATACTTGCAAAACGGTCGCGCACTTGACTTGACTACGTCAGGTAAATGCTAATCCGCATATTTGTTCTAATGTATTTGCTGATATTGTAAGGATTGGTGCCTCCAAAAGCAACCGAATTAGAATACAACTCTGAGTGATTAACAAGCTTTCTAACTCGATGTGAATGCTCGATCACTGAAACGAAATGCGTTCATTTGCTTGGTATTCGAAAATTATAAGGTCAGGTCAGGTGAGGTCAGGTCACGCCGTATGACCAAGTGAAGTAAGCTCAAGCTTGAACATCCCCGGTGCATCACCTTTGAAATATGGAATAAAATGGTGTTCTATGAAGAACAGATATGATGCTGAAACATATTTGTAAGTTGTCCAGCTTCTGACTTCGTGACCTCAGGTCACGCTGGGACAATGCATACATTGATAAAACGATCACTTCAGCCTTCGCCTAAATGCACGCTGTTTGGAAAGTAATTTAAAAAGGAAAAGAAGGTCAAATAAAGCTAGATTACACGAGGTCAGGTTATCTCAGATCATTGGTTAGCCGTCCAATGTCATGTCGCGCGACTTCTGCGGTAATGAAATCGAATTCAGATGACTTCGTGAGGAGCAATTATGTATATGATGGAGTTGTGTACAACATATTTGATAATTGACCGGACCATGTCATTGACCTTTAACCCATATTTGAACCCAGAATGTTTGCATGCTCTTTGTCATTTTCGGCGTAAAATAGCTCGGATGCAATTTTCACCACTCCATAGGGTAAACAAACACGAAAATTGATCTGACCTCAGCTTAGCAACCTTGACCGTACTTAAAATTTGGAGATAGCGGGCTGTTCGACTTAATGCAAGCATGGCATGCCTTGAGTTTGGTGTTTATATATTGCAACTACTCCGAATGGCGGCATTTTGAAGAATGTGGAGCATGACTCACTTAGACCCTTCGCAGGTCTATAATTTTATATAAAATTCCATAAAATTCTGGACCTCTGATAATCTGGACCTGAAATTTTTACGAGACATGTAAAACCAATGTATAAGAAACAATTGACAATTTCGGTCTCTGCAGCTACTCATTCGGTCGCTGTCCCGACAAAACTTGACGGAGTGGGGGCTCCGGAGAGATCCAGGCCGGAGGGATAAGCGGCTGATGTTGCTGCTTGGTGTCGCTCAAGATCGGCAATATTGAAACCAACCCCGAGACCGCACATGGGCAACATACAGCGCGGATAGCATGGCGCACCGCCACACTACGGCTGACACAAGGCCCATACAAAGCCGATATATAGCCAACATGTAGCTGACATACAGCTGACACAATGCTCCCAAACGGCTAACACCAGACTGTATGTCAGCTGTGACAGCCATATATCGGCTGTGACAGTTGGATGACGGCTGTGACAGTTGGATGACGGCTGTGAGTCAGTCTTATATCGGCCTTGCGTCAGCGGTACACAAATACGGCTTGCACAAAGCCGATATACCGCTGACGCGAGGGCGATATACGGTTGTCACGGCCGACGTACAGCTGACGTACAGCCGACTTACAGCCGACGTACAGCCGACGTACGGCCGACTTATAGCCTACGTACGGCCCACGTACGGCCTACGTGCGGCCGACGTACGGCCGACGTACGGTCGACGTACGGTCGGATTACGGCCGACGTACGGTCGACGTTCGGCTAACGTACGGCTGACAATGCCCACACACGGCTGATATATGGCCGATGCAGCCGACAAACGGCAACCCATTGTAGGTATGTGCCGTACATGAGTGTCGAGGGCGTCGATTTGCATACTCTTGAGGCCGATGGTCGCTTGGCCCACCAATAATTTCAACTTTTAACATGTGACCCTATGGAGTGAATACCAATCAATTTGGGCCCGCTATTTCCTCCATGTATTCCCCCCCCCCTAATAATTTCCGCCGCTGTGCCCACAGGAGCGCACCCAGCGAATCATCAACTACGAAATGCAGTGAAATTTGAGTTACACACCACCTACAAATATGTGTACCTTTACAAATCATCACTGGCGTTGAGCATCCCCGGGTTAAGTGTAGTTTACCAAGATGGTATGACAAGCCATCCGATGTAATGATAGTGGTGGGAGAATACTGGCAGGGGTATACAGGAGAGTCCTACAAAACAGCAATAGACACGTCAATGTCTTTTCGTTTACCACAGGGCAGCAAAGCAGGATATTAATTAAGGAATCGAATAAGATACCATGGAAAATTGATGGGTTGAAATAGACGATTCGAAAAATATTGCGTTTCAGAGCTATCAGTAATATTAATCGATCTTTGTCCCCGCCCCCCTCACAAACTAATTTTCTTTTCCTGCTGGATCCGCACCTGTTGGGCAGCGACACCACCTGTCTTATGGACTGCAGAGCTAAAGGTGACAAAATAGCCGCTAGTCGAGGGCTGGTCAGCTCACTAGTCGGGGTGGCAGCATTTATCACATGCCTTCAGCCATCAACGTGAAAGCGGCCGATTTTCCATTCAGCACGAAGCCGTACACACACACATACACATGCAATGCACTCTCACAGGGACTTACCATTTCCGGAGCGACTTAAAACCTTCTGTGGCGACAGGGCGCAGCAAGTCAACCGGACCTCGACTACAACCCTGCCGACACTTGGAGCTCGGGGGCCGCACTGACTGGCGGGGGCGCCGCTCGCGCTGCGTTCGCCCTTCACCGACGCGTCGTCGCCTCTCGAGGTCATCGGTCTGCGCATGCGCAGTAGGAACCGGCCCGGAGACTGCAACGCCCGCAGTGGACGTGAACCGGTTGTCAGGCTGCAGGCGTGCAAGGCTCGGCTGTCGACAGGGCGTGCCGGGCCGCGCGCCCAGGGCCTGCCCCGGACGAATCGGAAGTCCGATATCACTGCAGTGATTTGCTCTTCCGGCGCCGCTGGCGGCTCCGGTCCGCCGATCGGCACCCCGCACCGACACCTTGTCGCAGTCGTCAGACGCCGCTGGTACATGGCCAGACACGTCACAGCTTTCAGGCGTATACTCTCTATGCAACAGCAACATGCGTGATGTTAAATTAATAATGTAGGCGTGGTACTGAACACCAACATTGTTATGTCGTACTGACAGTAGTGCAGCCGAAGGGATTGCCAGGTTGATATGACTAACTCTAGATTTTGAGATCCCGAAATGTGCGGAGTAAATCGGGTCTTTAAAAAGCGGGATGCGAAAATGAGCACACCAGATACCTATAACAGAAATACTCATGGGACACGGAACCTCGCCAATACCGTCAGAGAGTCGTCCCACTGAGAATACTGCTACTGCACATATATCACGGCTATGTTGTTGTCCCTGAGAATACTGCTACCCCACATATATCACGGCTATGTTGTTGTCACACTGGCAATATTGCTACCGCACATATCTCACGGTGACGTTCTTGTCCCACTGAGGGTCTACTACCTCATATATCCCACGGCTGTGTTGTCCTACTGAGGGTGCTGCTGCATTGCATCTCCCACGGCTATGTTGTTGTCTCACTGAGGGTACAGCTACCTCGCATCTCCTACGGCTATGTTGTTGTCCCACTGAGGGTACAGCTACCTCGCATCTCCTACGGCTATGTTGTTGTCCCACTGAGGGTACAGCTACCTCGCATCTCCTACGGCTATGTTGTTGTCCCACTGAGGGTACAGCTACCTCGCATCTCCTACGGCTATGTTGTTGTCCCACTGAGGGTACAGCTACCTCGCATCTCCTACGGCTTTGTTGTTGTCCCACTGAGGGTACAGCTACCTCGCATCTCCTACGGCTATGTTGTTGTCCCACTGAGGGTACAGCTACCTCGCATCTCCTACGGCTATGTTGTTGTCCCACTGAGGGCACAGCTACCTCGCATCTCCTACGGCTATGTTGCTGTCCCACTGAGGGTACAGCTACCTCGCATCTCCCACGGCTATGTTGTTGTCCCACTGAGGGTACAGCTTCCTCGCATCTCCCACGGTGACGCCTCCCGATAAGACAAGTCCTCGCCGGCAGCACAGCACGACGCTCTCCAGATGCTATGTTTGGGGTCAGCCTGGCACTGATCGGAGTCGAACCAGTGGGTGGCGCTGGCCGTAGTGGGCGTGCACCGGTCTACACCGGTCCGACCACAGCATGGTCCACACGACCCAATCTGGTAGTGGGCGTGCACCGGTCTACACCGGTCCGACCATAGCATGGTCCACACGACCCAATCTGGTAGTGGGCGTGCACCGGTCTACACCGGTCCGACCATAGCATGGTCCACACGACCCAATCTAGTAGTGGGCGTGCACCGGTCTACACCGGTCCGACCACAGCATGGTCCACACGACCCAATCTTAACCCACAAGGGGATTTTTGGCAGTAAATCCGACACACAACTACGTAGGCACGAGAGGTAGCAAATGTAAGAACCGAGAGGCCTATCAGAAAGCCCCCTCAGGACCGGCGGGCTTTTAGATCGGCTTTTGGGATATAGCTGGTCTGGAAGTAACAGGACGGGATATATTGGGGCCTTTGGGATTTATACTGGTCATCTCACCGGTCTGCCAATTAATTATAGTATGTTTTCTTAAGTCAATTGTAACTTTATGACAAACATACCTACTGTGATGTGGCAAGGTAAGCGGGAATACGACAAAACAGACAATACTGTTAAAACAACGACAGGGCATCAAGGATTAGGGTCACTAGTAGTAGCAGTGTTTACATGCTACAAAGGAACTAGTGACGAACTACGCAATTTTGCTTTTCCATGATGTCGTACAATAAGACTACTTACTAATCCTGCCTATGCTGTATCCAACCAGTCATTAGCAGCACATAGAGCTGAAGTGCTGTAATGTTCACAGATGGAAGACAGAAGTTAGTTTCTTTAAAATTATCTGAGAACTAATATGCTCGCATTTCTGAGTTTGCTTCGATTGGAAATAGCATGAAAACTGTAAACTACATTTTAGTGCATAAAGTTATAGAATAACACACTGGTGTGCAAACTCACTTACAAAGATAATTAATTAGGATTCACATCACCAGAAGAGCCATTCTGATTGGTTTTGTCGGTACATTCGGCGACACACCATTTCGTAATCTTTGCCTCATTAGCATAAAACAAAATGTAATCACGAAATGTTAATAAGATAAAAACGATTCGCATTAATTCTTAGAACCAGACCTGATGGTCTTTCTTGTTTTTACTGGAGCTTAAGGACACTTCGACCAAAAATGTGATCATAACTGGCTAACTGTATGAATGAGAACATACATGACACCATGAAATATTCGTCGAACTGCGCCTGTTCATAAAGTTGGCAACGTTTTTACGAAATGGTGATATATATATATATATATATATATATATATATATATATATATATATATATATATATATATATATATATATATATGTGTGTGTGTGTGTGTGTGTGTGTTTAAGGCATACGAGGAAACGATAACATTTTAATATGCAGGGATCCAGACAAGGGGATATAACCATCACGAAAATGAATATGCAAGTGATAATCTACAAAACAATACCCTGAGGGAGTTTCAATGATGCTTCTGCTTTTTACATTCAAATAAAATCGGAAAGAAAAGTATGCAGCCATGTATGTAAAATAGCGCAGCATAGTTCAATTCGACGCAGTCGGAGGCAAAGCAAACATTGTCTTTGCTCAAACGGTGAGGAGCACCATGGAACTTCACTGGAAATATTAAGCAGATGCTTACGACCTAAAGTGGAAACTAAATGCGAGTTGCATAGGCATAATAAGTCCATGATAATAACTGTCATGAACAATTACCTGGACATGTGCTGGGGAAGAAAAATAAGCTCATTGCCATTAATTGGTGGCAAATTGTACAAGTATGAGGTACCTACCTAATCACGGGTGTTGATTGTTTTCTCAAATTATTGAAGGCAGGCGTGTTGTTTTGTATGCTTTTTGTGTGTGTGTGGGGGGGGGGGGGGGGGCGCATGCGCCCCAAATGTTAAATTCTGCCCCTCCAATAGTGAATTTGCCCCCACCCCATACCAAAAGAAAATGGGCATGCAGCAAAATGGATAAAACTGCGGGTTGCGATAGGAGCGAGAGCGCCGATGATCCGTCCGATTGTCCCGCCGATGGTCCCGCCAATGGTCCCGCTGATGGTCCCGCCGATGGTCCCGCCGATGGTCCCGCCAATGGTCCCGCTGATGGTTCCGCCGATGGTCCCGCCGATGGCCCAGCCGATAGTCCCACCGATGGTCCCACCGATGGCCCCGCCGATGGTTCCGACGATGGCCCTGAAACTAGTGACGTCCGCCCATCCACTCTGGTGCCCTGCCACTCGGGACGGTTTCCAGGCGACTGACTCATACCGTGAACATCACCACTATACCCTGTAGTGTGGCCAGCGTACTGGTGTCCGGAGACACTGCGCCGGCTGGTGCCGTCTGCGCTGCTGAGTATCCTACCATCATTACTGACACCAGGCCTGAAGCGGACGTTTCCAGGAATATGTCAGCTGCGGTGACCAGTGAACCCATAGGAGCTTCCTCTCATAGTAGCGATAATACTGCCCAAGCTTCCTGTGGCAGCCGTTGAAGAAATAGTCCATGTCACGGACGTGTGGGGCATCTCCTGCTGTACTCAGTTCGGAGTGCATCCGCAGCCGGAACGGCTTCCGGTCTGCAAGATGCTGGCGGGGCAATAGGGCTTCCAGAAGGGCCGCTCGCGATTGCGCCAACCTACGCCTCAATGTGTCAATAAGGGCTACCACACTGGGCGCCTGAGCCGTGATAATATCCGCACCTAGGTGGTGATCAACACAGAAAGGCTTCCCACCAGCAGGTCGAACTTGGCGCTGTCTTCTTGGATTTTAGCCACCCGAAACGCACAGTCAGTCTACGTCAGCTAGAGGTTTGTCTTCTACGGAGAAAGGATAAAAATGTGATAGCCTGAACGCGGCCAGCTGCTGGCTTGCAGATGCAGGAGTGATGTGCAGATACAGGAGGGAGAGAACTGGGAGCATGTGGCACCCTCCCATGGAAGGCGGCCGCTCCTCCTGCCGGGATAAGGCGACCATCCGGGAAGGCTCGAGTTAACCCTCCATAATTTGTATTTGTCAGAATTGCCCCTCCGGGAGAAAAAGGCACCTCTTCAGTGTGCTCGAATCGACCCCCTTCAATTTTTTTCCAGCCAGAGGCTCCCCTCGGAAGGAAAGGACACCCCTCCAGGCAGGAGCGGGTACAGAAATTGTCATGAGGGGAGCCTGGCCTCTAGCCAAAAAAATAGGAGTGGGGTACACTCGGGCATTCCCGGAGGGACGCCTTTTCATTCCAAGGTGTGCTTCTGGCTGACAAATTCGAGAGGGTCCACTCGACCACACTGAAGGGGCGTCTTTTTCTCTGCTAGGAACGCATTTGGCTGATAACTTCAATGGGGATGCAC
This sequence comes from Ashinkailepas kermadecensis, assembly GCA_034440615.1. Lineage (NCBI taxonomy): Eukaryota > Metazoa > Arthropoda > Thecostraca > Neolepadidae > Ashinkailepas > Ashinkailepas kermadecensis. The sequence continues at coordinate 330,563 of JAOTOM010005010.1, read as the reverse complement.
TTGAGCCTTCCCGGAGTGGAGCCTTTTCCCGGCGGAAGGGACGCCAATTTCCATGGGGGCACATGCCCTCAGTGCTACCCATGTATCCGCCTCTGCCTCCAAGTACTTTCGCTGTAATGCCCCTCCGAAGAAATAGCTTCCCTTCAGTGCCCCATGATAATTCCTGAATCCGCCGCTGCCCGGAGTCCCCGGCGATTGCAGGGCCGCCGCACCGCGACTTCAAAAGGTTGAATTTGGAAAATTACTTTGTTGCACATCCCCGTTTTCATCCCAGAGCTTTAGCATGGTGCATGAGTGATGACCCATCACCCGATGTTCAATCTTTATTATGGGAATAATTCTTTTCCGACATATTTTTGCCTACATGTGTGATAAAATATCTTCTTTTATACTATCCGCCACTTGCACTATGACAACTACTTTGCCTATTTCGCAGGCACGTGCCTACTTGGGGAGTGGCGACGCATACGTATTTTACCACATAGTACATACAGAACATACAAACCGGAGAGACATCAGAAATGAATACTTCTTACAACATCTACAGAGTCACTACAGATTCACTACAGCAAAATAGTCCAGAAACAACGAAACATTACACATACATTGCATTTAGTACATGATAAAGTACAGCTATCTTAATTCCGTGATATTACCGAACCAGACAAGCAGACAGCGAGTAGTCCAAATTTGATTCCTTGTGCTGTACTTACGTGATGCTATTCCGGCCTTCTCGTTCACAGAAACCACGCCTGCTCACATGTGGCCAGGTTTTGTTCTCAACATTGTTTTTTCCCCTGCCCGTGTGCACCGGCTTTTTTTCCTAGACAGCTGTGCTGTCTCACACCCTCACTACGACTTCAATATTGTTAGTCCATGTCAGCTGCGTACCGATGGAGGGAGGCATTAGGGGAAGTTACCCCTCCCCCCCCCCCCTGAGAAGTTGTGGGACTTCAAGAATCGCGCCGGGCTTCGGAAAAATTGCAGGAGGCTCCCTAGAAGTCCAGCTGGGGCCTCCAAAAATCGCACCGGGGCACCTAAAAATCATAAAGGGCCTCCAAAAGTCTCCCAGCGCCTACATAAATGACGCTGAGCCCCCAAAATCGCACCATGCCCCCTGAAAATCACATTGGGGCACACAAATTGTTTCGGGTATCCTAAGAATGACGCTGGGGCTCTAAAAAGTGAGACCGTGGCCGCTGAAAATACTGCCGGGGCCTCCAAAAAACACACCGGGGCCCATACAATCATATTGGAAGCCCCACAAAGTCGCGCAGGGGGAAATAAAATGACGCTGTGTCCCACAAAATTGCACCAATGCCCGTGAAAATCACATTGGTGGTCACAACAATCGTTCCGGGGCTCTAAGAATGACGATTGGGCTCTGAAAAGTTGGACCGGGCCTTTAAAATACCGCTATGGCTCCCAAAAAGTCGCGCCGGGGGCCCTGAAAAGTCGCACCGGGTCCCCGAAAATCACGCTGGGCCTCAAAAGGTCGGGTCAGAGCCCCTGAAAATCACCCTGGGACCTGGGACCAAGAAGCCTCGCCGGGGCCCCTGAAGATGACGCTGGGCCCCCCAAAAAAGACGGGCCGGGCAACTGAAAATCACGCTGGGACAAAAAAAAAAAAGCCGGGTCCTTGAAAATTGGACTGAAGACCCCAACAAGTCGGACCGGGTCCCTGAAAATCACGCTGGGGGGGGGGGGGCTAAAAAATTCGCACATGTGCCTCGGTAAATCATAGCGGGGTCCCAAAAAAGTCGTGCCGGGCCCCTGAACATCGCACTGAGCCTGGGGATACCAAAACCTCGAGCCCGGGCTCTGCAAATCACGCTAGGTGCTCGACAGATCACACCGGCCCCAAAATCCGGACTACCAAAATAATAAAGCCGGGGCAACGAAAACAAGAGCAGTCTGGACATGGAAAATCACACTGTGGTCCCAACAGTCATCTCAAAGCCCCAAAGCGTGTTAAACCCCCACAAAACGTGTCCCGGCCACTAACACTGACGCTAGGGATCTTATCAAATGACGACGGGTTCCAAAAAATCGCACTTAGACCGAAAAACTTCACACCGCTGCCCTTGAAAATCACACTGGTGCCCAAAGTCGTGGCAGAGCCCCACACATCGCAGCTGGCTTCCCAAAAACAATTCCTACCCGGAACTGAACTGCGGCCACAAAAAGTTCGCCAAACCAAAAAAAACGCGTCGGGCCCGGAAAAGAAACGTGTCGGGACATCCGAAAAACGCACCGGGAGCGCGAAGAATCGTACCGGGGCCCAAATACATTGCGCAGGGAGCTTACAAAAAACTAGAACTCGACCCCAAAATCACAAAGGGACTCCATCGAATCGACCCGAGCACCGGAGCAAATTTAGAACAAGTCCCAAAGGAAATCCTCCGCAGAGCCTTCCATTTGAAGTGCGCCATCGGCTGCACATAAAACTCGTTCAGCAGCCCAGTGGCGTATCAAAGAGGAAAATGCCCCCCCACCCCACACTCTTGAAGGGATGAGCTCCCAAGACCTCGTGCCGCGGTCCCCAAAAATCGCGCTGGTGCCCCCAAATTCGCATCGGTGCCTCCAGAAATCGCCTAGGGGGCTCTAAATAGATACAACGGGCACCAAAAATTCGCACCGAGCTCGAAAATTTGCATCGGGGCCCGCCAAAATTGTGCTGGGCCCCACTAAGTACAACGCGCTCCGCGAACTCGCGCTGAGCACCCCAAATATCGTGCTCGGGACATAACATTTTCGTTGGCATGTCGAATAATTCGGGTCAGGCTCCGAACATAACACCAGATGCCTTAAAACAAATAACGTACGGCCCCTAAAGTAATGCATCGGAGCTCGAATAATCATGGCGGGACACAAAAACATGGCGCCAGGACCCCGAAATAACACGCCGGGACTCGGACTTTTAAGAAATCTGAAAAAGGCACAACAAATTGTGTCTAGCCCAAACTGGCGTCGGATCGCCCGGAACCACGCTCCTCGGCAGCGCCGGGACTCCGAGAAATTATACCTGAACCACAAAATCGTGATGGGATCCCACAAGTGTGCGACTAGGAGTCCCAAATAAATACAGTGTGGCCGAAAATGCGCTGGGCCATCCAAAGGGTACCGAGTCTCGCAAAAAGCGACAGGGCCTTAAACAGCGTTGTATCATTAAATAAACACGACGGGAGCTCTAAAAAAAAACACAACGGCGGCCCTCAAAACACACTGCGACCATGTGACTGCATTGGGGCCTCAACAACAAGCTGGGGCCCTCAAGAAGCGACATGGTCCTGAAGAAGGAAAAAAGACCGGGCGCTAAATAAACACATCGGGGTCTTTAAAAAAACGCGCCGATGCCTCAAAAATATCGTCGGTACACACAAAAAAACCAAACTCTGAAAAAAGCCGGAGTCTCAAAAATTTACCGGGTGCATAACAAAAAAAAATGGCTGAAGCCCTAAAACACAACCGTAGACAAAGACAAACGCAACGGGTCTAAAAAGAACACGTAGCTAAGACCTCGGCTCGGTAGCTAATCTGGGAGCGTATTTATCCAAAGAGATGAGGTGCATCAAAGCTCAGCGCGTCTCCGGATTTCTTAGCTACCAGAAAATGTTGGAAGAATAGAACCAAGTATCGAATTGAATTGATCGAATTTGTCCAGCCAACCACCATACGAAGCATTCCACACGACAAATATTGCACAAGAATATCATGCAACAGCAATTAGCAAAACGTGGGAGGCCAAGCAGAAACCGGAGAATCGCACGAAGTGTGGCGAATGCACCGAATGCACAAGGCCAGTGTACAAGTTTACGAACGTTGGAGTGTTTCATTTCAACGACCGAACGTTATTAACTAGAATGCCTGAACTTGGAAAACTACATTTTTTAGTCGTTTGTACAGGTGTAATTTCAGCAGTGTGAGTGACATTTCATGGGATACCAAAATAAAAACCTTGTAACAACATGGGGGGTGTTAGGGTTGAAATCCGTTGGCTGAGAAGCGAGGGGCCAAAAATTGAGCACCTGTCACGGACATTTAAGTTGGTCACTAATTAATTTATTAGAAGAATAAGAAATGGACCCAATTAAAAAAAAGTGGCCGAATTCCGGGGACCTTTTTAATGGGGCTAGGTGGCCCTCTCCAATTCCGTTTGCCCCCCCCCCCCACCTCCGTGGTGCAAATCCTAGGTACGCCACTGGTCCACGTAGCAAATGTTCGTCTGTGGTAATACCGGCAGCAAGTGGGCATCTGCAAGGTTTTCGTTTGACGTTGGTGACGAGGGGCCTGATTCAATAACATTTGTTCTGCTACTTGAGCTTAGAAACGCTACGAGATATGGATCGAGACCCCTTTTACATCGCTCACAACGTTGCTTCATTCCACCCCATGCATGCCCCTACCCTTAGTAGGGCATTAGTACTGGTAACGGGGTTGAGGTTACAACTTATAAGGGTGTAATATGATCGGTTACAGCGGTGTGATATGATCACACACATGCATTTGTACACTTTGTTGTTGAAGTTTGGCTGTTGGTGGTAGACCGCGGCAGATGACAAATGACGGTGGCGTTCCTAAATACAAACAATGTAACAGTCATTGTTTTGCCAAGAAATTTTATATTTTCCTAGACGACAGAGCTGCACGACGTCGGACCAGATCACGGCTACCAGCTCTTCCCATGACATGTTGACATGACATGACCAGCAGCATCCGCTCTTCCCATGACATGCTTTTTTTTTTAAGAATCCGCCCATCCGAACCCAAACGTCGCGTACCAGCGCGCGTGCAATTGATCCGGAGCTGTAGAACGGTAGAACCCGAGGGCTGAGCACCTCGTTCACTACGCTCCGCTGCACCGTCCCTGCACCGTCCCTGCACCGTCCCTGCACCGTCCCTGCACCGTCCCTGCACCGTCCCTGCACCGTCCCTGCACCGTCCCATGCACCGTCCCTGCACCGTCCCTGCACCGTCCCTGCACCGTCCCTGCACCGTCCCATGCACCGTCCCTGCGCCGTCCCTGCACCGTCCCTGCACCGTCCCTGCACCGTCCCATGCACCGTCCCTGCACCGTCCCTGCACCGTCCCTGCACCGTCCCTGCACCGTCCCATGCACCGTCCCTGCACCGTCCCTGCACCGTCCCTGCACCGTCCCTGCACCGTCCCATGCACCGTCCCTGCACCGTCCCTGCACCGTCCCATGCACCGTCCCTGCACCGTCCCTGCACCGTCCCTGCACCGTCCCATGCACCGTCCCTGCACCGTCCCATGCACCGTCCCTGCACCGTCCCTGCACCGTCCCATGCACCGTCCCTGCACCGTCCCTGCACCGTCCCTGCACCGTCCCTGCACCGTCCCATGCACCGTCCCTGCACCGTCCCTGCACCGTCCCTGCACCGTCCCATGCACCGTCCCTGCACCGTCCCTGCACCGTCCCTGCACCGTCCCTGCACCGTCCCTGCACCGTCCCATGCACCGTCCCTGCACCGTCCCTGCACCGTCCCTGCACCGTCCCTGCACCGTCCCATGCACCGTCCCTGCACCGTCCCTGCACCGTCCCTGCACCGTCCCTGCACCGTCCCATGCACCGTCCCTGCACCGTCCCTGCACCGTCCCTGCACCGTCCCTGCACCGTCCCATGCACCGTCCATGCACCGTCCCTGCACCGTCCCTGCACCGTCCCATGCACCGTCCCTGCACCGTCCCTGCACCGTCCCTGCACCGTCCCTGCACCGTCCCTGCACCGTCCCTGCACCGTCCCATGCACCGTCCCTGCACCGTCCCTGCACCGTCCCTGCACCGTCCCTGCACCGTCCCTGCACCGTCCCATGCACTTGCGCCGACGACAACCGGGACGGGAGCAAAGGCCGGCCGCCCCACCCTGAAGTCATCGACCCCCGGTGGACAATTTCAGATCGCCACCAGCTCCAGAAGAACATCGCCACGAAGGCCCCAGGCGGCGTTGGAAAGGCATGGCCGCAGGAAAATTCAAAATTAAGATGGCGCACAGTTGACCAATCAACACTCGGATTTTGTACTCGGAGCACAGTGAATGGTTGGAGAGGGAAGAAGGAGCGGAGAAGAAATTGCAATGAAAATTGGCGCACAGTACGAAGGAGGTGGCGTCACACACAGAGACAGACAGAAGGGCTCACACTGGAAGCAGCGGTGGGACACGATGGCGGCACTGTCGGATGAGGAGTCGAAGGGGAGGGGTCACACTCGGGGAGACAGACGGAAGGACACACACTGGGAGCGGCGGTGGGACACGATGGCGGCACTGTCGGATGGAGGAGTCGAAGGGGAGGGGTCACACTCGGGGAGACAGACGGAAGGACACACACTGGGAGCGGCGGTGGGACACGATGGCGGCACTGTCGGATGGAGGAGTCGAAGGGGAGGGGTCACACTCGGGGAGACAGACGGAAGGACACACACTGGGAGCGGCGGTGGGACACGATGGCGGCACTGTCGGATGAAGGAGTCGAAGGGGAGGGGTCACACTCAGGGAGACAGACAGAAGGACGCATACTGGGAGCAGCGGTGGGACACGATGGCGGCACTGTCGGATGGAGGAGTCGAAGGGGAGGGGTCACACTCGGGGAGACAGACGGAAGGACACACACTGGGAGCGACGGTGGGACACGATGGCGGCACTGTCGGATGGAGGAGTCGAAGGGGAGGGGTCACACTCGGGGAGACAGACGGAAGGACACACACTGGGAGCGACGGTGGGACACGATGGCGGCACTGTCGGATGGAGGAGTCGAAGGGGAGGGGGTCACACTCGGGGAGACAGACGGAAGGACACACACTGGGAGCGACGGTGGGACACGATGGCGGCACTGTCGGATGGAGGAGTCGAAGGGGAGGGGGTCACACTCGGGGAGACAGACAGAAGGACACACACTGGGACCGGCGGTGGGACACGATGGCGGCACTGTCGGATGGAGGAGTCGAAGGGGAGGAGTCACACTTGGGGAGACAGACGGAAGGACACACACTGGGAGCGGCGGTGGGACACGATGGCGGCACTGTCGGATGGAGGAGTCGAAAGGGAGGGGTCACACTCGGGGAGACAGACGGAAGGACACACACTGGGAGCGACGGTGGGACACGATGGCGGCACTGTCGGATGGAGGAGTCGAAGGGGAGGGGTCACACTCGGGGAGACAGACGGAAGGACACACACTGGGACCGGCGGTGGGACACGATGGCGGCACTGTCGGATGGAGGAGTCCAAGGGGAGGGGTCACACTCGGGGAGACAGACGGAAGGACACACACTGGGACCGGCGGTGGGACACGATGGCGGCACTGTCGGATGGAGGAGTCGAAGAACCGAGCCGAGGCCACCCGCCACCCACCATCGTCATGTGAGTGTTGCTTGGCATCATAGAGCCTCACCCGTCATCACCACCGTCCCAGCTCAGCCAACCCCACCGGCGCCGACGACTTCGTGCGTGATGGGGGGGGGGGGGAGTAGAATACATTCGGGATCACGTATGAATGTGCTGAAATAGAGATATGTGAGATGGATATTGGTGCATGGATTAGGAGTGTTTATAGGACATAATGTCATGAGGTGTCCATGACTGTAAATATATTAGATTAAGGATATAAATGTTTAAGGGTACTGACAGAAACACGGAGCATCTCCCGGCATTTGACGGACAGGAGGAGCAGTGAAAATGGACTTTCGGGGAGCAAACATGGAGCATAGCTTTTGCTAGCGGTCAGGAATAATAGGCACAAATCGGTTCCTAACATCCGTCATGTAGGATCCTTGGGTCGAAAGCGACCGTGAATAATGGCAATCGCTCGATCCTGGAGCACGCATGTTGAGAACTATGCGTGCGACACCCGTCATATATGAAACTTGGGTTGAATCATGCCGAGGAAAATAGCAATAACCCGACCAGAGAGCACGCATGTTGAGAACTGTGCGTGCAACAATTCATGTCTTCCCCTCCCCATCCAATGCACTCGGCCCTTACACTAACAGGACTAAGACATACACATAATAGCTAAGCTACCCGCCGTGGTCCAGATAGCTTCAAAATCCAAACTTCAAGTGAACTCAAGGGATGTCCTTCAGCTTTGTGTTCAGAGGCGTAACTTTGCTCATGTGACGAGCAAAATATAATTTAGATGACATAGTGATGGCCGCTTAAACAACCGCAGTCAATTGGTACTCTGTGGAGATCGGCGTAAATCGAGGATGACGTCAGAAATACCACCCTGCCGGACCGGTGACGATAGCGTAATACATTCCTCGGCGACCAGGCAGTCAAGGGGAGATTATGTACGTCCACATAACACATAACACACAACTCAGAAGTATTTAGGAACGCCACCGTCATTTGCCATCTGCCGCGGTCTCCCACCAACAGCCAAACTACAACAACAAAATGTACAAATGCATGTGTGTGATCATATCACACCGCTGTAACCGATCATATTACACCCTTGTAACCTCAACCCCGTTACCAGTACTAGTGCCCTACTAAGGGTAGGGGCATGCATCGGGTGGAATGAAGCAACGTTGTGAGCGATGTAAAAGGGGTCTCGATCCATATCTCGCAGCGTTTCTAAGCTCAAGTAACAGAACAAATGTCGTTATTGAATCGGACCCCTCGTTACCAACGTCATACGAAACCCTTGCAGATGCCCACTTGCTGCCGGTATTATCACAGACGAGCATTTGCTACGTGGACCAGTGGCGGCGTACCTAGGATTTGCACCACGGAGGGGGGAACGGAATTGGAGGGTGCTCACCTACCCCCATTAAAAAGTCCCCGGAATTCGGCCACTATTTCTTTAATCGGGCCCATTTCTTATTCTTTTAATAAATTAATTAGTGACCAACTTAAATGTCCTGTGACAGGTGCTCAATTTTTGGCCCCTCGCTTCTCAGTCAACGGATTTCAACCATAACTCCCCCCATGCTGTTCCAAGGTTTTTCTTTTGGTATCCCATGAAATGTCACTCACACTGCTGAAATTACACCTGTACAAATGACTAAAAAATGTAGTTTCCCAAGTTCAGGCATTCTAGTTAATAACGCTCGGTCGTTGAAATGAAGCACTCCAACGTTCGTAAACTTGTACACTCGCCTTGTGCATTCGACGCATTCGCCACACTTCGTGCGATTCTCCGGTTCCTGCTTGGCCTCCCACGTTTTGCTAATTGCTGTTGCATGGTATTCTTGTGCAATATTTGTCGTGTGGAATGCTTCGCATGGTGGTTGGCGGGAAAAATTCGATTAATTCAATTCGATATTTGGTTCTATTCTTCGAACATTTTCTGGTAGCTAAGAAATCCGGAGACGCGCTGAGCTTTGATGCACCTCATCTTTTTGAATAAAACGCTCCCAGATTAGCTACCGAGCCGAGTTCTTAGCTACGTGTTCGTTTTAGACCCGTTGCGTTTGTCTTTGTCTACGGTTGTGTTTTGGGGCTTCAGTCATTTTTTGTTATGCACCCGGCACATTTTTGAGACTCCGGCTTTTTGCGGAGTTTTGTTTTTTGTGTGCACCGACGACATTTTTGAGGCATCGGCGCATTTTTTAAGACCCCGATGTGTTTATTTAGCGCCCGGTCTTTTTTTCCTTCTTCAGGACCATGTCGCTTCTTGAGGGCCCCAACTTGTTTTTGAGGCCCCAATGCAGTCTCATGGTCCCAGTGTTTTTTTAGGGCCTCCGTTGTGTTATTTTTTAGAGCTCCCGTCGTGTTTATTTAGTGATGCAACGCTGTTTAAGGCCCTGTCGCTTTTTGCGCGACTCGGTACCCTTCGGATGGCCCAACGCATTTTCGGCGACGCGTTGTGCTCTTAGGGCCCCGCTGTATTTATTTGGGGCTCCTAGTCACACATTTGTGGGATCCCATCACGATTTTTGGGGTTCCGGCATAATTTCTCGGAGTCCCGGCGCTGCAAAGTTTGATGCCCAGACCAAATTTTTGGGACTACCGATGGGAAATCTGGGTCCGGAGCGCGATATTTGGGGGAACCGGTTCGAGTTTGCGGGGTGCGTTGTACTTACCTGTGACCCCAACGCGATCTTGGCGGTTCCTGTTGCAGATCTTCGGGCCTCTGAGCGAGTTGTCTGGTCCCGTCGTATTTATTTGGAGCCCCCTGCGTGAATTCTGGTGGACCGACGAGAATTCTGGTCGCCCCAGCGAGACTTTTGGGGGCTCGGCACGATTCTTGGGAGCTTATCCCTCTTAGGAGGGAGGAGGCATTTGCCCCTTTGATATGCCACTGCGGTCACCGAAGGAGTTTTTTTCCTCAGTCGATGGCACCTTTCGTAGTGTAAAAGTCCTCCGGGTAATATTTTCCGGACCTGTTCTTAATTTGCCGGTGCTGGGGTTGATTCGATCGAGTCTCTGCGTGAACTTTTGTGGCATCGAGTTCTATTTTTTAAAGGTTCTTATGTGATATTTTTGGGTCCCGGTACGATTCTTCGGTCTCCCGGTGCGATTTGTTTCTCGATGCCCTGACACGTTTTTTTCCGGTGCCCAGCGGGTTTTTGGGGGACTGACCCGATTTTTTAGGCCGCAGAGTGACATTCCGGTTCAGAATTGATTTGTTAGGGCACTTGCAACTTTTGGGGCCCCGGCGCAACACTTTGGGCCCCCAGTGTGATTTTCAATGGCTGCGACGCGACTTTTTTTTAGTCCAATGTAATCTTTTGTGTCCCAACGTTATTTGCTTGGATCCCTAGCGCGAGTTTTAGCGACCTCGACACTTTTTGGGCGTCCAATACGTTTTGGAGGCTTTTAGCGTCATTGTTGGGGCCCCAGAATGATTATCCATGTCCGGATTGTTTTTCGTCACCCCGGCTTCATTTGTGTCCCAATGAGACTGTTAAGGAACGGTGCGACCTGTCGTGCCCCTGGCGTGATTTTTATGGTCCGAGCGTGACTTTTTGGTACCCCACACTCAGCGTGATTTTCAGGGGCCCCGGTGGGCTCTTTTTGGGCCCATGTCGTGATTTTCAATTACCCCGGCACGACTCCTACAATTTTTTAGGGGCTTCTTGCAAATTATAGGCCTCCTCTCGCGTCTTAGGGGTCTCGTCTCATTTCCTGGAGCCTCTTTACCGGTTTTGGATGTCTCCTCGTGTGTCCTACCCTCCTCCATATTCAATGGCCCTCCTCTCCCGTCTTGGACGGCCTCACCCTACATCCTGGGGCCCCTTTAACATGGCATGGGGTTTCCTCTCATGTTCCAGGGGCGTTCTCTGCCAAATTAAGGGACTCCTGCCACGCCTCGTGGGCCTCCTCCTTTGCCTTGGCAAAGCTTTGAGGGCATCATCAATTTTGGAACCTCACCTCCTTCCATACCTGCTACTACTTCCATCTTAAGGGCCTCCTCTCATTTTCTGGGAACTCCTTTCGGTCTTCGGGGCCTCATTCGGCCCTGGAGACCTCCCATTCCGTCTTGAGGGACTCCTCTCGAGTCCGGCAGGGGCCTCCTTTTCTCTTCTAGAGGCTTTCTTTTTCAAATTTGGGACCTCCTCTCACGTCTTGGGGGCCTCCTGCTCTGCGTTTTGATTCGATCTTTGCTCATTTTAAGGGTGGCCTCTTATCTCCCGGCGGACTCCTCTTCTCTCCAAGGTTCCTCCTCTTCCAAATTACAAACAACCTTTCCTATCTCAGTTGCCTTATCATTTTCTGAGGACCTTCTTATCCGTCTTTGAGCCTTCGTTCTCGCCTGAGAGTCATCCCTCTTATCTAATAGCCTTTCTCTCCTATTTTAGGGACCTCCTCGTTCATCATGGGTGTCATTTCCAATCTTGCGTCATCCTCTTCCGAATTAGGTGCCTCCTGCCACGTTTCTGGATCATCCTTTTCTACCTTGGTGGAACATTACCCGTTTTGGGACCTGTTTTGCGTCTCCGAAATCTCATTTCATATCCACTGGCTTTCTCTTCCGTCTTAGGGCTTCCTCTCATTTGCTGGGGCCTCCCTTCCCGTATTGGGGCCTCCTTTGCAATCATGGGGGCCTCATTTGCAATTCTGGGGGCCTCCATGCCAATTGTTGGCACTCTCTTGATTTCTGAGGCATCCTATCCTCTTCTTGGTGACCTCTTTTTCAAATTATGGGCCTCCTCTCACGTTTTGGAGGCGTCTCCATCTGTGTTTGAAGCCTCATTATCCTCTTAGCAGGGTGCTTTTGCGTCATAGTCCCAAATCTTCTCTCCTAGGGTCCTCCTCTTCCAAAATATGGGCCTCATCTGGCTGGTCTCTCATTAGTGGCCTTCTCTCATTCCTACGGAGACCTTCTTACCCATCTTGGGGCTCCCTCTTGCGTCCGGATAAATATCTCCTATCATTCCTTATTTTCAATTGTAGGGGCCTCCTCTTCCATTTTGGGGCCTCGTTTTCCAAATTAAGAATATCCTGCCACCCATCGGAAGCCTTCTTGTCTAACCTGGGTGGCTTCCTGCCCGTCTCGGTGGCATCCTTTTCGTCCTGGGGGCCTCCTCCCAATCTCTGTCCTACGTCTCTTATTAAGACCTGATTAGATTTTCCGGGAGCCTCGTTGCCAGTCTTGGGGCCTCTTTGCCAGCATGATCTGTCTCGTCGGCCTCCTTGCTCACCTTTTTTTCCTGTGCATTTCCAGATAGGGGCCTCCACAAATTTGTGTCCCGAACCTTGACATGTCCCGGTTTGAAATACTACTCGAGTGTTCACCACTGGTTATTGCTTGATACCAGATTTGGAATGGTTTGAGCGAAAACGAAAACAAAATTAAACGGACCGGATGACCAGCTTGGCCCTTGCCCTCCAAAAAGAATTCGATTGCTTAGCTTTCTGATACCGCATAACAAGCCACGTCGAATGACGCCCATTTGGTGGAAATTGAAGCGATAGCAATCGAACCTCGCGTTTGGTTGATATCGCTTCAATATCGCCATCTAATAAATCAGGCTAACCTTTGACCTAGAAGGTGGACCTTGACATGTACCGGTTTGAAATGTTACACGATGGTTCACCACAGACTATTGCTTGATACAAAATTTGGGCAGGTTTGGGTGAAAACGAAAAAAGGGGAGGCTACCGAAGAAACCGGTTTGCGTTGGACATTGACCGTTAAAGTGGCAATGTGAGGCCTATGTAGTTGCTTCCAGCGTGTTCAGTGCAAGTAGAAGCATTTGTGGTAATTGATTCGAACGATCATAAACCCGTCGCTGAATGCCGATGCCAATACAAATACGCCTCTGGCGACCACGTCGCTGAATACGAATACGACGTTAACTTGACGTACTTGCTTAAGGCTGCTCAAGACTCCCCTCCATGATCTTGCAGATACCCAAGGACACCCAGAGTCACATTTGTTCAAGATATAGCAATGTATGCGCAAGGGAATACAACCTAAGCCTTGTGATAATGCAAATTTGTTGCCTCGCAAATCACAATTTTCCACCCAAGCGAAAGCACAAGATGGTCCAGGTTCATGTTATTCATGAATGGTCTGGAAGCAGAAATTTCTAACGTTTGCTGATTTACCATTCTGAGATTTTGTGACGACGGATAGCCGGTGAAGCCCGTTGATTGGCTAGATCGGCTTTTAGTATTTTTGGTGATTCACTTGCACATATATTTTCACTTCATAAATGATTAAGTATAATTTTGCGACGATCATACTCAGGTAGCTGAGGCTTGGGGGACACGGAAAAAAAATTGAGGGGGACAAATCGCCACTTCAGAAATTAGGGGGCCATGTCCCCCCCAGTGGTTACACTCATGATTGGGGGCACATGCCCCTCCAAAAGTATACAAAACAACACCACTGGTTGGAGACGACGTGGAAGCGGCTGAAGAGGTGAGCCAGAGGGCATCAACAACCATCTGGCCTATCCACCAACAGGACAGCTGCAACCGCCCGCATAGCGACCCACCGCCTAGCCAGTGGCACCACTTGCGAGGCCCGCCCCGACACCGCCCAGCCCGACGTGGCCCGAACCCCCTACACCACTTCTTAGCTAGGTGCCTAGATGTGCATTGCAAAGCATATGCATATCAATTTCACACTGAGCTAAAACAAACTACTAACTTTATGTTGATGTATGTTTTTATTCTCTGAATGAAATTGTTGTAAGTCTGGCATGACAAATTTGTGTTCTGGTGCGCAGAGGCTGGTATCTAGGGGCGTTGATTTTCGAAAATTATTTGGGGAGGGTGCACATTACATGCAGGTAATTGGTGGGTCCGAATGGATTGGAAGGACCCTCCATTGGATCCCATGTTAATAGTTTAAATTATTGGGAGGAGGAGGGAGGGGGGGGGGGGGCGAAGCCAACATTGAGGGGACACTTGCCCCCTCAAATGTATATAAAGCCAACTTTCTGGGGCCTCCCTTCCCGTATTAGGACCTCCTTTGCAATCCTGGGGGCCTCCTTTGCAATCCTGGGGGCCTCCTTTGCAATCTTGGTGGCCTCCTTTGCAATCTTGGTGGCCTCCTTTGCAATCATAGGGACCTCCTTTGCAATCATGGGCGCCTCCGTGCCAATTGTTGGCACACTTGTGATTTCTGGGGCCTTCTATCCTCTCCTAGGTGACTCCTTTGTCAAATTAGGGGCCTCCTCTCACGTCTTGGAGGCCTAATCACCTGTGTTTTGAGCCTCATTATCCTCTTAGCAGGGTGCTTTTGTGTCATGGTCCCATATCTTCTCTTCTAGGGTCCTCCTCTTCCAAAATATGGGCCTCATCTGGCTGGTCTCAGTGGCCTTCTCTCATTCTTGCGGAGACCTTCTTACCCATCTTGGGGCTCCCTCTTGCGTCCGGATAAATATCTCCTTGATTCCTTATTTTCTATTGTAGGGGCCTCCTCTTCCATCTTGGGGGCCTTGTTTTCCAAATTAAGAATATCCCCACCCATCGGAAGCCTTCTTGTCTAACCTGGGCGGCTTTCTGCCCATCTCGGTGGCATCCTTTTCGTCCTGGGGGCCTCCTCCCAATCTCTGTCCTACGTCTCTTATTATGACCTGATTATATTTCCCGGGAGCCTCGTTGCCAGTCTTGGGGCCTCCTTGACAGCACAATCGTCTGTCTCGTCGGCCTCCTTTCTCACCTTTTTTTCTGTGCATTTCCGGATAGGGGCCTCCTCAAATTTCAGGGGGGGGGGCAGTCTCACGGCAGGAGGGGCGACTGCCCCCTCTGCCCCCCCGGTGGCGACGCCCTTGGTCACGCGTCGTAAGCGTATTCTAGCTGTTCAATTCTGGGAATAGCCTGTCATCGGACGACACCGGTCAGTGGTTTACCATATATATTGCCACATGTTGCCTAGACTTATATCATCTGCACTGTGCCGACACTCGACGGCGTGGTGTGGTATATTGGAGTCCATGTGGCAGCTCTGCACAGCTGTCATGTCCGTCTACAACTCTCATGCTGCCAATGCTGAGCTTCAACTGCCGCACTTAATGCAAGAGTTATTGTGACGGTTCGGCAGGAACTCGTTATTCTTTTAACATATAATTGAATCCAGTGCAACAATCCGCATTTTCAGCCAGCTGTTCCTCTGACTACATAGAAGTGGAAACTTTTTAAACGACTTCTTGTTTCTTGTCAGCTGGATGCCGAGAGAAAAAGATTACAGAGGTACCTAGTGACAGATAAACCATCGGGATATGCTGCAACTTGCTGACGTCTACAGCTTTCTCATGATGGATCACACCTGCGGAACAATAGGAATTAAGTGTTAACGTGAAACGAGCACATCAAAGGAGCACACTTTGATGCATTTTTTGGCATATCATAGTATTGACGCCCATTTTGTCCTTAGCGGAGAGAAGGAAGCAACAGCACACGGAAGGCCCTGCCACCCATGGTGATGTGTGTAAGTCATGCAGTGGCCGTCCTAAAAAAACTCGCTATGTCGGTGTGCACTTTCGGCACATCTCGTCAGCGTCTCGTCGCTCGGGTATATCGTGTTGTACGAAACCTGCGTGGAGTGTCACAAAACTCGTTGATTTTGTTTGCTTGTTTGTTTTCTTAGGTGCCGGAATACATAAGTACCAATTTTTCTTCCTCCCAAAACTAGCACATTTTCGTAGCATGGTGATGGAAATGGACCTTACACTGACCGGGGCGCAGACATAATTTCTTAAGGAGGGCCCGACCCACAAAATACAATTCTAATCAGACCGCTTTCGGCGCGCTTCGCGAGCCAACATTTCGGACTTGATGTAGTGAAAATCCCAAAAGTTCTTGTTTGATCTAGTGTGCATTACTTTGTTAATGGAAGGGTCCGCCTCCTTAGCTGTGCCTCTATGCTACGGTGGTGCACTGATGCAAGGGTGAGCAGCACTGTATCTGGATCCCGTGCTTAACGTGACCGAATGATCGAATGGTGAACGAGTGCAGAAGAAGTAGTGAGCGAGTAGTGAACGAGTAGCGTACGAGTAGTCACCGAGTAGTGAACGAGTGGCGAATGAGTAGAGAACGAGTCTTGCATGAGGGTCGAACGGGAGAAGAATAAGTCTGTTATGTTGTAAAGGCTGTTGCGTCAGGCGGTTATTTTCGTCAAGGTAACCTTGAAATGGTGTTATTGCCAAAGTTCTCAGTAGTCCGGTCGCATGACTTGCTAGAAACTCGTGCTGCCCAGTGCGCACGACATGCCTACTTTTTCGAGTCTGCACAAAGCATTCCACCCTGCAACGAGGCTGCAGGGCCTGTGCACAATGAGAGGTAGCACAAAACGTGACTTTTATCGCAGCTACATTCCATGTTTCAACCACGAAAATGGTACATGACGAGCTATGCATTCCGTATAAGACATGTGAAAAGCGCACCTTTTCACTGGGCATTTTCCTCATGCATTCCTAATGTCATGGAATCTTACTCAACATGTCTTGGTCATGAAATGAAAGCACACACAATTTACCCATCTAGATCATTGAATGTTTTGACGGAGACTGTAACGTCACATGAGGCAAACAAGATATAGGTATGTATTGGGCTATGGCTATGTTAGGAAGTTTTCCCGTCTACTCCGGCTCTCTGGTCAAAGGCTTAGTTCAGGCCTAATTCGGGTTTCACTGAAGAATGAGATTGGCCCAACACTTCATAAATATATGCGAGAATACTGCTGGAAAGTATTGGCTCATTTGTTGCTTACCCTTCGAGTCTCCTCAAGCGGCGAAGGGTGCGGTGACCAATACTAGTGAGTTCGTTGACGAAGAGTATGGTGCTGAAAAAGTGAGCAGTGGGATGACAGTGCATTGTAGAGATACACCATATTTGCAGCACTCTTTCCAATGCCAGTTGATTTGTACGCCAGCAGACACACACATGGTGTTATCACCCATGTTCGGATATTCCTATACATAATTCAAGCATGCGGTTTCCATCCCAACAATAATTGCAGCAATAATTGCAATAGTGGTTGATCAGATACTGGGCCGGCATCTGAGCAGCCATCTCAACCTCTGCAATGGAATGCAATAAATGCGAAGTGTATCACACAGGAAACGCGTCGACACCTCGACGAAGAGACATCAAAGAGGATCATAGAGATAAACTTGGCATAGCTGGTGCGTTCCACGACAGATCGACCAAAAATGTTCAAATTTTACACCAACTAAATTTGTAGTTGGGCACAAATTGGTGTACAGGGTAGTCTTGTGCTCTGAACACGCCTGAACAAGTTTTAGCTCGATCCGACCAACGGTTTCGGAGTCATAGCCTACGGCAGTATTTTGAGGTCACATAACAAGGGTAATTTTGGCGATAGATATATCATCGATAATGAGGAGGAAGTGTGACATATTACGCATCTTTGAGAAGAAAAATGATGAAAGAAAACACATCCGTGATAAAATATCAACATTTTTCACGTTTGACCTGGTAACCTTATGTGACCCCTAGCCCATTGAAATGATAAATTTGATGCAGAAATACAAGCGGGCATGCTTTGTCTGCCTTATGAAAAAAATGTGTTTTGCTTCTAAATATCTCATATACGCGTTCTTTCTCCATGGTTTCTATGATTAGATGACAACGGATTTCGAGTAAGTTGTCTCTCACTGAAAAACTACGGGGGATTGAACAATGAGATGAAGAAGGGTGATATAAAAACGTTTGCTTAACACAAAATATTCATAACTTATTAATGTAAGTCTTATAGTTCGCCTTAATAAAGTTCACAAAGTTCAAGGTCATCCATTACCAATATGTTGGATATTGGAGTTTATGGGCACATCGACTGCGTCGATCATGCAGCGCCCATATCATCGTCAATCAAACAATGGCATATGCACGAAGGTCAGTCGACGAGACAACTGCATGTAAAGGGGTCGATGTACGTATGACATCATGACGTGCAACTATCCTCATTTTGCCAGGTGTAAAGGCGAGTTAATGAGGGGCATAAAACACATAAAAATTCGTTTCCTGTAGGAAGCGGAAGAACCGTCTCGATTGAGCAATTGATGACTCGTCCCCTAATACTTCCCTAAGGGAGACAGAGGTACGTCTAAAATAGGTGAAAGATACGGCAAAAAGGTAAACAGGTAGGTAAAAGGTACGGCTCAAAGGTACGGCCTTCGCTCATGGGTAAGTCGACTGCAGGCAATCAGTACGTGCCGCACTGACAGTGCAGCATGACATCTTGGACACAGCGGACTGCCACCGTCGGTCAGAAGATATTACCGATAGGTCATCCATAGGTTTATCTACGGGTGACGACGTAACTTTACTTCGGAATATCTGGTGTTCTGGTAATGGAAACATCTGATCATGCTGGCCCCACAACAAGAAGTACAATTATGGCTTCATTTTACCTGTAGGCATCATTTGCATTGACGGACAGTCGAATCCCTATCGTAATGCAAACACACGCGTTTCTGTCACGGTATGCATAGCGTGTCCGGAAAACGTTAACATTTTCACAAGCTTCCTGTGGTTTCATTGTTCACGTTTTGGGTACTCCCAACATATTGCACATCATTACACATTACTGCACTGCACTAAGCAGTGCACAATCGAACAACGATGGGATAGAACAACGAAATAACATTAGATGATGAAAACTTGTTTTTCCAACTTATACTTTAGTAGGTCTCTAATGCAGCTCCTGTAGCTTCCTTCGCAAGGGCTGAACATTTTATGATCACCATAGTGTCGAAGCTTATTTTCATGTAACGGCGTAATTTTACTTCAGAGCATCTGGTAGTTACTAACAACACGTACTGAATGCCACTACACATGACAACGATGCAGTCTGACGATATTCGACCATGCTAACATAACAACAAGAAGTACAATTATGCTTTATTTCCACCTGCAGAGCATCATTTATATGGACGTACAGTCGAACACCTATTGCAAGCCACTCTTTGCTGTCGCAGTGCACGTAGGCTGTGCCAGGAAACATCATTTTCACAACCTTCATGTGACTTCGTTATTCACGTTTTTGAGACACTACGCATGTGGACATTCCGCATGGGACACTGTGCTGCACAATTGTCCATATGGTAGGGAAATGAAAGCAGAGCGAACGGTGTCGATTTGGCTTTGATAACCAAATCGCTACAATCGGCGTCGATTTCGAAGTTCGCCGAGACCGAATTTTGGGGGTGAACATGGAATCTGTGGACGTGGACACCTTAGGAATTGTCAAAATATTCTGGGAAATTCCGAAGATCTTTTTTTCTCATTTAACCTTGTACTTTAGCGCGATGGGTGAAATAGAACGTCTTCGGGCCGTTTTCTGTGATTTCTGGTCACTGCAACGCCTAGTAGGGCATCAATCTCGTAATAAAAGCGCGGCAAACGGCGCGGAAATGGCTTTTTGAGATCGTAAATACCAATTCACAGATTATTTTATAATGGCATCTGAGACAACTCGTCCTGGCTCATCGCTTTGGTCGAGGATGTATTTTTGTAATCTGTAAAGGTTGTTTTTAAGGAGTAAATTTGGAAATTTCATGTGCATTCGGAAATTTGTAGAGCTTTGAATATGGCATATTTCAGGGACTTCCCAACAGG
This sequence comes from Ashinkailepas kermadecensis, assembly GCA_034440615.1. Taxonomy (NCBI): domain Eukaryota; kingdom Metazoa; phylum Arthropoda; class Thecostraca; family Neolepadidae; genus Ashinkailepas; species Ashinkailepas kermadecensis. The sequence goes on along the minus strand of JAOTOM010005010.1, from coordinate 310,564 downwards.
GACTTCCCAACATAGCCAGAAGCCAATGGAACATATTTTCTTTGATGGAAAGTCAATTCTGAGCTGAAACATTTCCGCAAAATGAATTTTGCATATTTGTCGATTTTGGCATGTTTTGTTCTTCTAAGCCTGACAGAGTTTTGAATTTTGCTTCCATCAAGTTTCCCTTTGGTGTATCCTTTTCATTCCCTTCATTTCTGACGCTGATTATGAAAAAAAATATCCTAAAAATCGGAGAGTGAAAAAAGTTTGCAAAAATTTTAAATTGGAAATTTCACACACAAAGCCACACCTCTGACAATGTGAAGATGTTCACGTTTTCAATGGGGTTTACCGATACTTCAGCAACATTTTTGTTATTCGCTTTGTATGGCGACGATAAGAATCGACAGTGACTATCACAATCGCTTGTAGCGTTTATGTACATCGAATAAAAACATTCACCACGTCCTCTTTCCACCAGGTATTTTCGAAAACTGATTCGTACACTGTTCCGGCTCTGCCAAGCCTGTTACCGTTTCCTTCCTGATGTCAACGCCTCTGTTGCCCGCCGACATCAACGCCGGCGCCTTTATCTCCCTCGAAACCGCCACCAGGCTGGAGAGTATTCAGCTATGTACGGATGGGGAGTACGGATATATGTATGAAGTACGGATGGGGTGGGAGGGAAGACATACGCGAGACAAACATCTCGGCTTTTATTTGCGTTTAACACATAGTCATCATCAGTCCACAGAGACGTAATGCTTTTTCTTCAGCACAAAATGATAAACCTGCCTAACACTTGATCGCTGACACAAAGTGATCCTCATGTTTGTTATAAGTACCTACCTACCGCGCCAGATGCAATGTGTAGGTAATATAATCTGATTCAATAGGGTAGGGTTGCGTCATATCCATGTTTAATGTTATTCCATACACATCAGTTGTTCCGAAGTACAGTTTCGTCGCTACGCATAAATAAACCCATGAGTGGCCTATCGGTAACTAGTGACCTCGAAATTCGTGATGGTTTTAAGGGAAACTATAAGATCTAGATTAAAAAGGTAGGAGTATTTTTCAAAGAAAAACGTTTTACAATCATACGTCTGTATGTCATTGTTCTATCCCATGTAGCTTTCCAATGGGAGACATCGCGGAGTTTCTGCCACCAGATGGCAGTCCAGGCGAGTGTGACATGAGAGGCAGCAAACTGCGGCCCGCTAACGCTGTGAGAATGTGTTGAAGGGTTGTTGGTGTTGGTTTTTAATAGTTCGCACGTAATATTTCAGTAACCATTTTATGGGATGGATATTTGCTGTGTCCCTACATCAAGCGGAGCAGGTGGGGATTAAGTTCCCAGTCTAAGAATCCGAGAAAAGGCATGGATTATGAAAAATTCAAGAGAAGCCTCCTTCAAACGAACTAAGCACTCCGTGTAGGTACCCATGTGCACCACATTTCGAAGAGTCTGATTGTGTTGCTGAGATGTGTCATGATGAGTATTTCTAGACAGTCATGAAATATGAGCTAATATTTGCTTACCGATTGCCGACGATCTTCCTCATGTACTGTGTTTGAATACCTTACAGTCGGAGCAGTGCCTGGGAGGGCTCTTGCTTCCCTCCCCCGTGTTGGATGTGCCCTTCCAATAATTTCAACTTCCAATATTGGACCTTAATGTGGTATGCCCCCTCTCCCAATCCATTTGGACCTGGCCATTGCCTTCATGTATTGGGCCCTCCTAAAAAAAATCAGAAACCTACACCTATGCTACTATGCTAGGCAGCTACCAGGGGCATTGTTGTGTATACCTTGAGAGTGCATCTACCCCAGGGGCGAATACAGGAGAGCACTGGGGGTATGTCCCCATGAAAAGATTGCGCCCATCTGACCGGAGTACCTGTCTGGGAAGGCTAGAGTGCAACGACCCCCTCGCTCAATCTTCAGCCGAAGACGCTGCTCTGAGAGGAAATGCACCCTTTTGAGGGTAAACGGTGCCCTTTTCAGTACAGTGGAGTGCACACATCTTCCTCTCAACAGACATTCAGGCAAATGCGCACCTCCAGGGATTTTCGCAGCGGCGGCCCTCCGAGGAAATCTCCCCCCTCCCAGACGAGTGTCCCCATGGAAATGTCTGGATCCGCTTCTGATCTGTCCGTGTGCCCAATGTCGAGATCCCCTGGCCGAAGCCAAGTCTGCAAAGCTCATACTATATGCACAGTGATGGTAGATTCAAATATATATAATTTGATAACTTGGTTGGGAAATTACACCCAGGCAGGAACAATTTTGTAAGTTGTTATGCCTTGCTTCCGGACACTAAATATTCCTCTTCCACCATTGCATTAGCCCATGACAAAAAAAAAACAGATGGTAAGCCAAAAATATATGCTGCATACATGATGGAATGGAATAAGAGATCAACCAGTAAACGATGTCATGCATAATGTACGAAACATCACACCAACCGCTGAGAGCAATCAGGTACACAATTCAGATCACATCACACAATATACAGGTCTCATAAGCGGTGGATCCAGGAGCCAAGGGGGCCACGCCCGCCCATCATGCAAAGGGCGGAGGCACGGCACATGGGCATGCCCCGACCCTTTGAGCCCCTAGCGTGATTTTCAGTGGTCCCGGCCCTTGTCCCAAATTTGGGGCCACCATCGTGATTTTCAAGGACCACCGCATGACTTTTTGGGGGGCCCGTGTGATTTTCAGTGGTCCCGGCGTGTACTTTTGAGGCTCTCATCGTGATTTTCAGGTGCCCCGGTGCGACTTTGTGGGGGCCCAGCGCGATTTTCAGGGTCCCTCGGCTCGACCTTTTGAGCCCCCAGCGTGATTTTTAGGGGCCCGGCCAGTCTTTGGCTGCCCCAGCGTCATTCTCGATGACTACCGCACGACTTCATGGCCCCCAGTGTGATTTTAATGGGGCCCGGCGCGACTTTTTGGGGCCCTAATGGTATTTTCAGAGGCCCCGGTCCCACTTTTTGGCAACCCCAGGGCCATTTTTTGGAGCCATGAAGCGGTTCTTGGGGCCCCAATGTAATTTTCAGGGATCTCGTTGCAATTTTGGGGTCCAGAGTTATTTTCAGGGGTCCCTGCGCAACTTCTTGGGGCCCCAATGTGATGTTTTGCATGGCATCCGGTGCGATCCTCGGAGGCCCAGCGGGATTTTTAAGCGGTCCGGCGCAATTTTTCCGAACCTCTGCGATATTCTTGGGGGTCACAACAATCGCTCAGGGATCGTGGGACAAAGGGGCACTGTCCCCTTTGTCCCTCCTTTGGAAGGCCACTGGCTCTACCCAGAGACATAAATTAACTATATGCGAAACCAGGAACTCAGCTCCGAACTCACCAACACCAAGTAATTAATCTTAGGAAGCTTCTTTCACTCCAATCTCCCGCTCTTCATAAGCGAAAGGCATGGACGCGGCTAATGCTGCGTGCAATTCATGTCCTTCTTGCATGTGTCGCCGCTCTGGCGGCTGCGTCTCGAAGCTATGGCGCGTTGTCTCCCATGGAAGAAAACTTACACGAAATCCGTCTTACACGGAAAACGCAAAATTCTTTTTTTAAAAGAGGGGGGGGGGATTTTTTTTTTTTTTAAAAACGTTTTTTTTTTTTTTTTTTTTTTTTGGCCGGGAAATTTATCCTTCTTTTTTTTCCCCCTTTAAATTTGTCAATTTTGATGGGCTAGGGGTCACGGAAGGTCACGGGGTTACGATGTCATGAGGTCACGAGTTCAAATGTTCAATGCTGATATTTTATTTCGGGAATGTTTCAATTGATTCCTTGTCTTCTGAAATATATATATATAATTTTCTACCCTTTCCGCTTGTTATTGATGAGATATCCATCGTCAAACCAACCAATGTTATTTGACCTAAAAATAATGCCGGAGGCTATAGCTGAAAAACAGTTGGCCGAATCGGGCTGAAATTTGTACAGCCGTATTCAGAGCCAAGGATGTGAGCAAATTTCGGTCTCAATCAAAAATTTTTCGGTGAAATGCATTGGTCGATCTGTAGCGGAAGGCACCCCTGTCGAATATTCGCGATGACTTGAAAACGCGTTGTGATATCCGCACGAAATTTTCAATAGACGTGACATTATGAATTCTGCACTTCTTGCCAAATTAAAGACTAAAAGGTCATGATAGGTCAGGCAGACGTCAGAGTAGCGTCATGTTTGCCGATTTGAGACAAAAACCCATCGGTGCACACAAATTGACATAGAAACCGTACGGATGAAGATGTTTGATACCCTCGCCGTAGCCATGCACCGTGATCGCACGAAAATGTCGGAAGTTAGAAATGCGTAACAGTCGATCCCATAGAGCTGAAAGTTGCACAGGTCGAATCTTAGCACGCGATATAGCCACATAGACCTCATAATATTCGAGTCCTTGGCTAATTCATCATCACCTTTCACAAGCCTGCCGTCATCTTCAAGAGTCATCACGTCATCACAGAGATTTCCCTAGTGTGCTTATCACTCTTCACATATGATCAGAAATGTTGTCGGTGAGCTCCAACTAAACATGCGAAATACTATTTGTAGCTAGCAGCCACCGCACGTTGAAACTCAGCTCGTTTAGCTCAATAGTCTGCTCTTATGGTATCATCACCGAGGTAACGTTTCATCCGCGCAAATGCGGCTTGCTTAACGCTCAACGCCCGCCTTGAGTCAGTTTTAACTCTCACGGAGGAAGCCATTTTCTTAGTGTTACACGGGGAGCATGATATCAAATAGCCGCCTCCACAGTGTCATAGAGCAATGAGACAGCGCTGTTTACACATCTGTCGATCAATATAACCCATTGGATACTGTGTAGTGACCAGCGCAGGGTATCTAAGTCTGCTCTGTTGTAATTCAGAGACCTGTCGGGCGCTACATGACCACTGCAGTCGATGCGCCCCTAAACCCCAATAAACAGACAAACAATTCAGAGACCTATCCATACGGGACTTGGCGAAGGGTGATCATGGACACATGAAGTGCGACCACCACTTCATCATCATCAGAATCGGTTGCACTGCTAAGAGGGCGAGCGGACACGTTTGATAAATTCCGAGAACACACGAGGTCAAGCACACTAATCCCTGTTGTTGCAGCATCCAGATGTCGGGTTATCCCGATTATATTACATGAATCAATGAATCGAATAACACGGTTGGTGTTTCTGGGAAATAACGGTGCAGCGAACTCATCAGCTCCCCGACAATTCCATTCAATTTCAGGCATGCTAGTCTCCCAGTACCATCACTGGCTTTAAGTCCGGCAGCACCGAAAGCTGACGGCGAATTTTCTCTGATTCGTGTGGGGGACGGTAGCATACGGGCTATCTTCGGGAGCCCGAGCTCTATCAGCAGCGCCTCTGTGCCAGGTTATCTCCCGATGGTCCACAGGGGAACAGTGGGGCTTTGACCGCGCAGGCCACTCTTACGATTCTTCCCATGTCGAGCCGTGACCAGGTGTGATTCGGGAAGCAGCCTTCCAGCTCAGCATGTCGAACCAGTACCAGGTATGATTCGGGAAGCAGCCTCCCAGCTCAGCATGTCGAGCCGTGACCAGGTGTGATCCGGGAAGCAGCCTCCCAGCTCAGCATGTCGAGCCAGGACCAGGTTTGATGCGGGAAGCAGCCTCCCAGCTCAGCATGTCGAGCCAGGACCAGGTTTGATCCGGGAAGCAGCCTCCCAGCTCAGCATGTCGAGCCAGACCAGGTTTGATCGGAAAACCCCCAGCTCAGCATGTCGAGCCGTGACCAGGTGTGATCCGGGAAGCAGCCTCCCAGCTCAGCATGTCGAGCCGTGACCAGGTGTGATCCGGGAAGCAGCCTCCCAGCTCAGCATGTCGAGCCGTGACCAGGTGTGATCCGGGAAGCAGCCTCCCAGCTCAGCATGTCGAGCCGTGACCAGGTGTGATCCGGGAAGCAGCCTCCCAGCTCAGCATGTCGAGCCGTGACCAGGTGTGATCCGGGAAGCAGCCTCCCAGCTCAGCATGTCGAGCCGTGACCAGGTGTGATCCGGGAAGCAGCCTCCCAGCTCAGCATGTCGAGCCAGGACCAGGTTTGATGCGGGAAGCAACCTCCGAGCTCAACATCACCGACGGTGTCGTCGAGCCACGTTTCTGTGAGCGCTACAATGTCGCATTATCTGCGTTCTTACAACTCTTGTGACATGGTTCCTTGCTCGCACTTGCTGCTGCTGGTGCTCTGTGGATGCGCCGTCAGACGTTCGCCGGCTGTCCGTCCAGACGTGTCTGTCGGCACTGGGTTGGTCTCCACGTCGCCTGACTGCAGAACACGGGTGGTTTGAAATGGCGCTGGAGATCACAAGTAGTACGCGACAGGGTCTCTGTTGACGGTGCGACAGCATTTACGCATCAAACAATTGAATGCAGGACGCACCGTGTCTGTTTTCGGATCTTGTGCTGATACAATCAACGGCATCGCTACAGCGCACGCCAGCCTCGGCGGCGGGTGATGGAAGCTGAGCTTCCGTTACCCGCCGCCAAACGACAGCACAGACGGCTGCAGCATCGCTCTTCCAGAAGGCAATCGGCCCAGTCAAAGAGCCCAGCGACTGAGACCAGAACTCAGCACGCTCGCTTCGAAGAGCAGGACAATAACCATCCGGCCGTCCCATCGGTGATGGGTGCAATAACCATCCGGCCGTCCCATCGGTGATGGGTGCAATAACCATCCGGCCGTCCCATCGGTGATGGGTGCAATAACCATCCGGCCGTCCCATCGGTGATGGGTGCAATAACCATCCGGCCGTCCCATCGGTGATGGGTGCAATAACCATCCGGCCGTCCCATCGGTGATGGGTGCAAGAAACTAAGGTGGTGCAGATGTGCGTGGTTCGAGCGCTGCAGCGGGGTTTTCAGCTTGGCGTCACGGGGCACCCTAACACAGGGATGTTGCTTCGTATACTTTTGGAGGGGCATGTGCCCCCCCCCGCCCCAATGTTCAATTTTGTCCCTCCAATAGTGAATTGGCCCCCATATGAGATGGAAATTGTGATGCAGCAGAAAGCATACAACTCCGGGCTGCGATCAGAGCGGGAGCGCCGATGGTTCCACGGATGGTGTCACCGATGGTCTCACTGATGGTGCCACCGATGACCCCAACGATGGTCCCGTCGATGGCCCCGTCGATGGCCCCGCCGATGGCTCCGCCGATGGCTCCGCCGATGGCTCCGCCGATGGCTCCGCCGATGGCTCCGCCGATGGCTCCGCCGATGGCTCCGCCGATGGCTCCGCCGATGGCTCCGCCGTTGGCTCCGCCGATGGCTCCGCCGATGGCTCCGCCGATGGCTCCGCCGATGGCTCCGCCGATGGCTCCGCTGATGGCCCGTCGATGGCCCTGAAACTAGTGACGACCGCCCGTTCACTCTGGTGACCTGTCACTCAGGACGGTTTCCAGGTGACTGACCGCCACCGTTAACGTTGCGACTATACCCTTTAGTGTGGCCAGCGTACTGGTGTCCGGTGACACTGCGCTGGCTGGCACCGTCTGCGCTGCTGAGCATCCTGCCGCCACTGCTGATACCAGGCCTGAAGCCGAGGCTTCCAAGAATCTGCCAGCTGCGGTGGCCCGGTTGCCCAGAGGAGCTTCCAAGAATCTGTCAGCTGCGGTGGCCCGGTTGCCCAGAGGAGCTTCCAAGAATCTGCCAGCTGCGGTGGCCCGGTTGCCCAGAGGAGCTTCCAAGAATCTGTCAGCTGCGGTGGCCAGGTTGCCCAGAGGAGCTTTCTCTGACAACAGCCATAATGCTGCCCAAGCTGTCTGCAGCAACCGTTGAAGATATATTCAACAGCTCACGGTTGTATGGGGTATCTCCTGCTATACCAAGTTTGGAGTGAATCCGCATGAGCAGCTGGAACAGCTTCTGGTCTCGGAGCTGCTGGCGGGGCAATAAGGCTTCCAGGAGGGCAGCTCGCGATTGCGCCAACCTACGTCTCAGGGCATCAATAAGAGCCGCGTACCTGGACGTCTGGGCCGTGATAATACCCGCACCTGCGTGGTGATCGATACAGAAAGGCTTGCCACCAGCAGGTCAAACTTGTAGCTGTCTTCTTTGATTCCAGCCACCCAAAACGCACAGTCCATCTGCGTCGGCTAGATGTCTGTCTTCTCTGGAGGAAGGAGAAAGCTGGTAGCCTGAACGCGACCAGCTGCTGGCTTGCAGATGCAGGAGTCAGGGACAGATATAGGGAGAGGGAACTGAGGGCATGTGCCTCTCTCCCATGGAAGGTGACCGCTCCTCCGGCCGGAAAAAGGCGCCCATCCCGGAAGGCTCGAGTGAACCCCCTATATTATTTTTAGTCAGAAACACCCCCCGAGAGAAAAAGGCTCCTCTTCAGTGTGCTCGAATGGACTCGCCTAAAAATTTCCTGTCAGAGGCTCCCCTCAAAAGGAAAAGACACTCCTCCAGGCAGGAGCAAGTTCAGAGATTGTCATGAGGGGGACTTGGTCTCTGGACGGGGCGCTTGAACCTGAACAAAAGTTGAACAAAACAAAAACCTGAACAAAAATTGAGGAGTGGGGTGCACTCGGGCCTTCCCGGAGCCCCTCCGGGCTTTACCTTCCACTCGGGCTTTACCTTCCAAGTGCGCCTCTGGCTGAAAAAATTCCAGGGAGTTCACTAAAACACACTGAATGGGGGGCCTTTTCCTTCCAAGGAACGCCTCTGGCTGAATTCTGGCTGAATAATTCGATGGAGATGCACTCGAGCACACTGAAAGGGCGCGTTTTACTCTGAGAGGGGCGTCACTGGCTGACAAATTCGATGGGGATGTACTCGAGGCTTCCCGGAGTGGAACCTTTTCCCGGCCGAAGGGGCGCCAATTTCCATGGCGGCATATGCCTCCAGTGCCACCCCTGTATCCGCCCCTGCCTCCAAGTACTTTCACAGTGGCACCCCCCCGAAGAAATGGCGCCACTTCCGACAAGTTCCCCATGACAATTCCTGAATCCGCCCCTGGCACAAGTCCCCGGCGCTGACAGGGCCGCCGCGCTGCAGATGTTAAAATGTTGAGTTCTGAAAATTACTTCTTTTTGCACATCTTGGTACTTTTCCCGGGGCTACATCGTGGTGTAGGACCCATCGCCCTATGCCCAATCTTGATACTGGGATTAATTATTTTCCGATATATTTTTGGCTACATGTATGATAAAATATCTTTCATATTATCCGTGACCTATGCTATAATGACTACTTTGCCTATTTCGCAGGCACATACCTACTTTGGGAGTGGCGACTCATACGCATTTTACCATATAAGACACATAGAATATATAAAACGGATAGACATCAGAAATGGATACATCTTAGAACAGCTACAGAGAACCGCAAAATAGTACAGAAGCAGCAAAATATTGCTTAGGCAGTGCATTTGTGTTCCACAATTTATTACCATCCTAATTCCACGACATCAGCGAATCAGACAGCCAAGCCGAGAGTGGTGCACATTTGATGCCATGTACTGTACTTATCTGCTGTTATTCCGGCCTTCTCGTTCGCAGAAACCATGCTTCCTCGCATGTGGCCAGGTTTTGTTCCCAGCATTGCTTTTTCCCCTGCCCATGTGGACCGGCTTCTTTTCCCAGATAGTTGTGCAGTCTCATACCCTCGGTACGACTTCAAGATTGATAGTCCACGTAGCAAGCATGCGTGTGTGATACTATAGGCAGCAAGTGTGCATCTACGAAGTTTTCGTTTGACGTTGGTGACGAGGGGCCCAATTCCATATCGACATTTGTTTTCCTACTTGAGTTTAGAAGCGCTACGAGGCATGGATCGAGATCCCTTTTATATTGCTCACGACGGCTGCTTCATCCCACCCCATGCATACCCATACTAGTAGGGCACTGATACCTACTGATAACGGATTTCAAGTTACAGGGGTGTAATGTGATCGGTTACAGGGGTGTGGCATGGTCACACATGCATTCGTACATCTTGGTGTTGTAGTCTGACTGTTGATGGGAGGCCGCGGCAGATGGAAAATGGCGGTGTCAGTCCTAGACACTTCTGAGTTGTCTGCTATGTGTCCTGATGAGATTATTAAAGACAGATGAGTTGTGCTATTTTCTTCATCAGGGAATTTTGCGACAGCCATCACACCATAGGTGTTGTTTTAGGATTTTTATTTGTGGGTGGGGGGTGGGGGCAAAGTGCTACAGGATGGATGTAGGAATAAGAAGTGGCTGCTTCACACGCGCACCGAAAGAGAAGGAGGGGGGGGGGGATGGGCAATATGGCCATAACACGTATCTCCAGGCATGCTGGAATCACAACACTACACATTTACACCACACTAAACCCCTTCTCGCCAAATGGCCCTCTTCCCGACAACACACACGCACACATGAGATCCTCCTTGCCCGGCTCCGACTCGGGCACTCCAAACTCGCATATGATTTCCTCTTCCGCAAACTTCTCCGCGCTACGCCTTGCCAAACATGTGATGTACATAACTCTGTGGAACGTTTCTTACTTCTTTGCCCTGCCTACCAATTACAACGTCGCCCCTTCTTTCCTACATTGCCCAACATCGGATTCCACTTTCACTGCCAAGCCTTCTCGGTGACAAACACCCGGAGCTCATTGAGCTACTATTTACATTCTTGCACAGCACCAAACTTGAGGAAGTAATCTGAAGTCAAACGCTATCATCTCCGTCGTCGCAAAACACATACATATAGGTTATTTCACACCAGGTAGGCAGAGACCGAACCAATTTGGCCATAACGGACGGTTCTCCATATGAATTGTGCTTGGTTTTTTACCTACGGGTTTTCAAAGCTGCTTGGTTTTTTCACTTTCTCAGGTTTTTCCAAGCTTCAACTCAAACATTCACCTACACATACAAGGTTGGGCCCGATGCCCACGACTCGCCCTGGGCGTCGGGCCTCCGATTCGCCTTTCAGGTCGCAGGTGGGCAGTGGAGCCTCTCCGCAGGTTACGATGCTGCCCACCCTCCAAGTGTTCTAAGTGTCGTGTATGTATGTATGTATGTATGTATATGTTTCACCTGTGTATGTATGTATCGGCCCTTACGCCACGTTCCTTGCTTGCCGGCGTCTCATCTTTCCTCTCTTTCTGATTTGATATAACCGGATGCCACATAAGCCGGATTAACGTAACTCTTTCTTTAACGTAGCATATCTCTAGCGGATGGCACTTTGCCTCTGCTAAAGATGAAAAAAAGACAAAAAAAGTCGGTTGCTCGCCGAATTAGCCGGCGCAGCTCCCCTTCCACTCCCCTTCGGCCCAGCGGTGCTCTCGAGTGCCGTCGGGAAACCGATTTGTCAGCGGCCAGCCTCGACTGTTGATTTTCCCATCCCACCCAATAGACTAGAGCCGAACAGAGGTACCTTTCTGGTTTAAAGGATCGGGCTAGCGGTCTTCGGGCCGTGACTGCGCCCGCCTCTGTTCGGCTACTCCCATCCCTCCAAAACTCTGTGTCTTTCTCCCACTTTACACGTCATTCTTTCACATATTTCCTTGTAGCAACCCTTCAGGGTGCCTTTCTTGACAGCACCCCTTCAGGGCGCCCTTACACACACTCCTCCCCACTCCCGCCCGGGGCATCGCCCCCGGCCCTGTATGCCCGGGGACCCCCCGCCCTCTCGGGGGGACGGAGGGCGCCGTCCGCGCCCGGGAGCACGCCTGCCCCCTTCCCGGGACCCCCTGAGGGTGAATCCTTTGTGTTGCTGACAAGGATTGAGGCATCGTGGGCCCGCACCTCGCCGTTCGCCATAGCCAGGGAGCTAGATCAGTGGACCGGCGGAGTACTATCCGCCAAGCGCACTGATTCGTTCAATCCTGGCCTCCACGAAGGCTCCAGTGCACCCCAACACCCTCGAATTTTTCAGCCACAGGCGCCTCTCGGCACGCCACCCCTCAAGCTGCTTTCGCGGTGGCGCCACTCCAAGCACGTGTCCCCTCCCCCAGATGACAATTCCTAGATCCGTACCTGCCTCTTGTGGCAGCTATTGGCTTCCTGTGGCGGCTATGGGACCTCTTAGGACGACAAAGGGCCTCCTATTGCGGTCTAGGGGCGGTCAGATCATTCCAGGCGGTCTTCTGTGGTTACTTTTCGGAAATTCTTCTGCCACTGAAGGGAAGAAGCTAGGGCGCACTTAGCTCTCCCCCCCCCCGTCTGTCCTCTCTTCCGCTCTCGAACGGGGGTCACAACACAGGCTAAAACGGACGGTAGAGGGAGCCTACCAATATCGGGAAAAATCCCTTTATTTTGGAGGAACTTGATGGTCAGCCTGCCGGAAACGGCACATTGTTAGGCAGGAAGATTGTTACTGGGTCATTTCTGATACATTTTGCTGAAGCTGAAGAATAGTTCTTTCAAGTGGTATATGTCAAAGTGATCTATATTGCCATGAAACATGCAAGAGAGCGGAGAGAAAAACGGTAAAATTGCATGTAAACCAATGCTGAAGGGAAACCTTCAAGCCCGCTACCAAACCCACTTCGTGGGGGCCCGAGTTGGAGCAGAGCATATTAAAGAACGGGTACAACCAAGTTTAGTATATTCTCAGATCTAGTATATACTGTGCCTTGGGGACGTCACAGCTATAATATGCGATATTCTACTAGAATGTGGTGGACATCTGGCGGATTATAGAATCCTATAGTAGAATATTCCAAATCTAGCAGATTCCTGGCAACTGGTGATATAGTGCCGCAACCGCGGCAACAACTTCACGTTCTTCATTTGTCTTATTTTTCTATAATTTTCATTAGAAAAGAGCATATGGTACTATGGCATGCTTTACTTTCTCCTGTATTCAGCTGACACGAGAAAGCAAAGGATGACATGAAAAAGAGTACAAAGAATGAGAAAGAACGTTCAATATCATTTAACAGCAGCTTCCTTTTCTGCCGAAGCTCGACGCACGACTGGACTTGAGGGCCAGCCGGTCGTCATGGCAACGACTTAGGCCCCGCCCTCTGTGAGTCGGCCGGCCGGTTTTGTGTAGTGTCCTCGTTTATCGGCAAGGAAACATACGTTTTCGGGGTGATACAAGTAGAAACGATCCGGATTCGTTTGTAGAATTCTTCAAACATTCGCATGGTATCAAATTTGCCTACATACAATAAAAATTGTCTGCGTAAAGCCGTGGAAAATATTGGCTATTTTGGCTTGAGACGCACGCAAAGTGCTGCCGAGTATCGCCTTGTCTACGTCACAGACCCGGAACAACTTGGACCCCCCCCGGGTTGGAGGTTGGACCCTCCCCAGCTTTAAAAAATCTTGTGGCATCGAAATTATCGGGTTGGGATGGGTGTATTGTGTGGGACGTGTGTGTTATCTGACGAAGAATATGTTGAGGATTACCAAAAATAAGTTTCTTTTGGTGCTGCTATGTATTGGTATGATTGCTATATTTGTGGTACTCTGTAGCAGTAAAGGGGAGCCACTTTATCAACCTGGGGACATAGAAGATACATTACACTGCAGGACTGCTTTAGAGGTAGGTACCTACCTACCTACCTAGGTACCTACTTCACATTAACTGATATAAGTGTCCATGTACCTACCTACTTGTGGGGCTGGGACACCGGTTTCATCCTTGTCCAACGTCAGTCATTTAGCTAGGTAGGTTAAGGTAGGTAGGTAGAGGAAGAAGGGTGGGGGTTCGGAATGGTAATCTTAACCTTTCGGCCGACACATACTGCCAAGGTTAGTGATTTGTAAAGAGGTGTACAGTGGGGAACAGTGACGTCGAGTCGGAAGTGACGTCACAACGTCACAAGATTCGGAGGATTCTGGTTTTCCGGTTAGGTTGGGTTAGGTTAGATTATATTATGCTATGATACATTTTGTATATTATGCTACATTATCTTAGTCTAAGTTAGGTGGTAATCTTTACCGACACCCGACTCCTGTGACGTCACTTCCCTGCCTCCTGTGACGTCACTGTTCCCCACTGTACACCTCTTTACAAATCACTAACCTTGGCAGTATGTGTCGGCCAAAAGGTAAAGATTACAGTTCTGAACACCTACATCATGCAACAAATAGCTCAACTGCTGCTTCCGTATGACCAAACCAGTAATTGTACTGTGTTTACTGAGGACAAAAATGAATAAGCAATCCATATTCAAACAGTTCCTTTTGATGAAAATCCTCTAACCACTTGCAAAGAGCAACTTTAAAACAAACAATTATTTTGTAGTGGTGTGCCATATTTCAAACAAAAATGTGGTTTTGCAGGATTACTTTTTCCAAAAAATTCCAATAAAAGGAAAGAAGAATTTGCACAGAAAATAAGTGGTCCCATCATCTTAGTCACCTTCATAAATGTGGTATTCTGAAGAAAAATTCCAACAAATCAAAACACCTTTTGAGACAAAAATACCTCATTACTTCACTGTAGCTGTTGAGGTACAAGTTATTAGTAGCTGCTAAAAATACTGTTGTAATGGCAAACAAATATCAGAGGTCACTTCCTGATAGTTTTCTGAAGCCGACTGCTCTTGAAAGCCTAAAAATGTCACCTGCTGGCTGCTAGCTCCTTAAACAAAGAATCTGTGGAACTACGAGATCAGACCTTCATATTTTGGTAGAGAATGGTCCATCATTTATGAATACCACCATCTTTTTTTATTTACATGCTGAATGTGACTCAGGAGACATCCAAAGGTAGGTGTTCAGGAAACAGAACATGTTCAGATACCCCCAGCTTCCCCTAGGTAGGCAGATATGACATTCAGGATTAGTTTACAGAACAGTGGAACCACAATATATTAAGGTAGACAACATGACTGAACTTCATCAAAATCCAAACTTACCTATCACATTTGTATCATAAAATTATTTAAATGAATTGTCTCATTTCAATCTTGCAAAAGTTAGCTAGCACTAAGTATGCAGGTATCTACATACCTACCTACCTACCTACATACCTTACCTAGGTAGGTATGCAGGTATCTACATACCTACCTAGCTAGATATGTATCTATGTGGGTACCTACCTATATACATATGTAGGGGAAGAGAGAGAGAGAGGGTATCTGAACATGTTCTGTTTGCAGAACACCTACCTTTGCACATCTGTGTCATGTTCTGTGCATAAATAACAAAAATATGGCAGTATTTGTAAACAATCAACCTTTCTCTACATAAAAATGAAGTTCTGATAGTGCAGTGGCACTACTATTTGTGTACAGATCAACTGAAGTCCACAGAAGCAGTTTTTAGGCTTATGAAGGTGGTTGGCTCAAGAAATGAGTATCTTTTAGAGGCTACTAATAACTTGTACAACAGCTCCAGTGAAGCCTTGTGATTGTGTGCAATCATATTTCATCTGGTTCAAATATATTAAATACTGTCTTTATTGGATTACACAAGTGTTTGGCAAACAACACAGATGATTATCAGCAGGGGCAGGTCCAGTGATTATCATTGGGGAAGGGGCACATTTCATCGAGTGGTGCCTTCAGTGGAAAAAATTGCTAAGTGGGGGAGTGGCATACTGAAGCTTACTGAAGGGGCACCTTTTTGTCCCAAAGGGGCACATTTTTCTCAGAGATGCATTTGTGGCTAACAAATCTGTTGAGCATAGGGTAGGGATGATGCACCCTAGCCTTCCTGAAGAGGTGCTTTCCTGGCTGGAGGGGCACCACATTTTCATAAGGGGAGGGGCTGCAGCTTGCTGCTTCCAGCAAACTGAGCTGAACTGGCGACCAGCCAGCAATGCCCGACACCACTAGCTACTAATGGGGACGAGTGGTCTAGGTGTAAGATGCTCGTCTCACAATCGAAAGATTGTGGGTTCGAGTCTCACCTATCGCTACTCTTCGCCCGCGACCAATCGGCGTGAGAGATTGGCGACGCTATATGACTCAACGGTCGACGTGTCGTAAAAACCAATAACCAACCACTAGCTACTAATGGGCGGAAAATGACCTCAATAGTCGAGGCACCCTAAAACCCAAATAACTAACTCACCAGGCTACTAGCCAGGTCACAGCCATGTCATTCATTCGCCACCCTCAGCATCTTGCACGGCTCGAACAGTGGGGAAAAAGTGAAGGAGGTCTTGCCTAGCATTTGTTCATGCCAGCAAAACAGGGTACACCAAGTGGGAAGGACGGAACAGGTTGGTTGGTTGGTTATTGGAGTTTAGGGGCGCATCGATTGCACCGGTCATGAGCTCCCATAAGGAGAGAACAGAACACCTTGCAGCCTGTATCTCGTCTCCTGTCTGGTGCCGTTATCATGAGCGGCAGCGGGAGCAGGAGGCACGCCAGTGAGGTCGCGGCAGTGCCGTCATCATGAGCAGCAGCGGGAGCAGGAGGCACGCCAGTGAGGTCGCGGCAGTGCCGTTATCATGAGCAGCAGCGGGAGCAGGAGGCACGCCAGTGAGGTCGCGGCAGTGCCGTTATCATGAGCAGCAGAGGGAGCAGGAGGCACGCCAGTGAGGTCGCGGCAGTGCCGTCATCATGAGCAGGCGGAGCAGGAGGCACGCCAGTGAGGTCGCGGCAGTGCCGTCATCATGAGCAGCAGCGGGAGCAGGAGGCACGCCAGTGAGGTCGCGGCAGTGCCGTCATCATGAGCAGCAGCGGGAGCAGGAGGCACGCCAGTGAGGTCGCGGCAGTGCCGTTATCATGAGCAGCAGCGGGAGCAGGAGGCACACCAGTGAGGTCGCGGCAGTTCCGTCATCATGAGCAGCAGCGGGAGCAGGAGGACGCCAGTGAGGTCGCGGCAGTGCCGTTATCATGAGCAGCAGCGGGAGCAGGAGGCACGCCAGTGAGGTCGCGGCAGCCAGCCGCCCCAAAGGCGTCGCTAGTTATTTGGGCTTTAGGGCGTTTCGACCAGCAATCCCCGGCGAAGGCGTAGTGGAGTAGTAGCGGTGTCCCCGTCGGCCGAGCGTCAGACGGCTGCTGAGTGCTGGTGCAGCGCCATTCCCACCCACTACTCGGTACACATCGCCGCGCACAGCACTCAGGAAAGACACAGATTGGATTTGCGTTTCAGCCAGTTGGCGCCAAGAGCACGACACCGGGTTGGACACCCAGCAAACATGCCGCTGTCGGCCCTCCGTCGGCATGTGTCGGGGCGAGCTCGGCATCTCGTAAGCGGCATGCCAACTTCCGGCTGCTCTCAGCCAGACATCGGCAAACTAACCTGTAATATCAACATGTGTCAGGTTGGGTTCAGCAAATCAATAGCGGTCAGCCGACGTCGGGCCGTCGTCCGACATTTCACTCCTCAGCCGACAGCGAGCCGCTATCGTTCCAGCAGCAGCCCGGCATATTCCCGATGTCGGCCCCGCGTCGGTTACATTTCGGCTGGGTGTCGGCTGCATCTCGGCATGAGCGGACATTCCATCCCCACCTCCCCCCCCACCCCCAGCTGACAGCGGTCCGCTATCGGCATGCTCACTGGGCAGGACGGTGATGATGAAGAAGTCGTCGCAGAAATCGTGATGGGCGCTATATGATCAACATGGTCGATGTGCCCTATAGCCCAAATAACAAACAAACAAACAAACAGCAGACATCGTGTACGAGACATGTGAAGCATGTATCCCCTCCCATGAAAAAGTGGCGCTCATCCGGCCGGG
This sequence comes from Ashinkailepas kermadecensis, assembly GCA_034440615.1. Classification (NCBI taxonomy): domain Eukaryota; kingdom Metazoa; phylum Arthropoda; class Thecostraca; family Neolepadidae; genus Ashinkailepas; species Ashinkailepas kermadecensis. The sequence goes on along the minus strand of JAOTOM010005010.1, from coordinate 292,977 downwards.
ATAGGCCCTTCTTTGAATGCTTGGGCGCATGCCCCCCAGCCCCTGCTGAACTTATTTTTTTCACCAGAAGTTCCTTCTTGGGCTGGCGGGCCAGACACTGAACTGTGCTCACACGTGTGAATTTGGTGTGTACAGAATACCCTCACCCTCAACATGAGCGTGCCTCCAGCTGGCCCATCTGACATGAAACATCATCACACAATCAAACCACTCTGGGTTCAACACAATCACAAGGCAATCAGACAACTCAACTGTCGCACATATCCCCATTGGGTTGGGCATGATGGCTCATTTAGCACAGATTATGCACATGACATACCACCTACATCATTGCCGCACTTCGCACACACTGCCCTATATTAATATGCAATTGACATTTCCAAGCTGTACTGCTGACTGGTAGGTAGGCTGCTAAGTACCAGTCAAAAACAGTTTGTCTATATTGGCACTGCAGCAATGTATCTGAAAAGTTCAGAGATCACTAACAATCTATTAGGGTTTCTGAGTAGAAACATGACATTGGTGTGGTATTGTAGCAGGGTTAAATACATCTGGATTCTACAATCACCTGTGAATCATCAATAACTAATGGTTTGTGTCGGCGGTGTTGACGTGCGTGTGGTGCAGGGTGCAGGGCCTCCCCGTGACAGGCGTGTGGTGCAGGGTGCAGGGCCTCCCCGTGACAGGCGTGTGGTGCAGGGTGCAGGGCCTCCCAGTGACAGGCGTGTGGTGCAGGGTGCAGGGCCTCCCCGTGACAGGCGTGTGGTGCAGGGTGCAGGGCAAGCTCCCCGTGACAGGCGTGTGGTGCAGGGTGCAGGGCCTCCCATGCAGGTGCAGGGTGCAGGCCCCCCGTGACAGGCGTGGTGCAGGGTGCAGGGCCTCCCAGTGACAGGCGTGTGGTGCAGGGTGCAGGGCCTCCCCGTGACAGGCGTGTGGTGCAGGGTGCAGGGCCTCCCCGTGACAGGCGTGTGGTGCAGGGTGCAGGGCCTCCCCGTGACAGGCGTGTGGTGCAGGGTGCAGGGCCTCCCAGTGACAGGCGTGTGGTGCAGGGTGCAAGTCCTCCCCGTGACAGGCGTGTGGTGCAGGGTGCAGGGCCTCCCCGTGACAGGCGTGTGGTGCAGGGTGCAGGGCCTCCCCGTGACAGGCGTGTGGTGCAGGGTGCAGGGCCTCCCATGGCAGGCGTGTGGTGCAGGGTGCAGGGCCTCCCCGTGACAGGCGTGTGGTGCAGGGTGCAGGGCCTCCCCATGGCAGGCGTGTGGTGCAGGGTGCAGGGCCTCCCCGTGACAGGCGTGTGGTGCAGGGTGCAGGGCCTCCCCGTGGCAGGCGTGTGGTGCAGGGTGCAGGGCCTCCCGTGACAGGCGTGTGGTGCAGGGTGCAGGGCCTCCCCATGGCAGGCGTTGGTGCAGGGTGTAGGGCCTCCCGTGACAGGCGTGTGGTGCAGGGTGCAGGGCCTCCCCGTGACAGGCGTGTGGTGCAGGGTGCAGGGCCTCCCCGTGACAGGCGTGTGGTGCAGGGTGTAGGGCCTCCCCGTGACAGGCGTGTGGTGCAGGGTGCAGGGCCTCCCAGTGACAGGCGGGCACTGGTGCTAACTTCACTGACACTGACCTCACTGACACTGACGCAACTCCTGGGTCGACAGGAGCGGCGGCAAGCGCTGCCAGATGTCGCCGCTGCAGCCGCCACCATCTATGTGGTGACGCCCACGTACGCTCGCGTGGAGCAGATCCCAGAGCTGACGCGGCTGGCGCAAACCCTGCTGACGGTGCCTCGCCTGACCTGGCTGCTGGTGGAGGACGCCCACGTGTGCTCCACCAGCGTGGCTGACCTGCTGGCCAGACACGGTACGTGCCGCGCCTAATCTGGCTGCTAGTGGAGGACACCCACGGGTAAGATGCTCCACCAGCGATGGAAGACCTGCTGGGTCAGACACGTACCTGCCGCGCTGATCTGCTTCGCCCGCGACCAACGGCGTGAAGATTGGCGACGTTATAGAACTCAGAACGGTCGACGTGCCGCAAAACCTATCTGGCTGCAACCGGAGGACATCCACGTGTGTTCCACCAGCGTGGCTGACCTGCTGGCCAGACACGGTACGTGCCGCGCGCACAGGCACCTTCCGATCGCGCCACAAGGTGATGCATTTAGGCATGACAGGGTACTATGGGTTCGCCAATATATGTCCAGAAATTAATTATGCGCCACTGCACTGGGCTGGTGCATGCTGCATCACTGTTAAGTGCCCATGGACATAGTTGCTGCGGTATATGTGGCTGCTCGACGTGGTGCAGCTGTGCTCTGTATGCTGACGAATCACCAGGGTGCAGGCTCCATGTGTGCAGCTGTGCGATTGTCATTTAGCCTGAGCATGCTTGCGTTTATGCTGTGACGTTTGCGTCCCATTGCATTCACAGCATATGTATGCTCATAACACATGCTCTACTTACGAGATATTTTCGACGAGAATACACGTTGTTAAGCATTTTTACTGAATGTCCCATTTTCTGGGCCACACACATTTTCTTTCTCTGGTGATAACCCAAAAAGCGTTAAGATTATCTCGCATATGTGTATAAACGACTGTTGCAATGCCTGTGAACATAGCCTGCTACCTGAGGAAGAACTGCTGCATTCTGAGCGTCCCTCAATATAATGCTGTGCCTCAATCATTCCAAATGTCAACGAACTTCTACGCATTCATCAACATTGTTATTGTTTGGCCTGCTGCGCCCATCACCCCAGTATTGCCCGTCAGCGCAGTGGAGTGTGTGGCCGAGTGGTTAGATGACCTGACGCGCCTTCGGGTAGTAGCGGTGTCCGAGTCGCGAGTTCGAATCGACGTGCGTCCGATGACTTTCAACAAACCAGCAGGATTCTGACTACCATTGTTCTGTTGGTATATGCCTAATGCGAAATCCTGAACTTTTCGCAAGGCGAGGTGCGACATTTATTTAAAGTAAGGTAGATTTGAAAGAGTGTACTTGAGGAAAGATAGAGAGGATGTGGACTCCAAATGGACAACGCTACCACAATTACGGAGATAGTGGAGATATTGTACCATCATTTATAGTCTGCGTTACCAGATGAATATTTCATTCCCAATGAAGGGCGGGAAGCGTGAACGAGAGCCCTGTGCGAAAGTTCTTGAGGTTAGTCTTGCTTAAAAAAAACACCTTCATTTCGGCATAGCGGCGGCGTGCTCAAATGTAAACTCTTGCTGGTCACACAAGCATCCATACAGCATTTTGTTTCTTCAAATCGTGGCCGTGACATGGACTTGGATATGACCCAATGTTGTGGTGGATGGGGACGTCCATCCGAAAAATCTGATCAGTTCTGAACTTCGATGACCTCAGACAGCTTGTTCGTAACATGGCTTTAGACTTGCTGAAAATCACACCAGCATGTTTCCGTCATATTCGAGTTCTTGAAGCTCCCGTATGTGGGTAGGCGTGGCAGCCTGTGCGTCAGTGGCCGTGTGTCGATCCGGAGTGCAGTCTCGACGTGGCAGCCTGTGCGTCAGTGGCCGTGTGTCGGTCCGGAGTGTAGTCTCGACGTGGCAGCCTGTGCGTCAGTGGCCGTGTGTCGGTCCGGAGTGCAGTCTCGACGTGGCAGCCTGTGCGTCAGTGGCCGTGTGTTGGTCCTGAGTGTAGTCTCGATGTGGCAGCCTGTGCGTCAGTGGCCGTGTGTCGGTCCGGAGTGTAGTCTCGACGTGGCAGCCTGTGCGTCAGTGGCCGTGTGTTGGTCCTGAGTGTAGTCTCGATGTGGCAGCCTGTGCGTCAGTGGCCGTGTGTCGGTCCGGAGTGCAGTCTCGACGTGGCAGCCTGTGCGTCAGTGGCCGTGTGTTGGTCCTGAGTGTAGTCTCGATGTGGCAGCCTGTGCGTCAGTGCCGGTGTGTCGGTCCGAGTGCAGTCTCGACGTGGCAGCCTGTGCGTCAGTGGCCGTGTGTCGGTCCGGAGTGTAGTCTCGACGTGACAGCCTGTGCGTCAGTGGCCGTGTGTCGGTCCGGAGTGCAGTCTCGACGTGGCAGCCTGTGCGTCAGTGGCCGTGTGTTGGTCCTGAGTGTAGTCTCGATGTGGCAGCCTGTGCGTCAGTGGCCGTGTGTCGGTCCGGAGTGCAGTCTCGACGTGGCAGCCTGTGCGTCAGTGGCCGTGTGTCGGTCCGGAGTGTAGTCTCGACGTGGCAGCCTGTGCGTCAGTGGCCGTGTGTCGGTCCGGAGTGCAGTCTCGACGTGGCAGCCTGTGCGTCAGTGGCCGTGTGTTGGTCCTGAGTGTAGTCTCGATGTGGCAGTCTCTGCGTCAGTGACCAGGTGTCGGCGGCCGGCAGGGATGCCGTACGTCCACCTGGCGAGCGCCATGCCGTCCGAGTACCGCGCCGCTCAGCACGTGCCGCGCGGCGTGTCCGGTCGACGAGCCGCTCTCAAGTGGCTGCGAGCTAACACCGGCCCCGACACCGCCGGTGTACTCTACTTCCTCGACGATGACAACGCGATCGATATCCGGTGAGATTAGTCGCGACTGTATTGACCAGGTCACGGCTGTATTTACCCCTCCAGGCCACTGCTGTATTGGCCCCACTACCTCAGGGCCATATCGACCCAATCGGGTCAGTGTTATCTTTAGGTCATCATATCTTAAAGATAGGGCGACCTAAACCCAAGAACCCAAACTCAAAAACTGACCGAAGAGTTCAATTTTTTGCTGTCTTTCTGATGTGCAGATGGGTGGTGAAGGCCCAGGGATGTGGAAGTAAATGGACGATGGATACAACTTAGATGGGACGAGTGAGGGCTGGGGTAGCAAATTCCCATGTTTCATGTTCCAATTTCCGGTGTGGAGTGAATGGGACGAATTAATGTTGGGCTACCATTGCTATAGGCCTTTACTAAAGATAATTACTATAGGTCATTACTATAGGTTTATTTACATTACTATAGGTCATTATTACATTACTGTAATAGGTCGATATTACAGGTCATTACTATCGAACTCCACTGGATAATTTTGACAAAATGCGGCGCTGCACTGCTGGAGCCGCAGGCACATTCCATCGACACGATGCTTTCTCGTCACCTGCTGTGAATTACTGGGAGTGTTCGGCTCGGACTGTGTTAACAAACATATCCGTGCGGCGACCCAATGGCGTGGGCTGCTCGCCTGGTACGGTCATGACCGGTGATGACCTGTGCCCGTCAGGCTGTTTGAGGAGATGCGACGCACCCAGAAGGTGTCCATGTTCCCGGTGGGTCTGATCGGCGACTACATGGTCAGCTCTCCCGTAGTGCGAGACGTGAGTACCCGGCGCAGCGAGTTCCTGATTTACTCCTGCCCATGGAATCGTGCTCAGTGAGCACGTGCCACCACACAACTCCGGAACCTGTCTGCCCACGAGGCACAACGTGTTTCCGTGTTTCATTTCAGCGCATGTCCGCACGCAGTGACTGCGTAACTCGACTTCTTTGAACAGGATGGGGAATCAGCTTACAGTTTTTCCTTATTCTGGAGAATGCAGCTCGGTGGAATAATTTGCGCGGTGTGAAATATTTAGGGGCCGCTCTCCCGTCTCCCGCGGGGCCATGAAGGTAGCTGTGAAGAATACAACGGAGATAATATGAAGTATTAACTCTCTTAGCTGTTCAAACTTTACATGCCTTACCAATATCCTATTCAAGGTGGTTTCTTCAAGAGGTCGGATGGGGTGACCTGAACCCAAGAACCCCGAACCCAAGAACTGACCGAATAGTTCATTTTTTGCTATTTTTCTGATGTGCGGATTGGTGTTGGAGGCCCAGGGATGTGCAAGTAAATGGAAGGAGGATTTCTCTTTTGGGGGGGGGGGGGGGGGGGGGGCAAATTCCCATTCTTTATGTTCCAATTTCCGGTGTGGATTGAATGAGACGAATTAATGTTGGACTGCCTTATGCACCATAGAGCCGTGACACATTACAAACGTCCGTGTGAATTTTTTCTGGTATGACCTCCATGTTCCCCGTCCGCTCCGTCCACGGCCGCAGCGTGGTTGTTCTGGAAGCGTTTCTCCCGGCTGCCAGGGTGTGAATGTCGTGAGCAGAAGCAGCATGTAAAGCGGCCGTGCACTGTCGAACACCATCGACGGTGGCAAGGTTGTCGATTGCCGACTGTGATAGGCATGCTGCCGCCGAGTGCCCACTGGGGCTGATCAGTGGCGAATCCAGGATTTGTGGTGAGGGAGGTGTTGTTTGGCACCTAAATGTTTTTGTCGTCATTGTTCAGTCACTCATGTCAAATCACTCACTATTAAAGAGGAGAGGCATGCCGGCCACCATATGTGCTCAGTGGGGCTAGTGTCGTAAACCAAGCACTGCGATAACAGTTGAATGTCTACTATTGCAGTCCTCCCCAGCTGAATATGAACACAAAGAAGTCGGCCAAGCGTGTGGCTCTAAATATCGATGATGCCCACTGTTCCATATTTGTTTACTTTTTTTTCGGAGAGCCCCAGCCTTTCGAGGGGTGTACTCCCACGGAGACCCACTGACGGCCTAGGACCCCATCCCGACATCAGTCCGACAAGGGGTAAGGTCATTTATCGATAACCCGTCTGATTTTCCGTCGGCATGGCTCGTGACGGTAGTGTGCCGTGTGAACATCACGACTGTGACGGTAGTGTGACGTGTGAGCATCACGGCTGTGACGGTAGTGTGACGTGTGCGCATCACGGCTGTGACGGTAGTGTGACGTGTGCGCATCACGGCTGTGACGGTAGTGTGACGTGTGAGCATCACGACTGTGACGGTAGTGTGACGTGTGAACATCACGGCTGTGACGGTAGTGTGACGTGTGCGCATCACGGCTGTGACGGTAGTGTGACGTGTGAACATCACGGCTGTGACGGTAGTAGGGGGGGTGTGACGTGTGAGCATCACGCTGTGACGGTAGTGTGACGGCGCATCACGGCTGTGACGGTAGTGTGACGTACGGTGAACATCACGACTGTGACGGTAGTGTGACGTGTGAGCATCACGACTGTGACGGTAGTGTGACGTGAGCCATCACGACTGTGACGGTAGTGTGACGTGTGAACATCACGGCTATGTGAGCATCACGACTGTGACGGTGGTGTGACGTGTGAGCATCACGACTGTGACGGTAGTGTGACGTGCATCGCTGTGACGGTAGTGTGACGTGTGAGCATCACGACTGTGACGGTAGTGTGACGTGTGCGCATCACGGCTGTGGCGGTAGTGTGACGTGTGAACATCACGGCTGTGACGGTAGTGTGACGTGTGCGCATCACGGCTGTGACGGTAGTGTGACGTGTGAGCATCACGACTGTGACGGTAGTGTGACGTGTGCGCATCACGGCTGTGACGGTAGTGTGCCGTGTGAACATCACTGCTGTGACGGTAGTGTGACGTGTGAACATCACTGCTGTGACGGTAGTGTGCCGTGTGAACATCACGGCTGTGACGGTAGTGTGACGTGTGCGCATCACGGCTGTGACGGTAGTGTGACGTGTGCACATCACGGCTGTGACGGTAGTGTGGCGTGTGAACATCACGGCTGTGACGGTAGTGTGCCGTGTGAATGTCACGGATGTGACGGTAGTGTGGCGTGTGAACATCACGGCTGTGACGGTAGTGTGACGTGCCGCCAGGGCAAGGTGTCCGGCTTCTTCGACAGCTGGCCGGCGGGCCGGCGGTTCGCCGTGGACATGGCTGGCTTCGCTCTGAATCTGCGTGTGGTGCTCGCCACTGACGCCACCATGCCTTACCATGCCGGCTACGAGGAGGACCAGCTGCTGCAGAATCTCGGCATCAGCCTGGACGATATCGAGCCCATGAGCGACAACTGCACACAGGTGGGTTTAGCTTGGTTTATTCACATGTCATCAAAGAGCAGCCAGATGGCAGACGAAGTGATGGAGGTAGCATAGCTGAACTGCACACAATAACTGTATTATGCAACACGATCCTTCACTACACACCTTCTTTCTGAAGCCTCAGCACTACATTTAATATAAACATGTAATGCACAACACATATGGTATATGAGTTCTCATGAATCAGTATCTCTTCCAGGTTTTGATTTGCGTTTTGGAATTCTGTACTGGGGAGGAAAATGTTGGTGCCATCAAATTTGGCGGGGACAATTTTCTTCCTTCTTGAAAAATCAGTAACTCCTTTTCTGATGCTGCCCGTGGCACTTCGGCATTTTTTTCAAAGCAATTTAAGTTGGTACTCAATATCAAGCACCATGCAATTTTTGGATTCACCATGCAGGAAAAGAAGTGAATAATTTCATGGAGAGAAATAAAATGCTGCATGACAAACAACCAGGATGGCGCCTTTTCCAACCCTGGCCCCTGCTGTGAACACGTACACGACTGCTCACCTTCTAAGCTCCGATGCACCAGTATCAAATATCAGTATTCTGATTTGTATCAAGAAATCGATTGCGCAATATTGAAAAATCTAGAAAAAGAGACCATTTTTAGCTGTTATCGCGAACGAAAGGAACGTCGAACAGCGCGCTGTTGCGGACATACCGGCGTGTAATATCCATCAGACATTGTATGGCTAGATGGAAGAGGTAATGGTATGGCATTGCGTTCTGGTTTTCGGTAGTCAGGAGGAATTTGTGCGTCTTTCGCTTCTTTATTCCAGCTGCGTGGGCGTACTACACATCCTTCAACGGTTGACTTCCTAAAGCTTCGTAATATTCCTCGGATATTCTTACTTGTGTGGTATTTGCAGTGATTTTAGTACGTGACTGCAATTGTGGTAAATACTTCCTCCGTGATCCTGTTCTTCTCTTCCGTTCGAGTAGGGCTCCACTTTAAAATTCAGCAGTTTGACCTCTGATCCTTCGTGTAGGCTTCGTAGAACAGTTCATTATTGATAGTAAATTGTATAATGCTCCAATATAATTGATTTTCGAAGAATTATTGTGATAGGAATGTCAAATTATTTCACTGTGTTTTGCATGCACCTATCAGCCTTAATATGTTCTTCATTCTGCAACGGGGATTCATTGAGTTTCACAAACCCGAACCTCTATGCTGACAGGGTTCTCCGATAGAGGTACTATATTATGGTCAGCTGTATATCCAGGTCTAATTTGTTTAACTGGATTATGATTTTTTTTCTCGTACACCTTGACATCAGGATTTGGCATGAAAAAAAAGACAACTCCCAGATTCGAATTGCTACACCGCAGCTCTCATTTCTGCAGCTTCAGCTCTCATTTCTGCAGTTTCAGCTCTAATTTTCATTCATTCAACATATCTGGAACAAAATCGGGATATGCCAACACATCGATTATATGCTGTCAAGCTAATGGGGAAATGTCAGCTCGCATAATGAAAACATTGCCACGCTAATACCTGAACGTGGTTATGCTTGGAATCGGTGTCCTGATACTTTTTAAGAAGTATACTTTGACAATATAATTTCGGCACATGTTTTCTAGTCACGATATAAACATAATATCTCGGTTCAAACGATTACTCCATAAGTGTTCTGAACTACTGCTGTGCGCGCCAACGTGGCGCGCTCATGCGCACTGCGTTTCTTCTTCTTTTCTAGATTTTCAATACTGCGTAATCGATTTCTTGATACAAATCAGAATGCTGATATTTGATACTGGTGCATCGGAGCTTAGAAGGTGGGGACGAGTGATCTAGGGGTAAGATGCTCGTCTCACAATCGAAAGGTTGTGGGTTCTCACCTGTCGCTACTCTTCGCCCGCGACCAATCGGCGTGAGATATTGGCGACGCTACATGACTCAACGGTCGACGTGTCGTAAAACCAATAACCAACCAAGGAGCTTAGAAGTTGAGCAGTCGTGTACGTGCTCACAGCAGGGCCATGGTTGGAAAAGGTGCCGACCTGGTTGTTGTGCAGCATTGTATTATCTCCAGGAAGTTATTGACTTATTTTACTGCCAAAAGCACCATTGCATGGTGCTTGACATTGAGTACCAATTTGATGTGCTTTGACAAATGTCCGAAACGCATGAGAAGCAGCATGAGAAAAGAAGTTACTGATCAGAAGAAATAAAATTGTCCCCTCCAAATCTGATGGCACGAATATCAGACCTGATGAAGCGTTTTAACTTGAAACGCCCACCGTCAGGCTCTTTCCCCCATATGACGGCGAGAGAACAGCTCATTACTGACCCACAACAGGTCTTAGACCACTTTAAACTACACTACGCTGGCGTTTATGGCAACAACACCTACGACACGACTACGACTACGGGCGCCACATGACCCTGGGGGGGTATTTTTTTAGGCGTGCTGGACCATAAAAGCCATTTGCGCCGCCTTTAAAGCGAGTACGTTACATGTCTGTCTATAAAAGCTAGTGTTTGCGATCAAGGTGCAGGCAAGTGGACATTTACGTTAAGGGAATTTTACGTTATAGTTTGTGTGATATTTTAGGTTCTGAAGGCGGGGGCTGGCTTGGGGTCATCTCCCTGATGTCTAAATGGTTTTAATTTTACTTTACTCCTCCACAAAATAATTTGTAGTTTGGATGGGGGTTGGGGTGTTTTGAGAGTGTCGAGAAGTTGATTTTGCCAGAGTGCCGGCTTTAGCCTACTCTTATCGAAGAGCACCGAGGGATCTTTACCGTGCGAACAAGGAGGCAATTGTCCACACAGCCTATCACGCCGGCCGCCGTGTGTTAATTGTTAGTAGCGGGTTAGTCTAAGCATGCCATGCCGGGTTGTCAGTTGGGTTAGTACGCTGTTTTCAATTCGGCTCTTCTACGTCCGCTGTACCTCTGGGTAGCCGTTTACGTTATGAGTTGCAAGGCGAATCGGCTCATCTACGTCCGATGGCTCCTCTGGATAGTCGTTTTACGTTATGTACGTTACGTTTGTATTTTTATTTTTAGTTTTTATGTTTTCCTAAAACAAGTCGGCTCATCTACCTCCGACGGCACCGCTAGGTAGCCATTTATTTGTAATTGGGAAGCAAATCGGCTCATGTACGTCCGACGCCATGCGGGGATGGCTATTTACGTGTTCCCTACGAGTGTTTCGCGGTCATGCATTGCGAGTTGATGTGAGTGTTGGTGGTGTGGTGCCTACAGTGCTCCTACTAGTTTTGTGGCATACAGATATTCAAATAGCAATTGAAGGAGTTCTGGGTGTTTGTTACCGAGAAGCGATGGAAGCGATAGGGTGATACCCTCTCTTTGACAGAATGCCTTAAGTGGTTGTCTTTGAGAGCTAAAGCTACTGCAGTCTAGTAGGATGTGGCCTATGCTTAACGTGGTGTTGCAGGTGTCGCAGTGAGGTGTTGTGTATTGGTCACCCTCTAATTGAGGCTGTTAGTTTTGTGCGACCAGTTCTAAGTCTAGTGAGGATGACCTCTTTTTGTCGGTGAGATTGATTTGATGTGCTCCATGTGCCTGTCGTTGGTTTGATTGCGTGGGTGTGGGTGGATTTGTGTTGTGTTGAGTTGTATTGTGTCCATGTGTTCTGTGGATGTTGGCGAATGTGGCGTTGTAGGAGTGCTTTGCAGTCGTCTACCGAATATTTCACGTTAGGGTAAGTGTTCAATGCTAAGGCTTGCTTTGCGAGCCGGTCTGCTTCTTCGTTACCTTGGATGTTGGCATGGCCCGGAATCCAGAGGAAGGAAAAGTTCATGTTTACGTTATAGGCCACGATTTGTTGGATTATATCAATGACGTGATGTGGACAGTCGTGGGTGTTGCTAATTGACTGGAGGACGGATTTGGAGTCTGAACAAATTACTACGTTTCTAGCTTTACGCCTCATGAGAATGGAGATAGCGGCCAGAATGGCCACTGCTTCAGCGGAGTAGATGGAGAAGTTATCCGGTGGACGCTTGGAAAGTCTGAGACCTGGTCCAGTGATGCCAATGCCTACCTTAGCCTCGTGTTTCGACCCATCCGTGAATACGAGTGATTTGTGATTGTTGTCATCGGCGAACTTGTGGAAGATGCCAAGAATTTCCGCCGATGTGAAAGTGGATTTCTTCTCCGAGAGCAAGTACTCGACCTGTGGTTGACTGAAAGTCTAGAATGGCCTAGTGGGCGCAAAACAATAGCTGCATGCTTAGACATCACTGCCGCATTCGACCGAGTACACAAGTTAGCACTAGCACACAAACTCCACAAGATGGGCCTACGCGGACACATGGCACACTTCAGTCTCAACTTCCTCAGGGACAGAACCCTTAAGGTCAGGTGCGGCAGCGTCACATGAGGCACCACAGCTCAGGATCAGGGCCTGGCACGGGGGAGTGTGATTGTGCCGAGCCTCTTTCTTATCACGACTAACGACATACTTGCTGATCACACCGGGACATGACTGCAATGTTCACTTTTCGCCGGCGATATAGCCATTTGCACAACAGGAAAATTATTCCTAAAAGCTGGAAAAAAACGTTCAAACAGCTATAGACAACATATCAAAGTGGTGCAACACTTGTGACTTCACCATGGTGTTATGGTCTGGCCCGCCCCCTGGCAAGGTGAACCTCCTTACTGAAAAGTACACGAATTCGTTGCACTCTGGACCGAGCTTTCCCCTTTGGTCTATGCCCCGGCCGCAGTGGCCCAGAGCAGTGGGATCATCACCGTTTGGTTTCCTCAGGGGGGTAAAGGTTAGCTGGGAGACAGAGAGAGGTTGGGGATTTAGTGTGGGCGGATTTCCTTATAGAGTCGCAGATGTGCTCGTTGAAGGTGCTCTGTAGCACTTCTTTTCTTCTGGTGCTACAGGTTCGTCTTCGTCGAACCTTCGACCTTCTTTGTCTTCGTTCTGCTTGGCGTCGTGCCCTCTTCTAGCAGTCTCCTACGGAAAAGGACCTGCTGTGTGATAATTGTCTAAAAATGCATTTAATTAGTTACACACGGCGTATTTATTCGCTAGTGGTGCCTGTGATAACCCAAATGTGAACCTATGCGATTCCTTGAACAATCGGCAACTACTTAACAGGTGCCGTTATCCTATTTCGTTGCAAAATTAGCCTGTTTACAGTACTGAGCAATGTTTGAGACAAAACATTCATTTAGTTCATTACCAATACATAAACATGTACAGATAGGCACACATAGACAGAGAGACAATGTCTGTCTGACAAATGGACACAGATAGACACAGACGACAGACACGGTTGTGTGTGTCTGTGTCTGTCGGACAGACACATATAGGCACACATACATACGCGGCCTGTGTGTCTGTCCTCTGTCTGCCTGTCTGCTAGACAGATAGACAGCGACTGTCTGTTGGACAGACAAAACTCCGTTGTTGATCCGAACCTTCATTGTCAGGTAATGGTGTGGCACACAAAGACAAAGAAGAACCAGGCGGTGAAACTGTCCACCGAGGCGCAAAACCACGAGAACAGCAACATCGCCGCGCTGGTACACCACATGCAGACGGCCGGCATGGCCACAACGTGACCCCTCCCCCCGCACGCGCAGCAGCCGAGACAACGGAGATAGCCAGGTAGCGATGCTCTGCACAGCAGTCGAGACAGAGGAGATGGCCAGGTAGCAATGCTCTGCACAGCAGTCGAGACAGCGGAGATGGCCAGGTAGCAATGCTCTGCACAGCAGCCGAGACAACTAGGCGGAATCTAGTCAGCTGCTGAGCCGATTGTGATAGTCGGTCTGGTTGAGCCCGTGGAGCTAAGTGGAAGACGGTGTGTTTGTAGTCGTGTCGGTGTGTATGATGTGCGTGAGGCTGCGCAACTGGAACGCCTGTTTTGTTCTGTGCTATGTCGGTTCCTATTTCGTACGATTTTCTACATCAGCAACGAATATTATTTATCAGCTGTGGGTATTATATTGAGTTGCGCTAAGTATTACACACTGGTTCTGCTGGTGAGACGCTGTTGGGCGACAAGTGCTGCAACCTGGTGGCAATCACTGGACCTAGCCACCAATGCCACAGCACGTGTTTCTCCCCATGATCTATTCGTCACTGTAGGACGACCGGGTGCGCAGTCATGCTTCCCTGAATACTCCTGATAAAAAGTAGATGCCGCCTTATGTTGGTGTGGCTGGAGACTCGCTGATGACGCGGATTTTCCGCTGCGCCGCGATTACGTATCGTGATGGGTTGACTTGTCAGTTTGGTTGTGAAGGATGTGATATACATGTGTAATTTGCGGATGTCTGCTGAATTTTGTTCTGTTGGGTTTTGCTACATCGGTATGACGGCGAGGCCTGAGGAAAAGTGGCTTTTACTCGAACAAAGATCAACGTATCAGCTTGGACGGTCTGCCACGACAATAAGACAGGTGGCTACTCTTCATTTAAACGAGTCCATACCAACACTTAAGTCTGAAAATCTGAAGTCCCCCACCTCCTAATATCAAATTCCCGCTGGCCTCCAAACCTCCGAAACAGTGACAACGGCCTCCGTTGGGCGAACACAGAAGCACCGTGCGTTAAATCAACGATTCGGAACCCAATTTGAAAAGCGCTTCAAAACTCCCGGTGTTTCAAATAGAGTTACCATCCCAAACACGGCACGGCACAGCAAATTCTGGCACTGCATGACACATTGCACAGCAAGCTAGATGACGACAGGCCAAAGGGCACAGGAAAAGAATGGGGTCCATTTTTGGGAGGAAAATCTTGATTGGTGACGAAAACCAACAACACCAGAACTGCAAAACATTCCACGCAATGACTAAATTACTACTGTCCATATGTCAAGGTCGCTCCATATGGCTTTGCTTAAGGGCACTGACGAGTGCAAAACACTAAACAGTGTAAGGGATTCAGATGGACATGGTAGTAAACAGAGCGGAAAGCTAGGCGGGATGGGACACTCAGTAAGGTAAGTACATGGGAGGGCTCTAAAGAGGGTAGGACACTGAATAGCACTGCACCGGGTAGGACGCTGAGGCCAAGGAACTCAGAATAACCATGAAACTGGTATTGGTTGGTTGGTTGTTGGGACTTTACAACGCACTTAGCATCTGCGGCCATATGGAGTCGCCTGCCTCTCGCTCTGGCAGGAAAGGAGAGCACCGCGACTGAAACTGGCGGGTTGAAAGGATGGTGATGATGAATTGGAGTTTAGGGGCGCGTCGATGAAACAGGTGGGACGCCACAGAGAACACTCAAGAGGACAGGACATGGGACTAAAAGAGGTAGGGTACTAAGGTGAGCAGAGCGTTGAAAGGGGCAGGCCATAGTGGAGGGTAGGGTATTAAGAAGGGCTCTAGGGAAGATAAAGTGGATCCCGGTCCGGACACGGCACCCAGCTTCAACGCGCTGGGTTATGCCAGGCTAGTTATGCCTACACTGAAAAAAACAGTTTGAGAATATATGCGAAAAGTCCTCGCAAGAAACCAGAGTTTATGATCAATGGAGAAGGAACGCTAGTTTGAGACTCAAATGCAGTTTCATGATAGAGCACTTCATCGTCGATACTCTCTGGAGTCATGTAGAAAGTCTCAGTTTTCAAAGATATTTCGAGAATCTTTGTTGGTAAAGTCAGATGATTCTTCTGACTGGTTTCAGCGGAAGGTCGTAAATCCCGATCACGGCGAAACGAGTCTGCGCATGCGCGCCACCGATCATTTTCAGGCTGCGTGCACGGTAACTAGAGAGAGCTACTGCGTGATGGCGGCCGTTGCGTTTTTGTCCGCCGCTTGCTTTTCGACTGTTGGGCACTGCAGTGTATGGAATGGAGCGACCTCTGAATGGTAAGTCATCGCATTGTATTGGACATGTATATTGGAAGTGCCTAAAGCCAGGTCAAGTATCTCCCTGGGTATATCTATACCCTGGCCGTGATAGTTTGTTTTGCAATACTAGAAAGCTGATTGGTACAAAAACATACAATTTAACCTAACCGAGGTTATTCGACCCTGGAAAATTCGTGGTACATAACCTAACATAATTAGTGTATTATTGTATTTTCTTATTGCATTCACCTAAACCTTAGATTTAGCCCAGGAACAATAAATATACATGGCCCAGGGATCAATAAAATGGCAGCCCTTGGACACCATATCTATTGATCCATGGACTAAATTTAAGGTTTGAGTGAATGGAATAAGATAATAAACAATATTCTAATTATGATAGGTTGGGGGATTCACAACCATTTTATGCCTTCAAACACTTGTCTGGTGTATGTCTCAAGTTATGTTTTTGCATAAATGCGTGCTGTAGCTTTCTCATATTGCAAAAAAATGCCCATCTCTCAGTCGACTGCGTTCTTGTCCTTGTTTGTTGACAATCCTGTTGAACGTCAGCCGATGGCAGTTGCGCTGTTGGATGTGGCTGGACTGGAAGTCTGTTCTGAATAAAAGTATTTTTCCCCGGAGCAGTTTTCTGTTTGGAGGGTTAATTATTGGAAGCAGAGGCGATGACTGGATGAAATTCGCGTCGGATTCAAAGAGCTGGCGTGAATTTTTGGAATGGATTTTGTGAGAAGAAAGGTCGTTCTCAGAAAAGCCGTTTCGATACAAATTGAGACTTTATTTCATTCTCAGCTGAGAAGGGAGGTTGCGATCCGAGACCATAACCCATTCTCGCAAGTGTACATTTTAAATATCCGTACTCTATTTTGAGGGTTCAAATCGGCATCGTGCGATCTCGATTTTTAGTTTCAAGTGAGAAGGTTTATCGCTCTCAATGTTGGCCTAAAAGGGTTCTCACATGAGAGCGTTTTCGGTGTGAGAACGGGTGTTCTCTGATTCACCCGAACAGAGTTCTCATTTTGAGTGGTCTGATTTGAATAGGAAAATGAGAACGATAGATGTTCTCTAAGAACGAATAAGGCTCTCACCTTTTTCTCAGTGTAGCTAGTTGGTCAGGCTAGTTGGTCAGTTATGCCAGGCTACATCGCCCGGTTCGGACTAGAGTTGCCACTTTTATGGCACGGTGGCACGGCACAGCAGACCAACAAATGGCACATGTGCTCTTATCTAATATATGGCTGTGTCATATCAGAATTTCCCGTGCCACTGCCGTGCCAGCGCCGGCTAAAGTATCCTTAGCGACAAAATTATAATATAGATATACTTGCCTCAATGCTGAACTCAAGGTTCTAAGAGCTGTGGGATGCCTCTGATATCTGGGAAGGGTAGTGCGACCAGCCGTGCAGGAGAGTTCACAGAGTGCGAGCATTGTTCTCGGTCTCTAGACGGTTCAGGGTCGAACGGCGGACGCTCTCGGATGTGACGCGTAAGTCACATTCTCCGGCGATGTCACGTGGTTACCTGCCGTGATGCAATCGAAGCGTTGGCTGTCGAGTTTAGCTCGCGGAGAACCGAGAGCCCCGTGGTCAGTCGAGAGCCAGTGCTCGGCGCTGACACTTGTCACCGAGCTGTCGGCGAAAGCGGCTGGCCTCATGACCAGCCACCGCAGGTCAGTCGAGAGCCGAGAGCTCCCGCCGGCAGTCGGGACGTAGAACTCGTCGAAGGCGGCTGGCCGTCTGGCCAGCCGCCAGTTCCAACCGCTTCAATACTGAGGTATGACAGTGGGACTTTGCCTGTGAGTCGTTGGTACGTCTGTGAGAAAGTAAGATGCCGCTTGAATAGATGAACGTTTAGCGTGGTTGAATACCGGTCAGTATGTAAGCTGGATTGTCCGAACTCTGATGCCTCTATGAATATCTGAACTTGTATGGGAGATGTATGATGAGAATCAGAGCTGATGTGCAGATGTGATCGTTAACAAGATGTGACTGTATGGTGTGAGCGCTGAGATGTATGAAGATGTGTGAAATGCTGAGATGTATGTTGACCAGCGAGCTGTTGTAAGTCACGATGTGGGATGGCCTAGCGAATTATCGTCTGTCGAGTTCGATTGAAGCTGTCTGACGCTGGAAGATGCTATTGTATTTATTTGCCTATCACTGCTGCACTATTGAAACCAGAATTGTAATCACCATTTAACTGTTAATTAACTGCACAAATATAACTGCGTGGATTTGTGGTGCCTGTCAAGAGGTGTTTGAATCAGAGGCTCTGGGATTGGGACAGAGGGCCATTGAACTTTTAACCGGGGTTTATATCGTCAACGCGAGGTCGAACTAGTGTATCACTTGCCAAGAAGTTGGCAAGATAGGAACTTCCCTACACTACTCTTCCAATTATAGCAGGAGAGCTGTATCACTACCATGATGGTGACGGTGTTTGCGATGTTCATGACGATGTGCCCCATATTCGTGTCATCCTTCCTGTATCGTGGCAATAGTGTTAAAAATCTGAACGTTGCAAGTGCCCCACCTTCGTGAAGTCTAACTTCGTGCTCTAAAAATCACGAAATTAGAATACTACATAACAATATTCATTGCCAGGGGTATTACTTTATGCAAATGATTTGGATGGCCCAAATGTTCGCAGGTATGTGGTGCGATGTATGTGGATGGGAACCTGGAAACCAGATCCTTTAGACACTGCAGACGGACATTACTTATGTGCCCCACGTAACCAGAACACAAACGAACTGTTGGCACATGACGAGTAAGAATTGCTAGTTTCAAGTCTCTAAAGGCGTATGTATCGTGTAGACAGTGGTGTGTTACGTATTTTCCAATTGCGGTACATATGAGCGAAGTGTTTTGCGACACTTCATTAAGTTTCATCGGGGGGGGGAAGTTATTTTTTTACGCGTGCCGGACCATAAAGGTCATTTGCGCCGCCTTTAAAGCGAGTACGTTACATGTATGTCTATAAAGCGAGCGTTTGTGATCAAGGTGCAGGCAAGTGGACATTTACGTTAAGGAATTTTACGTTAGTTTGTGTGATATTTTAGGTGCTGAAGGCGAAGGTCTGGGTTTGGGACAGCTCCCTGATGTCTAAATGGTTTAGTTTTGCTTTACTCCTCCACAAAATAATTCGTAGTTTGGGTGGGGGTGGGGGTGTTTTGAGAGTGGCGAGAAGTTGATTTTGCCAGTGTGCCGGCTTTAGCCTACTCTTATCGAAGAGCACCGAGGAATCTTTACCGTGCGAACAAGGAGGTAATTGTCTACACCGCCTATCACGCCGGCCGCCGCGTGTTAGTTGTTAGTAGCGGGTTAGTCTAAGCATGCCATGCAGGGTTGTCAGTTGGGTTAGTACGGTGTTTTGCAATTCGACTCCTCTACGTCCGCTGTACCTCTGGGTAGCCGTGTACGTTATGGGTTGCAAGGGAAATCGGGTCATCTACGTCCGATGGCTCCTCTGGGTAGTCGTTTTACGTTATGCAAATTTATGTTTTTAGTTTTAGTTTTTGTTTTCCTAAAGCAAGTCGGCTCATCTACTTCCGACGGCACCGCTAGGTGGGCATTTATTTCTAATTGGGAAGCAAATCGGCTCATGTACGTCCGACGCCATGCGGGTATGGCTAATTACGCGTTTCCTACGAGTGTTTCGCGGTCATGCATTCCGAGTTAATGTGAGTGTTGGTGGGGTGGTGTGGTGTCATTCTGCGTACGGGAGCTGGAATCTGGTCACCATTGCGATGACTACCGCGAACTTCTTGAGTTGGTCATTACTCCTTTTGGTGAGCGTATGTGTGTGGGCGAGTTTTCCCAGCCTGCCACCGTCAGGTGATGTCGGCTGTTTACGACTTCATGGATTGGTTGAAGTTGGTGGTCCGGACGGTGCCGGAAGGGGTGTAGAGTGGGGGTACTGTCGGGTCATCGCCGTTGGTTTGAACATTGCAAGAACACATTGATATACGATTATATACTGCTTTGGGCCTTTTCTTTTTATAAGGTGCTTGTTTTTTTTTTTTTTTTTTTGTTCTTTTTTCTGGTTTTGGTCTTTTAGTTTGTTTTTCTTTCTTTCTCTTAGTTCTTTTGTTTTGTTTGTTGTTGTTTTTTTGTTGTTGTATCTTTTACACATCATGGGTAGAGTAGGAAGAGTCTAGGTGAGAGGAGTTGTTAGGATGTTGTTCAGTGTCGAGAGGTTTTGGCGCGAGTGTGTGGTTTCTTGTTGGTAGAGGTGGTGTTTGTTTTGTTGTTTGTTCGTTTGGTAGGTGCATGGGTAGTGACAGTGATGTAGTCTGAGCTGTTGTCGTCGTCTGAATCTGTGAGTGTCTCCAATTCAAAGCGTAGGTTTTTCGTACTGCGTAGGGTGTTAGTGATGGTTGTGATGGGCCTGGTTCTGGTGATGGGTTGCGTGTTCCACGTTGTGGTACTGGGGGTGGTGCCTGTGTTGAGTGGGTGGGTGGGTGAGTCGTGTCGGGGTTTGTTTTGTTTTGGTGCCTTGGGTTGCGGCCTGATAATTATTGCTGGATCTGTCTATGTTTTTTTGGTAGGTGGTGTAGTCGTGTGAGATGTTTGCGTTTGTGTAGAGTGTGTGGACGCTTTGTGATGATGTGTGGGCTGCGTCGGCTGCTGGCCGTCGACCCACGACCTTGCCCACGGCAGGGCCCAGCCCTCTAGGTGGACAAGACGGAGAATCTCCTTCTCCATCGTCCACCGAGGGCAGGCCCTGTCCCGGGAGGTGTGGTCTCCGCCGCAACCGACGCAGCGTGGTGTGCTGCTGGTGCATGTGTTTGTGTCGTGTGGTTCGGCACAGTTTGCGCACGTGGGTGTTGTGTCGTGGCACCCCCGCCCCCCACTTCGAGTGTCCGTATCGCTGACAGAACAGACAGCGTCAAGGGAGGGGTGCTCGTGGCGTGACCTTATACCTAATGTAGCCGGCTTTAACGTGTGTGGGTGGTTGTCTTGTGTTGAAGGTCAGTATGAGAGTGTATAAGTCTTGTTTGTGTGCTAGGGTGGGTGGCCTGTAGACGGAGGAGATGCCCTGGCTCCTGAACCTGAGAGCCAGTTCCTCCTCCGTCATCCAGGTCACCTCCCGAGCGTATATCGTGCCTTATGAGGGTGTTGAGATGTGCGGCTAGTGTTGTGTGTCAGTATGTCTGCGTCGTGGGAATTGTATGCTTGAATGAGAAGTACCCCGGAACGAATTTGGTGTGCGTGTAGGGGCTGTCGTGTCCGACGGGTGATCTCCTCCACCGTCCAGGGGTCAAGGGAGCCCATGGGCTCCCCATCGTCCCGGCGGCAGAGGAGGAAGTCACCCGTCGGTGTGTTCAGTGTGATGTTCATGTTTGGTGATTGTGGTGGGTCGAGGGTTTGGCGTTGTGGTGAGGAAATAAAGGTGTTCACGAATTACAAATATCGGCGGAATGGGGGGGGCGGCGGCACCGCCGGACCAACCTGTAGCTGTAGATAAAGATGGCTGAGCGGTGGTCAGAAGAGTAGAGGCAGAGAAGCACTGTGTATCACTGCACTATTGATCGGCTGGCTTTAGCGGTCTTCGTGGTTTCAGGTGGAGTATTGGCGTATCCAAGATGGCGTCGATGGTAGTGTTGGTGCTGGGCGTTGCCAGATGGCGTTGGCGCCGCTTTTCAGGCACGCCTTGGGGCTGCTCCGGCTCTTCTGTTGCCGCTTTGCTATAAGTACGGTGGCAAGCCGTTTTTGCTGCCCCTGTGGCGTCGAGGCCTCTATGGTGGCGTTGAGGCTTCGTGCGTTTAATTGACCGCTCTGGCTTCTGGCGGTTTTCTCGGTTCTCGGTTGAGGTGGAGAGAGAGTTTCTTTGTCGCGTCCTCCAAGATGATTCAAGTTCCTCCTGTCAGGTGCCCTTCGTGCTAGGTGAATGACACGCATGATCTACGGGACCAAGATCTACCTGTTCCGAGCTCAGTTTCAAATGACTGCTGCGGAACTCACTGACCTGAAGCGCTTTACGGCATTCATTCGAGCATTGCACATCAATGCCTGGTTCGGTGCTCCTGCCATCGCTGCTCCAGCAGGAGATCTGGCATTCCCAATAGGACTGCTCTCCTATCCTGATTGCGCGATTACCAAAGTGTATATACATATATATATATATATATATATATATATATATATATATATATATATATATATATATATATATATATATATATATATATATATATATATATATATATATATATATATATATATATATATATATATATATATATATATATATATAAAAAAAAGCATATATATGCATGCATGCATGTATTTGTACCGAAAGAACCACAAGGGACATTTGTCCACAGACCTCACACTCAGTTGTGACAGGATAACGCTGGTGTCATACTGATCTCCATCGGATTTCTGTACATGGACGTTTTTCCGGACGACGGGAAGCTCATGGCGATCACTCGCTTCGTCACGTATCAGAGGTCAAGATCAAATCAGCCTTGTTGATAACTGAAACCAACACAAATATTTTGTTGCGAAAAATAGACTGTCCCTGGCTTGTATTCCGACCGTTAGTTAGTTGGTTATCTGGGCTTTAGGCCGCAACGACTTCATTGGTCATGTAGCACCCATAACAATATACGTCATTCACGCTTCGATATATCGTATATGCTAGCTAAACATTGCAGAGTAGTAGAATCACAGTAACAAACGGTACGTAAAATACGTGATGGCATAATTCAATCTTTTCAGCGTGGTGCATATTTTACTGAAAATGATACTTCGGCGAGGTAATATAAAATCGCCCCGATTGGACAATATCCGAGTCGTCGCCAGAAAACTTCACCGAGTACATCGACTGAACACGATCAATGCGACGTCTACGCTCCCCTTCATAACCGGGGCAGGAGAGCAGGTCATGACGCACGGATAGGCGGGCGTGAGATTTCGGGCAGTATGGTGTTTCATCTCCAGTTAGTAATTAGGAGTGAGTGGCATATGTATGCAATATTATGAAGCGGCACAACGCTACTTCGTCTTGTCTATTCCTACTTGAGCACGAATTCCACTTCTCAAGATGATGCTTAATCACTCTCAGTTTATTATCAGATAGTGCGTTCCAGGAAGCTTGCCACTTAGCAAGCACATACGTAGAGATGGTTCGGAAGTGGCCACGGGCAGGAAGTGGTAGTGTTCGCTAGAATGGAGCTTGCGCCGCACAAAACGTGCGTCAGCTAGTTCTGTTAGTTCAGCAGCATCGGATAGGTAGTTGCCAGATATGCCTACGTGACTGGGAATCCAGCACAGCACTACTCTTTTATCTGCCGGATGCACAGCGATAAGACAATATGCATCACGTAAAATGGGATTAGATGGGTTAAGCGTCCTCATCGCTAAAAGGCTAGTGAAGGAATTGGTTAAAATTATGTGTAGTGGATCATCCCACACTTCAATGAAATATACAGCTTTCAAGATTGCAATAAGCTCAGAGGGATGCACAGACGCATGCAATGGAAGTGAAAAGCATCTTACAACAGTACCGGTAGCAAAAGCGCCGCCGATGCTGGCCTCCGTTCTGGATCCATCGGTGTATGTTGCAACGAATCCAGTATAACTCGCAATTTGCTCCATGGCAAGTGCTCGGTATTCATGTGGTGTGAAATCGGCTTTCTTTGTGCCGGCGAGGGATATGTCCACTTCAGGTGTCATGAGTTCACAAGGAGGAGTCGGAATGCACCCATTTCGTCGAATACACCGGAGCCGGAGACCGCTCTTATGAAACAAGCGTCGCATTCGTACACCATACGGGACGGCATTTGTAGGCCGTTCCTCTGAGAACAGCGTGAGTGTACGGTGATAAAATACGTGGACATAAGCTAGATGATCCAGATATTGCAGCAGTTTCCAAGCATATCGCATTCCAAGCTGTTCACGGCGCAGAGAGAGAGAGAGAGTGGAAACTCGTGAACTTCTGCGAGGAGACTCGCCATTGGAGATGTACGAAAAAGGCCCCTGTAATGATCCGAAGCGCAGAGTGGTGAATTTTGTCCAGGGTACTTTTGCTAGTCAAACATGCTCCGTCGTAAATGAAGCATGATTTGTCATGTTTTGATCGAACAAGCGATTGGTATAGCAGGAGTAGCGTTGCCCGATCTGCTCCATAGGTCGCACGAGTCACACATTTCAGACATTCAGGGGTTTCACACACTTATCTCGCAACGTTTTACAATGATGCCGTTATGCCAAGTGTGTATCGAACTCTACCCCCAGCAATCTGACTACGGGTTGCACCGGTATGGTCTGCCAGTAAAATAGGACATGCATGCTGGGGCAGCGACGGCGGCGACTGAAGTGCATGGCAACCGTCTTCGCTGTGGAGAAACGGAAACCGTTCGTTCTTCCCCATTCTTCCAAACATCTGACGACTAGCTGCAGCTGCCTTTCCACCAGCAGTGTCCGTGAGGAACTTGAACATATTGCGAAGTCATCCACATTTAGAGATCGTCCAACGCTTCGAGGAAGTGAGTCCCCAATAGCATTGATCATGATCCCGGAAAGGGTCGCACTTAGGACACTCCCTCGTGGGGATCCGGTCTCTTGGACAAACCAGTCAGAGGCATTTTCCGATTCGTACGCGAAAACAACGACTTGCTAAACATGCTTGTAAAAAGTGCCCATTTGTTCTCGGACCCCATTCTGGTGAATTTTCTGAGGAATTCCCCTGCGCCACGTGGTGTCGAAGGCATTCGCAATGTCAAAAAATACAGCGCCTAGTTATCGCTTCCTCTGAAATACGAGGCGTACTTCCGTGTCAAGTGTTAAAATGTGGTCCATTGTGCTCCTATTTTTGCGGAATCCACACTGCGTGTTTGTGCAAAAAAATCCTGGTTTTCCAAAGACCAGTTTTCACCGTTTTCCCATATGTGGTTGAAGGTACGTAAAAGCTCTGACCACAGAGGCAGGCAGGTGTCGCAGCAACTCATTGTGCACGTCATCGGGTCCTCGACAACACTACGTAGTATATTAATTGCTGATACCACCTCAACATGGGTGAAACACCGGTTGTACGACAGCTACTCTGTGGTGGAAAAGTCCATCGGAGTTGCTTCACAGCGGGCTTTGTGGCGTATTAATCGTGTTTCCCTGTTGCCGACGTGGCTGAGGTCGGCCAGGGCAATTCCAATCTCGTTAGTTACGTCAATGGGGTGCGCCACTTCACGGTCAACAACCGTCAGCGTGGGAAGCGGGACTGCACTGAATCGGTCGGAGATCCTTCTGATACGTAACCAAACTAGGGAGGTTGGTGTGGCCCAGTAATAAGGCCCAGTCCATAATAAGTGAATTATCGGGCAAGTTATGCGGTGCCCCAAATTTGACCTGGTTGACCTTTGGCCTCTGTAGGAGAAAGGGTTCGTCGTATAAAAAAAATCGTGTCGTGGTGCATGGCTGCAAACGTTGTGTCAAATTTCCAGACGAATCTGGGGATATTAGCGAATGCGTTTCTGAATGCGTTCCTGAATGGGATGCTAGTGCTACCTGATGAAATGCGTCATCAATAGAGGTCAGGTCACGCAGTGTGCTGTTTCTTGCATTTATAGTGCATGTATCAGTGTTGAGATAGCCTACATTAACTGCTTCGTTTGGCCCACATACGGTACTCTTGTGGACTACTTTCATATTGTGAATTTCAACAAACCTGATCTGAGGTCAAACGCTGACCTTGAAGGTCACATGCTCGGATGTGCCGATTCCTTGATCGGTGGGAGATTATTGGATGCTAATATCCATCCGATAAATGCATTCAGGAAGATGTTATTCGATACCCTGTAACTTCCCCATAGGCGTAATGTTAGTGTTTATCTTGACCCGAGGTCAAACGCTGACCTTGAATGTGGCATGCTTGGATGTGCTGCTTTCTTGCCCGATGAGAGATTATTCGGCGCTAATATCCATCCGGTGAATGTATTTAGGAAGATATTATTCGGTACCCCGTAGATGGCAATAGTGAAAAGTAGAAATAATATTTTGTGAACATAGGTCAAACTTTGAGATTGTACGTCAGACGCTTGAATGTGCTGCATCCATGAGCCATACCCAATGTCTGTGTGTTATTTCGTGGTGCCAAGTAAAATATTGCGGGAGTTATCGGGTACAAAATAAATTGGTATATTCGCTATTTTGGGTTATTTTGCGAACGGTGATGAATCGGTTACCATGACGGGTCATTTTGATCGATGTGCTCTATGTACGTGCTATGCAGACTATTACCTGCAAAAATCAGTTATACACAATGTTTCACTATGACTTTATTCGATACCCCGTAAATATATTTAGTGCATGAGTAAACCCAACTTTGGTGACCTGAGGTCAAACCGTGACATTGAAGGTCATTTAACTTAACTTAATTCGATGTGCTTCATCTTTGATGGATAGCGGACATCTAGGCGTTGGAATCACTCGGCTAAGTGAAATACTTTGAATTTTAAGCGGTACCCCGTTTTGGACCCGAATGACCTTTCTTGACGTCTGGAGATCAAACTGCTCGTCCTACGGAATAATTGTCGTTTGCCTTACTTTTGCAAGTGACAAAGATCATATCCTGAAAAGTGAACGAAATCGGAGAGTATGCGAATAGGATTATTTCGGAAATCGGAGAGTATGCACCTGGGTATTTCTTAATGCGAATGCGAATGCGTTGCTAATATCATGGACATACCAGCTATCATGATAGAACCACCATGAAATGGTGACAATTAACAGAATCACTCATACATGCACTATTTCCACATAACATGACGGCTCATGCTCAATATTAAAAAGATGGGGCCATGAACAACGTTGAATTCCTTAAAAAAATGATGTGGTAATCACATGGCTGTAGATACCGGGTGGGTCGCTGCGGGGATCTGGTCCCCCTGGTTTGGTACTCTGCTGATGTGATTTTGTCATTTCCATATTCAACCTGAAAATATGTTTTGAAAATAATGACCTGGACTTACTGGCTTCCTGAAAGATATCAAGCCATGGGTAGCAACTTCTTTCCAACTAAGCGCTGGTTTAAGTATGCTGCATGCACGGGGTTCCATGGTTGGGGTATACTGCATATGATGAAATGCATCACCTTGTTTTGTTGCTATCTTTGGTCCAAATGTAATCACTGATATTACTGTGGTGCATGGTAATAAACTGCATCAAGTATGCTGATCTCAATTTTTAAACATGCTGATCAGTTATTGTATTGCCCCACTGCACTGGTCTGATGATTCCGTGCATCAGACATGCTTGGTGCAATCATGATTTAGCAACGCTGTTGACCGTTGATGGCTCGAATTTCTTGTGCATGGCATGTCCTGGGAAGTAGAATACTTTTAACAGAAATCTGAGTTTGTCGGGAATGCGGAAAATCGAGGTCATGTACGTGGTTCACGAAGCTTACGCCATGCTTGGCTAACAGGCTGTACCATGATGCATAGGCGTAGGAACAGGGGGGGGCATGACCAACCTACTTTTCAAAGTGTGTGTGTGGGGGGGGGGGGGGGGAACAATGGTAGCTGGCCCCCCCAACTTTTGAGACATAAATTTTATAAGATACAGCATGCATACATTTGAATATGTGAAAAACTCCCTGCAATCCATAACTAAGTAAAAACTGTACATATCAGATCGTAGCACTTCATTTCTTAAGTTGTGCACACTTGGGCATTACCCTACAACAACGCAACTAATTCAGGAGTTGATGTAATACGACAGATTTATGGATATTGCCACCTTATATTATGCTATGAAAAGACTATATAGAGCAGATAATATGCCAGCCAGTACCAAAATACATTCATACTAGAGTTTCACTGTGGTTCTTTGACTGTTAACATATTTAGCATCAATTTCATTCATATTGCCTAGAGTAGAAAATTGTGAAGGCTTAGGGCAGTAACATAACACAATCAAGGTAAGACATGCAATTTGCAAGTTCAATTTCCTTGCTTTGATATTACAGAGCTATGTATTATATACGGCCTTGGTCCTAGCTGCCATACACTTCAACATTTACATGTATTTTCATTATTGAAGCATACAAATTACTACCACGATACATCCATTGCGTGACTGTAGAATGGAACGTAATTTTTTTTCTCCACATTTCAATGGATTTTCACAGTTTGGCACAGCACACAGATATCCAACCTTTTAATTGAGATGCCTGGGTATTATCGGCGCTGACATCCAATATAGCAAAATACTTACTTCCATCATTTATTATGGTAGCATAGATACAATAATGAAGTCCACACACTATTACATCAACTTCAAGTGCGAGAACGCCTCTCAGAATCTTAGAATCCCCAGAGAGGATTAGGCGCTCGTGATGCGACCTGACAAGGTCACATGAGTTATATGAAGACTGATGATGTGACGAGTAACGAGTGATGCTTGACATGTGACCTGAGAAGGCACATGATGAGCATGGCAAATGACCCGAGTGCATCTTCAGCTGGGTAACTGCGTAGTGACATTGACAGCACGTTGAACATTGAATTCAAATTATGTCGTTCAACAGAAATGGTTCGGTAAGATGGTGGGCTCATGGTAAATGTAACAATATCTGCTTAGTATGGACTCTGATCCCATAATATTATTCAATGAAGATATTTGGATTAAGAGCATTAACACACCGAATTACAACGGAGACTACTATCAATGCTTTTCATCGTCCAGTGATGTGTACGTCCAGGCTGAGATTTAAGAACCCCGAAGATAATAGGATGAATTTAAGCCAATTGCAGGGTGTATATTTCTGAACACTACTTGCGGTGCAAGCAGTTAAATGGGCATAGGAAAGTCGATTTTGTGCGATGTACTCAATAGACGTCATTGTCAAACTATACAAGCATTGGGACATGTGCAATGGCGCACCGAAGGGAGCAGTCCCCTCCCTATGGTGGCATTGGAGCTGTCCCCCTCCCCATGAGAGGTTGTGGGCCCCCAATATCGCGCCGGGATTGGAAAACTAACGCCAGGCTCCTTAAAAATCCTTCTGCTGTCCCCAACAATCACACCGGGGAACATAAAAATCACTTCGGGGGCCCCAAAAAAGCACGTTGGAGCACTGAAAAAAATGCACTGGGAGCCCGAAGAATCGCACCGAGGCCCAAAAATATCGCGAAGGAGGATACAAAAAAATAGAAGTCGACCCAAAAAATTCACAAAAGGACTCCTCCGAGCCGACCCGAGCACCGGAAAATACAGAGCAGGTCCTGAAAGAAAGTTCTCCTTAGGGCCTTTTTACTCTGAAGGTTGCCATCGGCTGAAAAAAATACTTGTTGAGCAGCCGCAGTGGCATACCAAAGAGGCAAATACAAATGAAAGCAGGGTCCCCCCTCCATCCTGAAGAGAGATGGGTTTCCAAGAACCCAAGAATCGCGTCGGAGTCCCCAAAAAATATTATGGGGCCCCATAGATTTGCGTTGGGGCCCCCAGAATTAGAGGTTATAAATAAATACAACCGGCACCAAAAAACTTGCACCGGGCCCAACAATTTGCGCCGGGAATGCCAAAATCGCGCCGAGGCCCAGATAAGTACAATGCGCCCCACGAACTAGGGCAAGCCCAAAAATATCGCGCTTGGGACACAAAATTCCTGTCGGTATTCCTATAAATTCTGGTCGGGCATGACAAATTCCCCTCGGGGCTTCCAAAAATTGGCGTCGATGACCACAAATAAGCACAGCGTGGCCCAAACATCGCATAGAAACTCGACAAGGATCAAGCCGGAGCCCTCCAAAATAAAGAGAGATTCCGAAAAATAAATGTCCGAGCCAGGAAAATCGCTTCTTAGCCCAAACATACCATCGGATGCCCTAGCAAATCGTATACGGCACCGAAAAATGTACCGGAGTTCGAAAAATCGCGACGGGACACCAAAAAAAATGTCGCCTGGGGCCAGAAAAATTGGGCCGTGGCTCGACTTTACATAATTCAGAAGAAGTCACCAAAAATTGCGTCAAGTCCAGAAAACTGGCGTCGGATTCCCCTCCCCCCCCTCCCGAACCACGCGCCTGGGCCCGAAAAGTCGCGACGGGACCCCGAGAAGTTATACCGGTGACCCCAATATCGTGCTGGGGGTTCCAACAAATTTGAGTGAGGATCCCCAAATGAACACAGCGGGACCCTAAGAGCACAACTGGAGGACGAAAATGGACCGGGCCCTGCAAAGGGTACCGAGTCTGGCAAAAGGCGGCAGGGCCTTAAACATGCGCTGCAGCACTAAATAAACACACCGGGAGCTAAAAATAAAACGCAACGGAACCCTCAAAGCACACCGGAGCTTTGAGACCGCATGGGGCCCTCAAAACAGGCTGGAGACCTAAAAAATCGACATGGTCCTAGAAAACGAACACAAAACCGGGCAATAAATAGACACTTCGGAGTCTGGGAAAACGCGCCAATACCTTTAAAAAAAAATATCGTTGGTGCACAAAAATGCAACAAAACTATAAAAAAAGAGCCGGGGTCGCAAAAATGTGCCGGGCCCCGAACAAAAATTGGCTGGAGCCCTAAAACACATTCGTAGACAAAGAAAAACGGAAAGGTCCAAGAAAGAACTCCTAACTAGAGCCTCAGTCCGGTTGCCAACCTGGGAGCGTATTTAACCAAAGAGATGAAGTGCATCAAAGCTCAGCGGTTATCATGATTTCTTAGCCACAAGAAAACGTGGGATGAAGAGAATTGATCATTGAATTGAATTCACGATGGGTTCTTATGGCTCTTAAGTCTGAACACGTTTATGGCTTTATGAGGTGCCGTGTGCTATTTTGTTGTCAGTAGCTATTTTATGCTGAATTGTTTTTGCTAATTTTGCTACATGTCAGCTGTTTTGTGCTGAATTGTTGGTCCCAAAATATGGGCTTACATTCCGTTTCAGCCGGGTGCCACATGATGTAGTTGTAGCATTTTGTTTCAAGTAGCGGATATTATAAGGTGCACAATGTGTACTACAGAGATGATTGAAGTGACTGATCATCTATGTGCTGGAGTTAGGCCCTAAGGACAAACACCATACAATGTATTTTTATGTATTACGTTTTTCTTTGCCCCAGTCTGTCAGCCTGCCAATCTTGGTCTGTCACACACCGGATCAAAAACAATTTCAACCAGCGATCACCCGTGTTTCCCGTTTCTCATCATTTCCAGCATCAATCGTGAAACTTCTTTTGCCTTGGGGCAGCAAGTAAGCTACATTCTTGCTTATTCTTTATCCTCACCAACATCGGTGAACATTTACAAGGGGGACCTCTTAGTGACGTAAAGTACTAATTCATGTAAACTAGGGCACAACACATATCCATTAGTGAGGCTGTAATGAGCTTGCACTCACCACACACACGCACATAACGGAAGTTGAAGGAATTTTATTTGAACAGTAATAGGTACTACTGGTTTCCCTTGCATCCCTTGCATAAACCTATTATTGAATCCACCAGTCGTGAAGAGTTCCATATTCAGCGAGAAGTGAGAATTTGAAAGTATTTATGCTGCGATCATAGTTCTTTTTCAGTACCAGATGTCGCTGTTAGCCATAGGAGCGCCCAGGGTGCCTGCCTCCTCCCCTTAGGGGCTCCTTAGGCCTGCCCCTTTGAAAGTTGTGTTCACTATTCAAATTATCAGGTTCTCTATCCAAAAGTGCTCAACCATGGTACTTTGCGAAATTTTTTGGTGCGCCCCTGCTGCCGACCCTGGCCCACCCACTTTTTGAGACGTTCCTACGCCTATGCCATGATGCTGTCCTTTGCGTTCCAGTAACTATCAGGGGTGTCGATTTTTTAGAAACATTGGGGGGGGGGGTGGGGGGGCCGAAGTGCCAACGCACTAGGCCCCCCCCCCGAAAAAAAAACTCAATCGGATTTAGCCCACTATATTTTCGGATCTCAGAAATTCTGATTTTTTATTCGACGATGTGTATGTTTATGTTTATTCAGCATCCTCACCAACAGGGAAAATCGTCCAATAACTGGTGAAGTCACATAAATAAAAGAGCAGTGTGAATTAATGTGAATGTGAGCAGCAGTGAATTAATTTGGAATTAATGTGGTTTTGCCATTGGTGGTGTGTACAAACATCAGTATGACCATGCAATTGTTGTTTAGTTGCTTAGCAGATTTTCTTTCAGACAATCTGGTTTAAAATGCATCCGCATCGCTAATCTCAACATTTTATGATGTAAGCTGTACTTCCACAGTGGAGGGAATTCCAGCTATTCTGTTTGGTTTTGCACACAATTGCACATTTTTCAGCAAAAGGTGGAGGGTCAGTCCACTATCTAATCCAAATCTGTTTCTTTTCAGTGCAAAATGTGCTGGTTAACATCAATGTTTCTACTTAGCATGGTGTTTTTCATTTTTTCCCTTTAGCTTTCTTATCAGCATACAATAGCATAGGTTATTGGGGGGGGGGCCCAAAACAACATTGGGGGGGGGGGGGCAAGATCAACATTGGTGGGGCCATGGCCCCCACAAAAGGATACAAATCGACACCCCTGGTAACTATTGTAATAAGCATTGCAATATCATAAGCCAGTTGATTGTATGATATCTATCTACGGGAACAGAAAAAGAGAATTGTGTTGCGTGAAGACAAAATTGAATGCCATTTCATACTGCCTGTAACAGCATCTGCTTCAGCATGTGATAGCCTGGCGGTGTCCGACATCGTGTAGGTGATAGGCTGGGCACCTTTTTCACCTCTGGCCACAACTGCCACTGCTCTGCAAGCACCTCTCAAGCAGCAGAAGCGTCTTAAATTGTTGTAATTGCTGCTCACGATTAGCATTCTCTCCTCCGTGCTATTTTTAACTACAAGAAAATTACAACTACCCAAATTTCAAGAACGCCCCTAATATTACATCGGACTGATGCAATGGGAGACATCGCGGAGTTTCTGCCACCAGATGGCAGTCCAGGCGAGTGTGACATGAGAGGCAGCAAACTGCGGCCCGCCAACGCTGGGAGTGTGTATTGAAGGGTTGTTGATGTTGGTTTTTATTAGTTCGCGCGTAATATCTCAGTAACAATTTGATGGGATGGGTATTTGTTATGTCCCTATATCCAGCGGAGCAGGTGGGGGTAAGTTCCTGGTCGAGGAATCCGAGAAAAAGCATGGATGATGCAAAATTCAAGAGAAACCTCCTTCAAACGAACTAAGCACTCCTTTGTAGATATGCATGTGCGTCACATTTCGAAGAGTCTGATTGTGTGATTGCTGAGATGTGGCATGATGAGTATATATATAGACAAACATAAAATGTGCCACTGGCGGATCTAGCCCACCGGTTTGGGGGGGGCAACTTTCGGTTTTCAGCGTCAGTCTCCCCCTCCCCCTCCCTCAGTGGCGTACCTAGGAATTGCATCAGGGGAGGGGTCGAACGGATTTGGAGGGTGCCCATTCTCCCACTATTTTGGTTAAAAGAATCGGATTTCGACCACTATTTGGGAAAGGGGCCCCATTAAAAAATAATAATAAAAATAAAAATAAAATAAACAATAAAATAATAATTGACAACATAATTTCCTGTGTAGGTGTAGGTCCCAGGTTACATCCACCGTTTCTATGTTACCGGATTTTGTTCTTGTTTACCAAAACGTTCACGTTCACGTTCAACGTCTTGTACCACGTCAACGTTCGTGCACGTGGAAGCTGGCGGATCCGATTTTGTCAACTCTTGCTGTAAGCACAATTTGAGCAGCATGGAACCCTCGATGTGTGTTAGAATCTACTATGCTACCATACTGGCTTCCAAACAACTATATCACAAATCCTTTAAAATTGGAGATTCTTTAATCCAGACGAAATTTTTTTACCTCGGCAAAGGTTACTGCATTTTAATTTAGTTGACTTCTGTTGGTTGGGGGGGGGGGAAGACACTATGCCCCCCCCCTTTTAAGCGTTTCGGGGGGGCATGGCCGGAATGGCCCCTCCCTGGATCCGCCAGTGAAATGTGCTAATGATTGCTTACCGATTGCCGATGATCTTCCTCATGTACTGTGTTTGAATGCCTTACGATCGGAGCAGTACCTTGGAGGGCACTTCCACCCCCCCTCCCCCGCGCTGGAGATGCCCTTCCAATAATTTCAACTTCTAATATTGGACCTTAATGTGCCCCCCCTCCCCAATCCATTTGGGCCTGGCCATTTCCTTCATGTATTGTGCCCTCCTAATAATGTTCAGAAACCTACACCTATGCTAGGCAGCTACCAGGGGCATTGTTGTGTATACCTTAAGAGTGCATCTACCCCAGGGTGGATACATGAGAGCACTGGGGGTATGTCCCCCATGGAAAGATGGCAACCATCTGACCGGAGTACCTGTATGAGAAGGCTAGAGTGCAACGACCCCCTCGCTCAATTTTCAGCCGAAGACGCTGCTCTGAGTGGAAATGCGCCCTCTTGAGGGTAAACGGTGCCCTTTTCAGTACGGTCGAGTGCACACATCCCTCCTCTCAACACAGACATTCAGGCAAATGCGCACCTCCGGGAACTTTCGCAGCGGCGGCCCTCCGAGGAAATGTCGCCCCCCCCCCAGACGAGTGTCCCCATGGAAATTTCTGGATCCGTCTCTGACCTGTCCGTGTGCGCAATGTTGAGATCCCCTGGCCGAAGCTAAGTCTGGAAAGCTCATGCTACATGCACAGTGATGGTAGTTTCAAACATAACATTTGATAATTTGGTTGGGAAATTGCACCTAGGCAGGAACAATTTTGTAAGTTGTTATGCCTTGCTTCTGGACAATTAATATTCCTCTTCCACCTTTGCATTGGCCCATGACAAAAAAAGCAGATGGTAAGCCAACAATATATGCTGTATACATGATGGAATGGAATAAGAGATCAACCAGTAAACGATATCATGCATTATGTAAGAAACATCACACGAACCGCTGAGGACATCAGGTACACAATTCAGATCACATCACACAATATACAGGTCTCATTAGCGGCGGATCCAGGAGCCAAGGGGACCACGCCCCCCCCCCCCCATCATGCAAAGGGCGGGAGCATGACACATGGGCATGCCCCGACCTTTTGAGCTTCTAGCGTGATTTTC
This sequence comes from Ashinkailepas kermadecensis, assembly GCA_034440615.1. Classification (NCBI taxonomy): domain Eukaryota; kingdom Metazoa; phylum Arthropoda; class Thecostraca; family Neolepadidae; genus Ashinkailepas; species Ashinkailepas kermadecensis. The sequence continues at coordinate 258,229 of JAOTOM010005010.1, read as the reverse complement.
AGGGGTCTCTTTGGGGCCACCATCGTGATTTTCAAGGACCACCGCATAACCTTTTGGGGGGCCCCACGTGATTTTCAGGTTCTTCGGTGTGACTTTGTGGGGGCCCAGCGCGATTTTCAGGGTCCCCTGGCTAGACCTTTTGAGCCTCCAGCATGATTTTTAGAGACCCGGCCAGTCTTGTTGGGTCCCCAGTGTCATTCTCGATGAACACCGCACGACTTATTGGCCCTCAGCGTGATTTTAATGGGGCCCGGCGCGACTTTTTTGGACCCCAATGGTATTTTCAGGGGCCTTGGTCCCACTTTTTGGCAAAACCAGGGTCATTTTTGGGAGCCATGAAGCGATTTTTGGGGCCCCAATTAAATTTTCAGGCCTCGTTGCATTTTTGGGTGCCCCGGAGCCATTTTCAGGGGTCTGCGCGGCATATTGGGGCCCCCATGTTATTTTTTTTGCATGGGCTCCGGTGCGATCCTTGCGGGCCCAACGGGATTTTAAGCGGTCCTGCGCAATTTTTCCGAATCCCGGCGATATTCTTGGGGGCCCCAACTATCTTTCAGGGAGTGTGGGACAAAGGGGCACCGTCCCCTTTGCCCTCCTTCGGTAGGCCACTGGCTCTACCCAGACACAGAAATTACCTATATGCTAAGCCAGGAACTCAGCTCCGAACTCACCAACACCAAGTAATTAATCTTAGGAAACTTCTTCCACTCCAGTCTCCCGCTCTTAACAAGCGAAAGGCATGGACGCGGCTAATGCGGCAGGAAATTCATGTCATACTCGCATGTGTCGCCGCTCTGGCGGCTGCGTCTGGAAGCTTTCGCGTGTTGTCTCCCATTGGGGCGAGGAAGGGTTTTTTGTATTGGCAGTGTTCTGAATATGTACTTGCACTTAGTTTTATGTTATTTCTGGAAACGTTCCACATTCAGCTTCTTGTATTTTGATGAACTGAATTTGCGGCGTGTGTGTGTGAATGTGTCTAGGCCTATCATAGCATGGTAGCAAGACCAATAGTGGGCCACATATTTGCTTATTTTTAGGAGCAATTTCTCTGATACCGACCAAATTCTTCATTTTCCTACATATTTCATCGTCGTCGTCCCACCTGGACAAACGTTTTCAAAATATGCCCTGGAATGTGCCATCAGACTGATTTCTTGAGGTTATTTCACAGTCCCGTTTGAGGGGCCGAAAGATAGTTTGGCCCCCGTCAGGTCATTTGAGGGGGGCCATGGCCTCCGTGCCCCCTAGATATCCTAATGCCTGGAGCGATCCCACCAACCACGTGAGCACGTGCAATTTACCTGCTCGGACACCTCCGTTTTTCGCAAATGTATTGATCATAGCTTCTCAAGTTCTTCCCGATGGGTTTTCGCTGCAAACCAAACATGCTGATGCGGTCCCCGGAACCACGTGAGCCACTCCAACCTCCAAGAATACACAACAGCAATCGGACGGACACAACTTGCGATGCTCACTCGCGACCGCGCATTATACATATTAAGTGCGCGTTTAGTCGAGATTGAATTTATCTGAGACAAAGGAATGTTGCATGCGCCGGGAAACATGATGCGTGTCTACATGTAGTGGTGTTTGACACATGAGAAAATGGTCTAGTGCATGCTACAGAGGTCTACGTTTGTTTTGCCCTGATCTGGGATGAGTAGTTATGTCAGTTCGGTGAGCGTTACGTTTTGTTGCGACGGTGTGGACTCGTGTAAGTACTATGAATATATCAACGGAAGTGTATGGCACTGAAGTAAATTTTTGACGTGATCACATTCCCTGTAAGATGAAAAAAGGCATGACATTCTTGGACAAACGGCTTTCGCAGCCGTTGCTTAATTTCACAGTAGCAAATATTTTGATGACATCGTACGCCAGATATTTTTTCCACGAATTTGCGTACACAGGTGGGAAATTGAACCAAAGTTGGGCATTTGCAGGAGGAAAGAGTCGATTGAATTAATATACTTGAAATGTGTTGTAATCGGCACAGAAAATAATTACTACTGAAATGTATTGCGGTACATGTTTTGGAAAGGAAAAATAATTGCTCAGTAATCGGTAGCCAGTAATATTTGAAATGTATAAAAAAAACATTGCAATGTTCTTGACCCCGCAAACACAGCACAAAAGTATGCCCCAATTGCACGCAGGCAACAGTAGTTGTACGACAATCAGCTGTTGTGTGATTTTGTTTTCATGTATTTCACTTTTTATCTGCACACGTAAAGCACGCAGGAAATGTACAGACATGCCACATGGTAGATAAATTCGATACATAATACCGTATTGGCTTCACAAGAAGTTGCCGGAATAGTTAAAGGGCAATGACAAATAAATGAACTTATATTACTTCCGTACAAACCCAATTATAACACTATTTCGGGTTTACGAAAATAAGCACAACGGATTGCTGAACCCACACATGCAGCCTCACGGACAAGTTGGTCTATATTTCGCCGACAGCCGGTCAGAAGGCTTAGCAACCGTAGCGATTCATTAAAAAACTGAAACAATTTCGGAGGCAGATGTTTTCTGCACTCTTTCTTGCGTACATCCATAGCGACAACTTGGTCATTTTTAGTCCAATGTATGTTTTAGTTCAAATGTCGCCGGCTCGTCCCCAAGGAGGAGCTGCTACAATGACATCAATGAGCAGCTCCGCACTACAAGGCGTATTTTAAGAAATGTTCACTATGTGTGACGACGCGTCATCATATGCGAGAACTTGAAGAATTTTGTCCAGATCGGTGAATTCGTCCGTAAAAGATTAAGAAATTTGCAAATCGCTGAGGGAAAATCCCCCTTGTTAGCATGTTGAAATACGTCATGCAACGCAAAGGAGCAGCTTCTACGCAAGACATAAGGAGCAGTCGCTAAGTACGCCGCCGACTGGATCGCACGATTGGGCGATACATTTTGAGCCGCTACGCACGCCATGTACGCTGTTGACGGAATCGCACGGTTGGGCGATACATTTTGAGCCGCCACTCACGCCATGTACGCTGTTGACGGGATCGCACGGTTGGGCGATACATTTTGAGCCGCCACGCACGCCATGTACGCTGTTGACGGGATCGCACGGTTGGGCGATACATTTTCAGATACCCATCTATGATGAATGGACTACGCAATGCAATATAACATGAAGATTGCCTTCGGATTTGTCAACCACAAGTGACCTTCGCTAACACGAACCAGTCATGCCATTTCGATGGAGCACATCGCAGTTGAAAGACAAAATCAAATTCAGATTCTTAATTGGACATACAGGGAGGATGCTGAGCGCTTGGATACATAGGGAGGATGCTGAGAACTTGGACTAACAGGGGATGCCGAGTGCTCAGACACACAGGAAGGATGCTTAGTACTTGGACACACGTGGAGCATGCCGAGTGAAGTCGTGCGAAGGTATCAAAAACAACCCGATTCCATCGGAGTGGTAAGGTCTTCAACACCGGGTTGTTCTGAAATTCGGCGTACTGAACTGACATTCGACAGAACCGCAAATTGTGAAGGAGCGTGCACATGTTTGAATGTGATCATCATTATGGAGCCCTTGCCTTGGCAGCACGAATGGCATAGTGTCGGTCTATTCGGCGCATGCGCGTCGCCATCACAGCAAAACATTGCGATATGTGCGAAGAGATACAAATACAGGTGCAAAAGATGACCTAAGGTCAGCTGCTGAACGCCACCACACCACGCGCCGACAGTGTTCCGAGTTATCACAAGAGAACAGTAATGCATAGGATGAGCAAGACGCATGGCAAGAATGCAGAACGATGCACAAGTCATGTACAACACAGTGATGGCCTACGATGACGCTATCTGCGGCCTGCTGCTGATCCTCAGACGAGGTCACGTGATAAGCTAAACAATGACAGCTAAAGTAATAACATCCGACTTTATTATCAGCAGACAAGCAGCCTAGACAAGACCAGTTTAGCCCAGACCCGTATAGTCTAGACCAGGCTAGTCCAGAATGGCGTCGTCCAGACCAGTCTGGTTCAGACTAGTGTAGTCCAGACCAGTCGAGCACGGTGACAGGCAGCTCAGGCAAACGTACAGTCGACACTGAACGACTCGGTATAGACGTCCCAGGTGTTGGGTTTGTGCGGATTGTCCAGGTCTTCCCTCTTCAATAGCAGCCTGAGGACGGCGACAGAAACAGCGGCGTTATGGCAATGCTGGGCCGGCCACATTCCACAGTTCGGCTATGACCTGAGCATATCATCACCACCAATGCTGGGCTGCCTAGCAACCGAAGAAGCCTGCCGACTGTCGAATCACCGCCGATATGATGGCAAGGGATTTAATCCCTTGCCAATATTCTGAAGTACGAGTGTTATCCTTACAAAGAGATATTAGTGCGCTATCCAGTATGGTACGCATCACAGTTCGTAGGCTGCCATGCATTATAATGGTAACAACAAACGACACCGCGTTATAACGAACGCAGGTACAACAGTACAAGGGTTGGCGAGTTCGCTAGATTCATACTTCTCGTTGCATTGATGCCGGCGTTTTTCGGATTACATCAACAAATGCAACGAATATGATCGGTATGCTTGACCTGGAGATCGGTGTAAATATCGGTGTTTCTAGAAATCGGTGTGTTCCTAATGGGTGTTGAAGTTGCATTTTAGTTCATCTTTCCAAGTAATTGTGCTTAGCTCTATTTGTCGTTATGAATTCAGTTTTAGTACCGAGGAATGAATGAAAGGAAGTCATGGCAAATCAAGGAGTATTTCAAATCCTATGACCATGCTCGACTAGACCACGATAGTGTCCAGTTTTCACCGTTTTTTTTTAAAGGTAATGTTAAGATATATTATGCCGCGAACGGTGGAATGGATTTTTCCCACACTGCAATCAAATACAAAATGAGACAGAATTGAACATAACTGATTTGGATGAACCTTGCTTTTGGATTAACAAAATGTTAATCTCCATATGGTGATCTATTTTGGTTAAGCAAACCAACTATGCAATGCCTTTAGGACACGACAATGTGAAAAGCTGTTTTCAGTGTGGGATAACATCATCCTCATCGATGGTCTTTTTGTTTCGTGTCCTCAAGAAGGTTCCATGAGTTAACATCATCTAACTGATCATCTATCTGTTTCATGTATTTAGCGTGATAATTCGTGATATAGCACGATTCTATTCGATTCTTTGTCCGCTTCGTGCTCCCATCGTATACAAAGGGAGCACCAGGGGCGTCGATTTGTATCCTTTTGCGGGGGCCATGGCCCCCAATGCTGATCTTGGCCCCCCCAATGTTGATTTGGGCCCCCCAATAACCCATGCTATTTGTATGCTGATAAAAAGCTAAAGGAAAAAAAAGAAGAAAAACACTGTGTTAGGTACATAGAAAACTTAGTTGATGTTAACCAGCACATTTTGTACTGAAAAAGAACAGATTTGGATTAGATAGTGGACTGAGTATCCAACTTTGCTACACAATTCAAAATTATGTGCAAAAAAAAAACAAAATAGCTAGATTTCCCTCCACTGTGCAAGGAAAACTTACGCCATAAAATGTTCAGATTCGCTGATGATGCATTTTAAACCAGATTGTCTTTTTTTAATGTTAAGCCACAAAACAACAATTGGATTGTCATACTGATGTTTGTACACACCACCAATGGCAAAACCACACACATGTGAGCTTAAACAGGAAAAAATCCATTCTTAATTTCCAGTCATTGTCAAACTTGCATTGTCCAGTGAACAGCAGACAATCATCCTTGAGATTGTGGATATGCAAACTATAATTATCTTCAGCAGCACACCTATCACACCATCAGCTTGATATTTACCTAGGTACCTACCTAAATGCCCAATAACAATGCATGCATTCAATATTGATATGGGGGAAAACGAGAGCCATGTGTGGGCAAATCTGCCAGCTTATGATACCATGACAGAGAAAACTCAGCAAGAAGCTGCATGGCCACTGCAATATAATTGGTATTCCTAAAAGAATAAAAAAGAAAGCTATGGCTCACATGACTTTTAAGCAAACCTTAGTCATCCACGACCAATGCTATACAAGAGAAATAGCCTTGACAAGCCCAACGTCTCGTACGCCGCAAAAACACCATTATTAAACGCCGCAAAAATACCATTATTTTAAAAGGTACACCAAAGTCGCATTCAAACCTTGATGACGTCACAGGTTTTTATTCGTATATTGCAGAAATTGGTAGCATCAGGCAAGTTTCAATTTAAATGCATGGGGGAGTGACTTTTTCAGGCGTACCGGACCACAGAGGTCATTTGCGCCACCTTTTTTGAAGCGAGTACGTTACATGTCTGACTATAAAAGCGGGTGTTTGCGATCAAGGTGCAGGCATGTGGACGTTTACATAAAGGGAATTTTACGTTATAGTTTGTGTTATATTTTAGGCGCTGAAGGCGGGGCTAGGATGGGCACATCCCCTAATGTCTAGATGGCAGGGGCGTCGATTTGTATCCTTTTGTGGGGGCCAGGGCCCCACCAGTGTTGATCTCGGCCCCCCCAATGTTGATTTGGCCCCCCCAATAACATATGCTATTTTTATGCTCATAAAAAAGTTGAAGAAAAAAGAAGAAAAACACTATGAAGTACATAGAAAATGTAGTTGATGTTAACCAGCACATTTTGTAATTAAAAAAACAGATTTGGGTTAGATAGTGGACTGACTCTCCACCTTTTGCTACAAAATTCAAAATGGTGTGCACAAAAACCAATTGTCATTGTCAAACTTGCATACAATCCAGTCCCGTGAACAACAATCAGTTATCATTGAGAGTGTGGATATACAAACTATAATTAACCTCAACAGCCCACTCATCACACTATCAGTTTGATATTTGCCTGGTACCTAGGCACCTAGGTACATGCTGCAGAAAGACTTAGAAGAGCTTGTGAAGTGGTCCAAAAATGGCAGATTAAATTAAATTTTGATAAGTGCAAAATCATGCATGTATGCAGGGGCGTCGATTTGTATCCTTTTGTGGGGCCCCACCAATGTTGATCTTGCCCCCCCCAATGTTGATTTGGGCCCCCCCAATAACCTATGCTATTTTATGCTGATAAGAAAGCTAAAGGGAAAAAAATGAAAAACACCATGCTAAGTAGAAACATTGATGTTAACCAGCACATTTTGTACTGAATAGAAACAGATTTGGATTAGATAGTGGACTGACTCTCCACCTTTTGCTGAAAAATTTAAAATTGTGTGCAAAAACAAACAAAATAGCTGGAATTCCCTCCACTGTGGAAGTACAGCTTACATCTTTCTGGGTTGGTTGGTTGGTTATTTGGGTTTACTGGCGCATTGACTGCGTTGGTCATACAGCGCCCATACAACTTTTCTTGTTCCCACCTTAAAGCACAATAATACCCAAAAGCTTCCGAAAAAAAAATTACAACCATGTTCACAAAAAATATGATTTTGTATTCAAAATCAGCTTAGGTTAGGTTAGGCTCGGCTAGGTTTCTTTTTTAAGGTTGAGAATTTTCAGAAAATAAATTAAGTGAAATTTTAATTTAGTTTAATTTTTGTTCTCAAAAGATAGGTTAGGATAGGCTAGGTTAGGTTTTGTTGCATGAAAAAAAAAATATGTTTATGCGATGTTACCGAACTCAAAGCCTTTTTGGCATTATTTTGCTCACAACCTGAAAAGTAAGCACAAAAAATAAGTGGGTCCAATCATCTTAGTCACCTTCATAAAAATGATATTCTGCATATTTTACTTTGTTTTAAAGGAAAAAAGAACACCTTAGACTGCAAGGTTACCAAATAACTTGCAATTTTGGGGGAAACGTTTTTGGACTTTTTTTTAAAAAGTTTTCCAACTTGAAAAGCCTAAACTAACCAAACTTAACCGAACCTAACCCATTTGCTTGCTATATGGAAGCAAATGTGTGTAAAAACTTGTCTTGTTACCACCTTAAAGCACAATAATACCGATTTAGCTAGGTTAGGCTAGTTTAGTTGTTTACCTTGGAAAAATTGTTCAATCATTTTCAAAAATAACATAAAATTGGAAGTTTTCCTTCAAAAGCAGCTGACATTAGGTTCGGGTAAGTTGGGTTCGGTTGTTCAATTTAGAAAATTTTCAGAATATATATTGCTTAATTTTTGTTTCTATTTTTTTCTCCGAAGCAGGGGCGTAGATTTGTATCGATAGACACTAGCGCGCATTAAATGTCACACATCGTGATGGGCGTTCCTCAGAACATACAAAATCGTAACATGCAAAGAAATAATTCCATTTACAGAAATTCCAGCGCCTGAAGTCTAAATTTGAGGTTACAGTGACAAATGTGACGGAGGTAAGACATCTGTGGTGCAATTGCGCGCAGTGTTTAATCCGGAGGCCAATCTCATGTGATGCCGTACTGATTCGTTTTTTGTACTTCGCATATTCTGATGTATCGCACCTTCTGATGTATCTGCGGATTGGTGTGATTTTAGATAGTGAATAAATAGCTTGCTGATAATTAATTCCCAAAGGAACAGTAGTTGAAGAAGTTGGCAGGTAAGCTTGAAAAAGTCCAGTCCATGCTTTTTTCTGATTTGTGCTCAGGGTTTCCATGTTAATATCACATAACTACCACGTTTGTCTTCAAGAAGAGCTGTTTTTAGTTTACTTTTATTAAAATTTTCATTCCACTGCTCTTAGTGCCCTTTCTGCCCAGGGTTGGGGCACCTAGTGTTGCATTTCCGTCCAGGGGTTGGCACACCTTTTGGTAAATTTACAGCTTAAGGTAATTTCTGATTAATTTTTTCCCATGCAATGTTTAGGAATGTGATAAACACGATTTTGGTAAATTTGTGTTTTAAGGTGTTTTATGAATTCGTGGAATGTATCATTTCAATGCAATGTTTATGAATGTGACTCAGATGATGGGACCACTCATTTTCTATACAAATGCCTACATTTCAGGTTGTAAGCAAAATAACATCAACAAAAAGCTTTGAATTAGGTGACATAGGGTAAAGTATTTTTTTTAACATAAAATAAATGCAACATAACCTAACCTAACCTAGCTTAAAAACAAAACCAAAACATCAAGTTGTAAAAATTTCAAGCAATGTATTTTTTTACAATAAAAAAATGTAACCCAATTTAACCTAACCTAACATAAGCTGCTTTTAAAGAAAAAAGATCTATTTCTTTCAAATTTTGGAACAATTTTTGCAAAAAATGTCGAACTTAAAACACTTAAACTAATCTAACATCACCAAACATAGCCCATTTGTTTGCTTTATGGAGGCAAATGTGTAATAACTTGCCTTGTTACCACCTTAAAGCACAATAATTCTGGTTAGATTAGGTTGGGTTAGGTTTTTTCATTTGTAAAATTTCAATAAAATAAATTGCTAGATATTTTCCCAATCTTGTTTTTATAGTTGTTTTCTCCAAGGTCAGCTTAGGTTACATTAGGTTATGTTGAATTTTTAATGTATTTCTTTTAATTGCTATGTTACCTAACTCAAAGCCCATTTTTAATGTTATTTTGCTCACAACCTGGAAAGTAAGCATTTGCACAGAAACTGAGTAGTGCCATCAGCTTAGTGACATTCATAAACATTGCATTGGAAATTTAAATATAAAAATATTAATAAAATACATAAAAGCACACATTTAATGTCCTTTCCTCTGCAAATGCATGCCTTTCAATTGGGAGTAAAAAATAACACCAAAAAAGGGTGTGGAGTAAGGAAATATAGCATACAAATAATGTTCAAGATGTATGATAACCTTACCTAACATAGTTCAACTTCCCATACAAGAAATTAATTGTTTTTAATGTAAATTTTCGAGCCATTTTCTCAAATATTTTCAACTTAAAAAACCTAACCTAAGCTAGCCTGAACCGTTTATTATTTTTTTGTAGAAAAATCATTAACAAAAATTATTTACCAACAAATGATTTTTTTTATAACTTACAACAAAAGCCTAACCTAACCTGACAAACCTCACCCCTTTGTATGCTTCATGGAGGTAAAATGTGTGTAAAACTTGTCTTGTGGTTACCTTAAACTGTGATAATACCTGGCTTTTTGGGTAATATTTCAGCTCATGGTACTCTCTGACTTCTTCTAATTTATTTTTGAATGCAGTGTTTGTTAATGTGCTGAACATGATGTAACCGCTCATTTCCTCTGCAGATGCACACTTTTCATTTGTGAGGAAAAATAACGTGGAAAAGGGGGCTTGGATTTGAGTAATATAGGATGAAAAATAATGTTCAGATAAAAAAAAATGTAACATAACCTAACCTAACCTAGCCTAGACTTCCATGCAAGAAATGATTATTTTTATGCCAAATTCTCCCCCCCCCAATTTCTTTTTTCGCAAACATTTTGAACTTAAAAAGTCTAACGTAACCTAATCTAGCTTGAACCGTTTTTGAAGATTTTTTTTTCATTTACTAACTTACAACAAAAGCCTAGCCTAACGCAATTAGACAAAACCTAGCTCCTTTAAATGATTCGTGGAGGTAAAAATGGGTGTAAAACATGTCTTGTGGTTACCTTAGACTGCAATAATATCTCTTTTTGTGCTACCTGGTGTACGTGATGAACCCCCATCTGCATGCTACATGAGAGCATTGCACTTATTGCTTCACAAAGAACAATAACATTTTGAAAGTACAATATTTTCAGGAATGGAATCCTGTGCTGATAACATTTTCTGAGTTATAAATTTGCAGATCAGATCTACATCATTTGTGTTAATAAATATGAGAAATTCATAGAAATGCATACACCGGTTTGTAGACAAGAAGTTATTCTGATGATTTCTGATGTATTGGAAAATGACAAATTTCCATGATGGAAGCAGGCAAAGTTAAAGTACATATATCTCAATAAGTGGTCAGTTCACTAACAAGACAGCAAATTCACTCAAATAGCACTCAAAATGCCAGGCGGCCCACTCTTTTTGCAAGTTTAAAATCGATGACAGTGCTTTCTTGAATCATGTTTAAAGCACATGAAGGAAATGTATTGCTGACACTTGTTAGGAACTGATGTGTGTAACGTTAATTAACATTTCTAATGTCCTGATGTTTGTACACAAAATATAGCTCACTATTGTAAATAGCATGGGAAGTATGATGCCATATATCATGGCTAATTTATGGTCAAACTGTTATGCAGCAGATTCCCTGCATTGTTACTTAGTTATTTGGGCTTTAGGGCACAGACCATGTTGATCACATAGCTCCCTGCATTGGTGTTAACTGATACATCAGTATGTTTGCAAATTCACTGATGAGTGAATCCATACCATTCTCACTGGGGTATAAAAGCTACATTATAACATTGTTTATACCGGGCGGCTGTGTCGGTGCATTGACGGCACGTTAAACTTTCGGTCAAAATTCTGCCGTTTAACTTGAATTAATGGATCGGGTGGTGGGGCCAGGGTTCACGCAACAAGCTCTGCTTAGCAATCCGACCCTGGTTCATAAAGCCAGCCCAACAAGAACTCGGAGGAAACTTATTTTATAAAAAAATAAAATGCATATAACAGAAACCCATCTCGATTGTCCTGCTTACTCAGGACACCATAGAAGTCAATGAAGCCAATGAAAACCATAGAAGTCAATGAAAATGTTACTTCATCCCCTGTATTGTTAATGGAAACAAGTCTCTTGAACCATATGTTATGTCCTTCACAGTGTTGCTCCATCCACCTCCAACTCCAACCCTGACCAAACTTCAGGAGCTCATCCTTCTCCAAAGCAGTGTGTTGAAGAAGGTATGTATTGTAGCATAACTACTCTGACCGGAATTCCATGGTATCCATGTTGCCTTACAATCCATCCTTGCTGATCCACGTAGCAGATGTTTGACTTTCCTCAAACTGTCTGGATAACTGGGGAGTTGAAATCACATGTGTGATGAAACAGATGAACTATTCCTGGATTCTTATGTTGCCTCATTGCATGGCACAGTGACATACCGAATGGGGAGGGGGAATTGTGGGAAGTTCCCTCACCCCCCCCCCCGTCCTGATAGGTTGTGGGGCCCCCAAGAGTCCGCCGAGCTTAGGAAAAAAATGCGCTATGCTCCCTAAGAATTTCACTCGGTCGACCAAAAATCGCACCGGGGCTCAGAAAAATCACATTCGGGGCCCCCAAGCGTAGCGCAGGGGCCCCGATAATGACGCTGGGGCCTCAAAAGTTTGCACCTGGGCCCCTGAAAATCACGTTGGGGCCGCAAACAAGTCGTGCCGGGATTCAAGAAAATCACGACGGGGGCCACAAACGGACGGGCCGGGGCCTCCTGAAAATCACGCCGAGACTGGGGTATTAAGAATTATCACCCGGGCCCCTGAAAATCACGCCAGAGGCCTGATAGGTCCCACCGGGGCTCTAAAAGTCTCGTTGAGATCACCCAACAAATGAAGCCGGGTGAATGAAAAACAGTCCGGACACGGAAAATCAATCTGGGATCTCAACAATAGCTCCAAAAGCCCACACAACTTGTTGGGCCCCCACAAACGTGTCGTAGCCACCGCAAGGGATCCCAACAAGTGACGACGGGGCCCCAAAAATCGCACTTAGACAAAAACAAATTCACGCCGCTTCTCTTGAAAATCTCACTGGGGCCAAAACGTCGTGCCGGAGCCCCACAAGTTGCAGCTGGCTTCCCAAGTACCAATATATACCCGGAATGTCACCTTGCGGACGGAAAAATTGCGTCAAGGATCCACAAAATAAGAAGTCGTCGGACGCCGGAAAAGAAACCTGTTTGGGCACCGGAAAAAACGCACCAAGAGCCAGAAAAATCGTACCGGGTTCCAAAAATAGCCTGCAGGGGGCTTATAAAAATAGACTTCACCACAAAAACCACAAGGAGACTCCATCGAATCGACCAGAGCACCGGAAAATTAAGAATGGGTCCCGAAAGAAAATTATCCGAAGGGCCTTTCTACTCTCGATCGTGCAATCTGCGAAAAAAAACACGTTGATCAGCCGCAGTGGCGTACTAAATGGAAAAATTCCCCTCCCTAACGTTAGGCACCAAGGAAATACTTTCACCCATCGTCATTACCGTTCAGGTCTGCTGTGCTCTGATGCTTCATCAATGCCGGTGTGTTTTAGCCTGCATCTGATCGCTGAAGTATTTTTATTTAAGCCGGTGTGTGTTTGTTGGTGTGTGGAGTGAGGAGGAGGATAACAGTGACGGTGACGGTGACGATAGATCCGAGCC